>CM067078.1:30551480-31007900 GCA_033980235.1 Diadema setosum
ACTTTAAAGGACAAGTCCAACTTCATCATACATAAGGATTGAGAGATTGCAGCAATATTAGTACAACACATTAGTAAGAGTTTGAGGAAAATTGGACAATCCGTTCAAAAGTTACGAATATTTTAAGTATCTGCGCAGTCACTGCTGGAAGAGAGGACTACTACAGTGTATGATGTCACATGCGTACAACTACGCATGTCCCTCGGATAGGACATAAAATGGAGGTCCCGTATATGAGAGAGTAAAAACTCATGCACGTAAAAGATCCCGCTTCATTCATTCATCGCACAGAGCAGGGTGTCTAACCCGGTGAAGTGGTCCCACCTCACATCCAACTGGACCCCATGGAAGACCAGCTTAACGTAGCTGAATATGGGCTATCCAGCCATCTTCTCAGATGGAAAAATGAACGAACAAACAAACAAACAAACTATATAAGGAAAATAAAAAGAGAATTTCACAAAACTTTACTTTTTGAATAAAGTGCACATTAACTTCGACTTGCTGCTGACGTATGTTAAGGGTAATATTATACCCCCTGCCTTCTAAAAGAGAGAATTCGAGTCTTCTTTTGTTCTGCGAGAAAACTGGAAGTATGTTGAATTTTCTTTATTCTTTCTTTATCGTTGTACTCATGTGACATCACAAGCTATAGTATAGTCTTTTCATCCAGCCGTGACTGAGCAGAAACTTTAAAAATTCATAACTTTTGAACGGATTGTCCGATTTTCCTCAAACTCTCACTGATGTGCTTTACTAATATTGCTGCATTCACTCAACCTCAATGTCTGTGAAGGTGGACTTGTCCTTTAATGTGCAAGAAATTAGTTGCAAGAACACTCCTATCTGTAAAATAAAATGAATTTAAGCAACTTCATAAATCACCATTACAAAATTCCTAATAGTATCCAATGTTCCATCTATACAATGTTTATCTGTAATAGCATAAACTCAATCAATTTTCTTTTTCTATCTGTGGAACTCAGTTCCTAACCAAGTCAGTATTAACATTAAGTAGTATTTCATTTTCAGCTCCAAAAACAAAATAAGGAATGGGACACTCAATGGACGAGGGGGACTCCCCGAGGTTGGAAGGTCACTCAGTTTAAATTGTAAATTGTTTTCCTTGTTTAAGTTCGCATGTATACACGCAGTTAGTCCAGGCAGTGAAGTAGTAACTGTTCGAACGATAAATGATGAGTAGAGTAAGAAATTAAACAAACAGAGCACATGTTTGTACTTCAAGTTTCAAGTTTCAAAAGTTTATTTCATATTTCCACTTTCTCAGTGATGGGATTATAAAATGATTGACAATAAAACAAAAGTACAAAATATATACAACCATATCTTATGTTTGAGAAAAAAAAGACAAACAAACATTACACACGAATATAAATGGTCATTATCATCTGAGGATATCACAAATCAATGCCAGAAATATGATGGGGCCTACATAAAAGCAATGATGCTTGTAAAAACTGTAGGTTCCCGAGTTTATAGGCGTGAAATTATACGGAGAACGGACATGTTTATCTCGAAAAACTTAAAATTTTGTACCAGTGTACCAGTACTTCACATTGAAATCGAAATCGAACCTAATTTGAAAATAACGGAAAGTCCAACGTGCTCGATTCTGTCATTATCAAAATGATACAGGTCGAAATCAAGATCAAAATACATATTCAATTTATTTTGCTTTTATTCACACTGATTAAGGGATTATCAACCTCTCATATAACAGGGAAGTGTGTATATAAGGGTTTTCTGCATTTTTTTTCTCGCGTACCCTAAATGCCCAAGCCTTGCGTCATTCGGCGTATTGTTAGATTGGGCGGCGTAGGCAAAGCGCATATAGCGTAAGCTTGGCGTAGTCGGTACGCACACTGCACAACCAACTCTTTCCAAGCCCTGTGTTATTCATGCCCCAGCCTGACGTGACGTCGTCAATGTTTAACGTCATGTCTAGTCTATACTTCGAGACAACTTCCGGCTCTTCTCCATGGATACAATATCATTACGACAAAGAATCAGCTTCTGGATAATCTGATGATAACAGAAGACTGTACAGCATAGGCTCTATAATAATAGTATACTGCCTGCTGAAACACTGTAATAGACAAATTTTAAGTAACAAATGCTGTATAAGTTTGCATTCATTTCTGATCCAAATATCATCTATCCACCTCATCGAACAAACCTCCAATTTCGCAATATTATACACCAATGCATGCTAAAAAAATGAACATGAGACAAGATAATCCAATAAGCTACAGACACAGAAAATCGCTATCTTTTTTTTTTTATAAAGGTTGCACGTTTTACGAGGAAAGCATCAACAGTAATGTTGGACAACAATAAAAGTGAAAATGCACACCGCGAGGAAAAATAGGTGATAATGAACACATGAAAACAGGCAAAAGTTTATTTATCGAGATCAATATGTGCTCCATGTTTCCAACACTTTTTACAACTCTTCACATGATTGTTATCCCCAACTTGAAAATCACCCGTATACGACTTATAACTGGTTAGACATACGAACTCGCAAAATGGATATTACCTGCAAGGTTTGTGGAAAAACAAATTTTAAACAATCTTGCTTATTCACATTGACAAAATGATGTGACCGGCAGTTCGAAACAGAACTTGATTAGTTTCTGATTGCATGTTCGATGACCAGCTAAACATGACTTTGACCCCGTTTACAGTGAGTGAAAAGGCCGGGCTCACTGTTTAACGCGCAAAAGGCGAAGTGCGGTACCAAAATCGGCCGCGCATTTAGCCAAGCTCTGGAGGTAGTCGATCTCGGCCGCGGCTCGGCCGCGGCCGAGCCCGGCCTTTTCTCACTGTAAACGCAAACTGGGCCATACGCGGTACCTGTACTATTTCGCTATTCAGGATATTGCCCTCAACGTCAAAAACTAGTATAATTTAAGGTAGTTTTGGCATTTGCCTTCGGCAAAGGCGGCGAATTCGTCGCGGGGCGGCGACTTCGTCGCCGCGGAGTCCAGTTAGCAAAGGGTCTGGAAACCAGACTATACCGAATTGCGACTGGTGCTCTCCCGATAATAGTCGTTTGTTTACAAGCAGAGCGTCACTACGACAAAATATTGAAAGATTTGAATTAAAAGCCGGGGCCGAGCCTAGCCTTTTGACAAGGCCTCGTGGCTGAAGATTGAGACTAACTCGCCACACCGAGCACTGCGAGAAACGGGTGAACGCGATCCGAGACCGAGTGGCGCAGCCTCGCGTTCGCCCGTTCTCTCGCAGTTAGTCTCTTTTTTCAGCCACTAGGCCTTGCCAAAAGGCTAGGCCGAGCCCGGCACTGTAAACGGACAAAATTATGAGGCCGAGTACCGCAATACTATTGAGGCCCTGCACTGTAAACGGGGTCTTAGAAATGTTCCTTTTTTATTTGAATGAATAAATCACCCTATAAGTTAATGTCCGTCTCCTTCCTGTTCTTTCTGAGAACAGTGAGGAGCTGGATTTCCCCGTACTCGGAAATTGTTGCAGCGCCATCTGTGGGAGCATTCGATAACAGTTTCTAGTGATTCATAGTTTTTCACAATAAGCCAGTTCGGAGTTAGCTCATGGGCACATTGGTCCGAACGACCTTTCCTTTTTCTCAGTCGGTTAGGGGCACTTCACTCGTTTTGGAGTAACATAATGCGTAAGCTTTACATAACAATAAATTTATGGAATTCATTGATCAATGTTGATCCTGTTCAAACAAAAAATGAACATGCGTCAGTCCATGTCATGTGCGTAGACCAGATGACCAGAATGATCCGTCAGTAGCCATGTTCACACGTATTCTAGTCAGAGTAAAATTTTATGGCGCAGCAATCAAAATTCAAATTTATACTTATCTTACCACGACCCTGTGTCCACACGACGGCCGTGGGAAGAAACTCCGACCAATAATACCAAGGCCTTCGCGGGGATCACCGTGGAGGGTCGGTTTAACTTCCGGGAGTGGTAGCGCCGCGCACGTCAACCATAATTTTTTATGATTGTTTTTTTTTTTTTTTTTTTTTTTTTTTTTTTTTTTTTTTCAGCGGCATTTGTCTCCATATTTGTTGATGAGAGTTTCTGAGCGGTATAATATTCCATACCTTCTTCGTCGCGATCGGCTAGGTTAGAAAATGTACTGCACACGCACGTGTACTCGCAAAATGTCAACATTGCGATTTGACCCCGGAAGTTTTTACCTAGGTCGTAAGGTATGTAAGTTCATAGATACTCTGAGGGCTTGTCCTCACGGGCAATTTACTCCGACCGGCTAGTCGTGGTAGCGAGATACTCCTGAGAAAACTCAGGAGTATCTTGATCGGAGAAAGAGGTTAAATGGTAAGTTCCTCCGACCGGAGGAAGTTACCACGACCTTGTTCAGACGGGCACTACTCCGACCTTTCCTCCGAAGTTACTCCGACCAAGCTTCCTCCGACCCTTCCTCCGAAGTTACTTCGACCAAAACTGCCCTCCTCTGAACACAGCTACATAACACTTTGGAAAGCATCCATTTCATTATTTTGAATTGAATGTATTAACAATCTCTTCGTCTATTGATATTGCCAAATTCCACTTTTGCTGTCAGGTGGCTGTGTTGGCAAGCAGCACTTATAAGGATTACATTCATAATCATTACATCACAAATGCTTATCCCAGTGAATTTAAAAACCAACATGCCCGTTGGTACGAATGACCTTTCTTCTGCTCATGCGCAAAGTGGAACTGCGAACTGGCTTATTTCCTATCGATGTGCTTGTAAATATCTGTAAATAAACTGTATTATAATGGAAATAACACTCGAATGGACGTGGATTACGGTGAACACACACAGTCTGCAAGAATCTTCAGCTAACGAAGGAGGTGTGCAGACTAAGCCAGAAGAAGACAACGACGACGACGAAGAAGAAATGCGGAGTAGGTCTAAACATTATTTTGTGCTAAATGTTACCTATCCATCTTCTTAAAGGGACGATGTCACACGGAGGAAAATGAATCATTTACATGTTTTTGTTTGTTTGTTTGTTTGTTTGTTTGTTTCATTTCCATCTGAGAAGATGGCTGGATACCGATAGTCCATGCTTAGCTGCAATAGCTGGTCTTCCATGGGGCCCAGTTGAATGTGAGGCGGGACCACAAATTCACCGGGTAAACACTCTGCTCTTTGTAATGAATAAATGAAGCGGGATCTTTTACGTGCATGCATGAGTTGTGGCTCTCTCACACACGGGACCTCCATTTATGTCCTATCCGAGGGACAGAGTGTTTTGCCTCTTAATAAAGGGGGACGTTATGATACACACAACATTGCTCAGTTGGACTCGGGAATCGATATAGAATCCGGGTCCTTTTGGGTCTTGACGTACTACCGACTGAGCTAACTTTGGTTGTATTATAGCGGCAGCTTGAAAAGCAAGTCTTTGTCTTGGCCTCGTGTGTGCGTGCTTTGAGCGTTTCAGTGAGCGTGCGCGTGCCCGCCTCAACCAAAGAGATCACGTATATATAGTATTCAATTTTTTTGGTCTCAACTAATGAACCAACAAAACACGGCCTAGGGGTTTCTCATTTACATTCCGATTACACCATGTATCATCTTGCAAGCAGGTTACTGGCCAATGAATTTTTGATAATAACAAAAAGTAACGATGACTGAATTGGACCGATTTCGTTTCATTTACCAGAACGATAATACGAAGCACGCATCATGCACACATAAAAGAATATGAATCAATATATGATTTATGTGAAAACATGTTATCAAATACATACATTATTGATGAATTGGAAACGAACACTAGCATATCTGCTATTCAAGGTTGCTGCCGTACTCATTATTTGGTATATACACGCATAACATAGGCCTATTATTTTTCATTAAAAATCGACTCTCAGTCAAATATTTACATCGTAAAAAATAAAATGAACACAATCGATTAAACATGTTCATACTATTTACAGACTTCTCAGCCAACGAAGCACGTGTATTCTCATTTGTACTCACTGCACACCAATCCTTATGCACTGGGTAACATATAGATATCATCTTGTCGAACAGTATAACATGGAATCATATGTCAATGTTACTAAAAGTTTAAGTTCAAAATGTGCTATTAAAGGCGGAATTCCAGAGGATTTTCATAATTTCACATTATATAGTAGGCATACTTAAATCGACTGTGTGATGCCATAAAATAGTATAGGTTTTTTTTTTTTTTTAATCTTATGGAGGTCCTTGAGAAAATATACTGATACTCTGAAAAATTCAATACAATTACACTGAAAAAGGATGATGACAAAAGAGGCTCACAATCCAGTAATGCAGCAATGTAACTTCTGCAACGTACCACTTGTTAAACATCTTCGCCTGTGTAGAGTTTATTCATGCATACTTTCTTTTGTTATTCTGCTCTTGAACATCTAAACATGCATTCTTATGGTGAAGCTGCTATGTCATCATCCTCGTTCATTGAGATTTTGTATGAATTTTTAAAACATTCTTATTCCTCGTCGCAATCACAAAACATTCTGAAACTCTATACTCAGAATGACCAATCTATTATAGAATATCATCCAGAATTCTCATTTAACTTTCTCATTTCTGTTGTGAAACATCAAATATTTGCTTGACGGGATCCCTTCTCCTTATATGTCCAGACACTCCTTCACTCGAAGCCAGTAAGCTAGAGTTGACGGGATTCTATATCCAATCGGGCCTCCGTAGTGAATGCGAGCGAAGTCCTCGCAGGTAGGCATGTGCCCCAGACGGCTAGGCACGGCGTAACGAGCCATGTAGCCTTGTACGGTATTTTGGCTGCACTCCATATCACCGCTACATATCCGCCATGCTGCTCCAAGTTGTTGTTAGTGTTGTTGTATTAAGAAGAAAGGCAAAAGGAAAAAGGGGAACGCAGTTAGATAAAGCTTTCTTTATAATCGTTTGTAAAAATTCAAAGAGCATCGGATATAAAACTACTTATTCTCTATAGAAAGAGCCCGACATTTTGTTGACAGATATAAGGAATGATTCCCGAAGCTCGAGACATCTATGCAAGAAGTATGAACAGAAGTAGAAATCTATTTATTAGGAAGCGAGTAAGGCCCCTATATGACCAAAACTCGAAGCATAATGATTTTACCATAAATGATTAAATGTTCATGTTTTATAACGTTTACTGCCGAAAGGAATCGAAATGTACGACATTTAAACAAATGTGTATTTTTTTTTTGGAGCATATTTCATTCTAAGTATTCTTTTCTTAATTTCTTGCTGGGATAAGAGATAAAGAATTTCTGTTTGAGACAGGAGATGCTGTTTAAAAAAGAAAATATGAAGTTTTTACACCAAAGAGATAAAGGCCAAGTTGTGAGTGGTGGTTTGGGAATGGTATAGTCGAATGGGGGTAAAGAAACGACATCCCCTGAACAGGCGACCCCGTTAAGTCTATAGTATTGTCTTCATTGACTTTCATGATGTTATTATGGGTAAAAAATGACAGACCTATTATTAACCTAGAACGCAGTGGGGGGGGGGGGGGGGGGGGTTGAAGGATTTCGAGAAATCGCCGAATGAAATCTCATTCCGTCACCTTCTCTTAAAGGTCCAGTTTACCTTTGGGAGCAGTGATTTAAAAATTTTTCAAGATATCACATTTGATGCATATGTGTAGGTCTGTTGTATCACAAAACATCCTGCCATATAAAATTTTCGCAATAAAGCCTAAAATATAGGGAGATATCAGCATTTTTCTTGATAAACCATAACTGTAGACGGTTTAGTGTGGAAACATTTTTATTATAACTATTGTTCACATTTTGTGTATTTAACAATACTTATCATCAATAATACGGCTTCAGATTTTTACAGTGGTTGTTTCTATCCCTAACTCACAGTTTAGAACTATTTTAAATCACTAATGCTAGGTTTTTGTTTCATCTGCAAATGGTAAATTATGCCTTTAAAGGCATCATCTACCATTTGCAGATGAAACGAAAACCCATGCAGCTTTAGCGCTTCAACATAGTTCTAAAATGTGAGCTAGGGATAGAAACAATCAAACCCTAAACTAGACTAGACCCTAGACTAAACCCTATTATGGTCATGGTTTATTGAGAAAAATAGTGATATCTCCTTATACACTTATCTTAATTGCCAAATTTTTTATGATAGTATACGTTTTGTGATACAGCTGACCTACACAATATGCATCAAATGCGATAACTCGAACAATTTTGATCACTGCTCCCAATGGTAATACCTTCAAGTTTGTTTCCTTTTTACAACTATTCTTGCACGTTGCTCTGTGTAAGTACTGTAGACTATAATAAAAAACAACAACCTAAGTTCGCTTTAACATTTCTCTGTATGCTCTGGAAATATTACGTGATCCCTTTCATTCTTCGTTTTCCTCCTTTTGCGACTAATATCTATAATATCTATGTCCTGCAGATGCTGTCATCGTCATAATTCGCCATAATGAGAGTTGTTCAATTCCATTTTGGGTATCGTTTCGAGAATGACGAAGACGACTTTGATATATTGTCACTACTCTACTTCCACAATTTGTTTCATTGTTTGTTTGTTTGCTTGCTTGTTTGATTGATTTCCATCTGAGAAGATGGCTGGAAAGCCCATATTCAACTGCAATAGCTGGTCTTCCGTTGGGTTCAGTTGGATGTTATGCGGGACCACTTCACCGGGTTAAACACCCTGCTCTTTGCAATGAATAAGTGAAGCAGGATCTTTTACGTGACTCTCTCACAAAAAGGAACTCCGTTTTATGTCCTATCAGAGGGACAGAGTGTTTTGCTTCTTACTAGAGGGGACGGTTTGGTACACACACAACATTGTTCATTATTTGGCACTCGGGAATCAAACCCTGGTCTTTTGGATCGTGAGGTATAGACGCGCTTATACCGACTGAGCTAACTCACCGCCCAAAATGATTGCTCTTATTACCGATGCTATTGTTGTTACGTCCCATCGACGAATCAATTTAAGTATATGAAAGTCAAGGATGATACACGTATACCTCACTCTATACGTACTTACATCCTTGTAAATCGCCCGCCATTAGCCTGGCGTCGTTCCAGTACTGTTCTATGAATTTGTATGGCCCGCAGCTCATGGACATGAGTTCGAATTTGCAAACGGGGTGTGGCATCTGGCAGGCCGTGGAGAGAGCCATACATATGCAATGCAGACAGTCCTCCGGCACCGGACTGGGCATCGCTCCGCCTGATGTTGCTGGACAGTGATAATGATAATGATAACGATAATGATAACGATAATGATAATGGTAATGGTAATGATAATGATAATGATAATGATAATGGTAATGGTAATGATAATGATAATGATAATAGTAACGATAAAGATCATAATAATGATAATGATAGAAGTAGTGATAGTGAGAGTGGTAATGATAATAATAGTGATAATGATAATGATAATGATAATGATAACGACAATGCCAATGTCAATGATGATTATGACAATGATAATGACAATGATAACGATGATGATAACGATATTTAATGACAGTTATTTCAAATAGTGTTGTGAACAAATGCCTCCTATTTTGTCATATTTTGACCTAATATCTCCTCAATCATGAGGTTGATTATAATGCTGGTGATATTGACAACAGCACTGATGAGAAAATTATAGTTATCATCGTCATCATGGAAATTGCAATTGCTGATGGCGAAATAGAATAGTAAAATTATTGTACAAAACAATTACAGACGAATAAATTAAGGCAACTACGATTAGGTTGTCCAACACCATGAGCGAAGAAAACAAAAACACGTTTCGAATTGCTATCGAAGAAAAGGACTTGACAAAACAACTAACTAAAATGACTGCAATGCTCATAGATTTGATTTTTTTTCAAACACCATAATATTATTGTTAAAAATCAGCCGAAGCGTTATGAGGCTTTTTGAGATCTGCGAATGTAGGCCTAATTATCTTTTATTTTGTTTCATTTTCCATGTCACGGTCAACTGCAATTGAAAGAAGAGGGGCTTTGAAGTAGATAAACATTTATTACCAGCTACTCTCGTGTACACACGGCAGTGAACTCGATCTCTGCTTCAGAATGTCTTTCTTTTAGCCTAAGTCCCTCACGCTATCTGGCTTTTGAGAGATGGAGTAGGTAAGAGCGCCTGGATGTAAAGCTAGGAGTCGATCTTCAGGGCTGTTGTTCGTTGGGAAATGATATAACCTTGTTTTCATAGGGTGAAATAGTTGCCAAATATACTTGAAGAGTTGATACAGCCATTGTATCCGATAACGGAAAGAGCGCGTCCAGTTTCCTATTGGGTCTATAGGAAATGGTAACTTAAAAGACAAGTTCACCTTCATAACACATGAGGATTGAGATAATGCAGCAATATAAGTAGAACATAATAGTGACAGTTTGAGGAAAATCGGACAATCCGTTCAAAAGTGATGAATTGTAAAGGTTTCTGTACAGTCACTGCTGAATGAGAAGATTGCTAACAGTTCATGATGTCACATGCGTAGAACGATATAAGAAAAATACAAGGAGAATTCCACAAAATGTCATTTTTTTTAAAAAAAGAAGTACAAAATTACCTCAACTTGTAAGTGATACAAATTAAAAGGTAATATTACTCCCCCTGCGTTTTGACAGAGACAAGTCATGATTGTGTTCTTTTATTATGCGAGAAAAGTGAGTTTTAATATGTTAACCTTTTCTTTATATTTTCTTTATATCGTTGTGCACATATCACAAGTTGTAGTAGTCTTCACATCCAGAAATCATGGAACTGAAACTTCAAAAATTTATAACTTTTGAACGAATCGTCCGATCTTACTCAAACTTTCACTCATGTCTTCTACTAATATTGCTGCATTCTCTCAATCCACATGTTAATAAAGGTGAACATGTCCTTTAATGTTCATTGTGGTGTATACTAATGGACTGCGTTAAGATGTGTATAAATTAATCAAATTCAACTCTTTCTCTTTTGTGCGTTGTTGCATAACTGGAGAATGACTGGGGGCATAAATATCATTCCTTCTTTTATGAAGAAAAGGGATAAAAAAGTGTAAATACATATTTTTATTACAACAAGAGTTCTTGTTTGAAATACAGTTCAGACACTATAAATCAGTTTTGGTTCATTATTTTCTTCCTATTCTTATATTTTCACTGTTCAGTCTAATTATAGTCCGTTCATTGAACATTATTCATTGACCATCGTCTAACATCTGACTATGAGTAGAAAAAAAAAAAGAGAAAATGGCTGTCATTTTTGTAAAATCAAACAAACAAAATAGTTTTAAAGTTAACGTGAAAACTGAACTTTCTTTTTATTAATCTCAAATACATCGATTCAACTGGCCAGTCATTTATCATGTTTATGCCAATACAATGTAGTCCTCGACTTTATATCCAATTTTTCTTTAAGCAAAGAGGTCTTTTGCCACTGAGCGTGTCAGGAGTCATTTGGTTCCAGTTATGATGAAAAGTATACATAAACTGTGCATCGGGTTTGTGTGTTGTCATTGATACACGTTTGAGGATAGCAACTCATTTCACACATCACCAAATTTATCCTCTATATACGGAAGACTTGCATAGAATGTACAAAGTCTATTTTGCTATATTTATACTTATCTTAAAGAAATCTACTCCAGAATTTATGAATTTCATTAGAAAGAGAAAATCCCCGCAGAACAGTACAAAAATTATCAAAATGAGATAAGAAATAAGGAAGTTTTGGTATTCTGAAAGGTCATTTTTTTTTTCGGAAAACTCTTCTTGACTAGTTATGAATATTCAAATCAGATAGTTGATGATGTCATGCTCTCATGATTTCTTTTTCATTTCATATATGGAAATAACAACAACAAAATTACAAATAATTAGACAAATATTAAATTCATGTATTTATAGTTTTGAAAAAAACGGGGAGTATACTGCACATTTCATCACAAGTTGTGCCCGTTAACCCTATAAAGCCCTAGCTATTTTGACCCCTTCCAGGCCCACGGGCGGGGGCACATTGTGCCCCCCTACATAACTTCTTTATTATATGATGTATGACCGTCATATTTGGCACATGGGTAGAGCAACTCATGCTCTACATGACCCAATATTTGAAATTTCTCAAGGTCACCCACTGAGGGCGCTATTTCCCAAAATATAAAGAAATACATAGGAAATTTGCTAAAATCATGTTTTTTCTTTCTTTTTCTTTATCCCCAGTATATATGTTTTTATTTTGTATCAATCATTTTCATATTTACTACAAAGGAAGAGCAAGTCAACCTTCACTATTTGTTATGGTTGAAATTTCTCAAGGTCAACATATGGGGGCGCAATTCATTACAATATAAAGAAATATATGAAACCTATAATGTATTGCTTGGAATGGGTACATGATTATATTGGTATCACATGTCGTATTTCCAAAATATTGAAATTTTGAGTTTGCAGATTGATATTATGATAAACAAATGATATTACAGGCAAAGCTTGTGTGAAGATAACACAAAATAAAAGGTAATCTTTGAAAAATGCTGTATTTTCGATTATTTCTATTATATCTATTGTTTGATGCCTATTACATATAAGAAATAAAGTAAATAATAAGAAGACCATTTCAGGGTAATTCTCAACCATAATTACGTCACATTTCGGTCCTTCAGCAAATTACAGCCAACAAAACCCCCATTTCATCCATAATTATATTGTTAACTGAAATTGAAACAGAAAATCATACAAAATCTGACTAACATGGTTGTCAGTTTACGGTTGCCATGGCAACCAGGAATATCGGACATACCTAAATCATATATCAAAATGTTTGCAATAAGATTTTAGGAAAAGTCTCCAAATTTGGTTGAAATCGGGTAAAGGGTGTAGGAGCGGCAAACGAAAATATGGTAGGGGGATACAATGTGCCCCCCCCCCCCCCCCCCTTGGGCTTTATAGGGTTAACGGTTAGTTGCATTGGCAATGCGAACAAACTGTCATTTTTATGTACCATGATAAACTTACATTTATGGTAGAACCAGACATTCCTTGCGCCGGAGCTTCTTACCACAAGAAGAAAGAAGTAGAGCAAGAGGACGTTGGTAGAGTGAAGTTCCATTGCTCTCTTATCGGCGATAAAAGTCAAACCTGCACCATCGCCATGATCATGAATAAAGCTGCCTTGAAAAATACATTGGCAACGTTCTGTGGTTTATCCGTATTAGGGTTTCGACACATTTCCTTCTGTCGGCTTGGTCATGTTGGTATTTACTGCTATTTCGTCCGAGAGATTTGCTGCGAGAGCATTGTTGAAAGGGAATTCCCCATGAAACCAATTTCAGTTCCTCCAGCAAGACGGATGAAAGCGTTGGGGTCTCATCACCCTTGTCAGTAGGCCTATGACTCCATTGTGAACGGTAATACGGCTCCCTCCCCTTGAAAGGGATCTAATCGTATGCTTTTTTATGTATAGGCCTATTATACTCTCCCTGTCATGGTTATGCCTGTTTTCCATGTAACCTGCAGATGCTGCGGAGGTGGCAGAACATCTTTTAGTGTGTGGGTGTGTGGGTGGTGAGTGCTCGTTGTTGGGTGGGTTGAGGGTCCCTTCTCCAGGCTGAAGTCCTTGTGTATGTGTGTGTGTGTGTGCGCCCCCCCCCCCTTTTCCCCTGCTTCTGCGGAAATCCTCATTATAGAGAGTACATTCCAGGCTCGAGTTTACAATATCGTCGGCTGGTTATTCCTGTGAATCCACCTGAATAGAATGTTGCTACCAGATGTCAAATTTTTCATATCAACGAGACGTAGAGCCCTTTTACGTTGTCGTAGACATTGCCTTATATACCAAGTAAAGTGATAGCAATGAAATGTCAATGTGATAACAACCGTCCATCATTTTCTACAAAAAATTTCTATGAATAAAAACAATAACAAGAGCCTTGCTTGACCAGTCGGTGTCATTTCAGAATCTGGATGACCATGCATGAGAGCAAATAAACTTCCTGATATCTCTATTTGTTTATTTTTACTTTTTCCCCTCAATGCATTCCTTTTGACCCCGTCTTTTTTAGAATATGAAATGTATAATTTATGTACATAACTTTATAGCTCAATCATGTTTCAGTCTGCTTACCAGTCTAGGTTTACAAGTTATTGACGTATTTTACGTATTGCAACCTTCATAAAAGTATAAAAAAATACATCGGATCCGACTTCCCCATAGCAATGATACGGTGTGTGTTTTCCTGTCAGTAGTTTTCCCTCCCAACTTCCTACTGTGGAAGAAATTAGTGCAAAATTATATAATCTGTATTGATATATGTATATGTTATGTATTATATATATATATATATATATATATATATATATAATCATATGTGAGATATGAGAAAGGAAGGAGAAATCGGTGCGTAGCTTTGACATCATCATTCCTCTTACTGTTCCTCCTTTTCGTAAAATCATATAATATAATCATATTATGTACATTTATATTTTGATTGGTATACATACATATTATTGTGATATTGTTGTCACAATGGACTTCGATCAAATGGACCAGTTTTGCTTTCAAATCCATTCAATGCTGTCGACCAAATAATAATGAATAGATTGTGGACATCAAAAACCCCGATAACATCATTGGTGTAGGCCTACTTGTGCAAGCTTTATTTCATTCACCACTATTCATATTTCTTTTTATATTCGCTTATTTACAAACTTCAATAGATCTATATCATTTTACCATTTCGCAGCTAATAATTCGGCAACAAAGAAAGATAAGAAGAGTTTCCTTTTATTTGATTTTATTTCATTTTATTTCATTTCTGACAAAAACATAGAGTACAATACAATATAATATTTGCGTTTACATTAAAAAATTTAGATCACAATTTGAATTTTAGATGTATATAAAAGCGAAATCAATGCAGCTCATAGACTTTTTTTTTACAATAAAATAAAACATAGTTCACGAAAAAGCATAGGCAAACTGTAACTGCATTGTATCAAGGAAAAGATGTCGGAAATGGGGGGAACTGCTGAAAAGCTTGGTTTGCAGAATGCTGTCCCCTCATGCGCAGTAATCAAACAAGACAAATTGCCTGAAACAGACGGAACATAACAAAAATCGATCGATACGCACACAGTCGCACACACACTCAAAAACAAAGCAGTCCTCTTACATACGCATTGAAAGAATAAATAGGAGTTCAAAGAAGACAAGAAAAAAGAGACAGGAAGAAGAGGGAAGGGAGGGCAGGGCAAAGGAGGAAGAGTTCTTGGGTCAATGCCAGAAAACATCAGACCAGGCTTACCGAGATATACACTGTATGAAAATTGAGTTATATGAAATGACTCAAACAAAATTAATAACGATTAAACAAGGAAATACATTTGCGGTTTTCAAAGATTCAAATCCCAAGTGATATAGAAATCAATAAAAGCTTTATTTTAAAAGAAAAAGTGAAAGTTAGATCTTTTTTTCTATGCAATCAAGTGAATTCCAGAATTTACGTTCGGCAAAAGTGAATACAGATTTTGTTTTAAAAAATCGTCCTAGACAATGGCAAATGAAATTCATTGCATTGTTTGGTATGAAATACATATGCATTTATGTTTTTAATAATCATCAAAGTCCAATACAAACGGGACGGAATGATTTATTACTTTGTACATAGATTTTCCTAAATGTAAACGATACGAACAATTAATTTGTGAAATATCATCTTCCTAAAATAAGACATTAACATTACATCTCCACGATTCATTACAAACAATACCTATAAGAAGAGTTTTTTTTTTCAGTAATAATATTCTTTCTAAATACGAGGAAGAAATATTACCCCAGGTGAGAACTACGTACAGTGTAATGCAAATAGGGTAAAATCAAATATGAGTATAGGATTAATGACACGTTTGTAGGAAAACAAAAACTGACTTTGTTGATTACACCTATATGTACTTCAGATTGAATCAATATGTAAATTCCAGGGAAGCTTATAGAGAATCAAACCTAAGAATTTAATTGAGGAACTTCTCTGGCTTATCCAAGAAAATGTTCCGGGGGACTTTGTCCAAAGAATTACCAAAAACAATACATTCAGGGGTTTTTGAAGGACAAATTGACAATTTCTAAGACCCTTATCCAACAAAGTAATGTGATCAACTCAATAGGAAAAGTATCAATCAATACACCAGTTAAAAAAAAACCCACACATTTGAATCATTATAGAACAATAAAAAGGAAAAAAAAATACTTGAAGAATTTTTCTACATCATTGATATAAAGAAATATCAAAGTGGTCCAAGTAAGCTTCTTTGAGGTACACAGCAATTGATATCTTGCATAGTAGATGTATGGCCATTAATAAACAAATTGTTTGCGATTAGTAAGGTAATTCCTGGACCACTCCAAGGCCGTCTCTCGAATATCATAAAGAAATAATTTTGTGGTCGATGGTATCGAAAGCCCTGGGGAAGGCCAAGAATACACATGTTAGTATAGGTTTTCCCGGCCAATTTCGCACTTTTTTCAGTCCAATTCCTAATTGGTGCATTCAATTTAGCACAATTTAGCCTAGACGGCATGTTCGGTATTTCAATTTTATAATCTTTTCATTCAAATTCATTTTGGAGCATTCAAATTACCTATTACATCATTCGAATCAGCACTTTTTCAGTTCAAATTCGTAAGACAAGCACCATTTCGCAAATCGTTCATTCAATTTAGCACGATATAGTCACGTGATCACGTATACGCTGCGCTCGTTCAATCGAATTCATTCTTGGGCATCCAATTTCGCATTTACTGCAGTCAATTTAGCAGACACGTTTATGCTTTTATTCTGATATCACCTTTGCAACAGTACTTTCAAAATATGTGTATGTGTTTATGATGTTCGATAGCATTATTTCATTCACAGATACATTGATCATGTTGATCTTAAGTTTGTTTTGTCAATAATTGGGAGAAGGAGGTTTCAATTTACATCGTGATTATTTCTTTCATCTGCATGTTTCATTATTTTCATTTGGTGGGTGCTAGATTACGTTAATTATCATTAGGAATAAATAAAAGTTCTTGGATCAGCTCTTGCCATCAATTTGTCAAGGTTATTACCCTCAAATGCTTCTATGATTCTTTCCCTGTCTTCTTGAGAGATACGCCTGTACTAACTCGTGCTGCCATGACTGGACATAAGAAAGTGAAGTGAATCTATGGTATAACTGGTGCAAGCATGGCATGTATAGTTTTGATAACATGATTGTATGAAAGAATAACAAACAGAACAACAGACTTGAGTTATTTAGGGTCAAAGATACCTTTACTATATACTTAACAGTGTGTGGATGAAACAAAAATTCACATTTAAATACATATAAATCACGGTTCTCACCTTTTCAAAATAGAAATAACATTACGCCAATTTGAATGAACATGTTTGGAATTTGACTGCCCATACGCGAAATTGAATGACTGAAATACCAGTTTCCGCCAGTGCTGGCGAATTTGAATGACTGAAGAGCACGTGCCAATTTGAAAGCCCGTTCTACGAATTCGAAAGGCACATGTGCGAATTTCATTGACCGAAATGCTAAATTGAACGAACAAGTTGCAATTTTGAATGACAGAATGTGCAGTGACGAGGATTTTCGCTAAATTGAATGAACCTTTTATCAAATGGACTGACAAAAGTGTGAAATTGGCCGGGAAAACCTATATGATAAAGATTTATCAATAGCTTTTGAGACTTTATCAAGGAAAGTAAAGACCTCATGAAACGTATTGTGTTTTTGCCGAAAACCAAATTGATTGTCAGAAATAATATTATTATGCTTATTAAGAAAATACAAAAAGTCTATATATTTTTCCCCAGCACCTTAGAGATAATGGATAACAAAGATACTGGTCTTTAATTGAGAACGTCTTCCCTATCCCTTTTTTTTTTAAACTGGATGACTGTGATAAACTTGACACATATCCTGCTCAGTGACATTAATTTTCATTTACTCTTAAGGACAAGCATACATTTCAGGATTTTGCAACAATCAATTAAAACCGGCAGGAGCTAAATAGTTCCCCTTTCAGATCTGCTCTCATTGAAAACATGTAGATTGTCCATAAGATATGATTATTTAACAGCACAACATCATTAAACACTGAAATGGTGTAGACTTGAAGATTTAAAGTTGATTTGATACGAGCTTTTCATACGCTATGTAAAATAAACATTCTGGGTACATAACCTATATACTTAAAACCCACTTTTCCAACCAATATTTCATAGACATGTAATGAGTAGCAAAGGATTGCATTTTCTTTTTTTACATATCAAATTGAATTATATTCCTGTCGGTGGCTAACGATCATTCGGACCGAAGCTATAATGCCGTTGATCAATATGACAAGAAAAATGGCAGTAAGGCGTACATTCGCATGAAAATGAAAATGCTATAATATTCTAAATCTCTCAACTACAAAGTATACCATGTAGCATTTCTGCAAATTGGCCGTTCAATCAAGCATTATTAACAGAAAGCTAATGAACTGTAAAGTTTGACACACTTGTTTTCTTTTTTTATTTTTCAGAACTAAAATACAAATTTGGATGACACGATCTATGTTGGGCTTCATCATCCCAAGTTGTGTGTCTGATACAAGATTGAACGTGCCAAACCTTATAAACAATGTTAAACAATTTATGTAAAATAAGCTTTTCCATATGTAGGAAATTTTCAATGACATGACATTTGCTCCTGCGACCATAGCTGCAGCAGCTCCGGTCTTTATTTTCTCCGAGGACTTTCTAAATAGGGTTAGGTTAAGGGTTGTGATAGGAATTTAGGTTTTGTTTGATGTGAGGATAAGGATTATGGTTAGGATTAGGATTATGTTAGTGGGTAGAATTTATGTTTGGCAAAGTATGCAGATATCTGATGCGAGCAATTGAAAATTGTCGCAGGAGCAAATGTCATGGAACCAATTTTTCCCTCTAATGAGGGAGGGGCCGTGACAAGAATGATTATCTTGAAAACGCTAGCGCGCTGTCCGTCAATTATTATGCTTGATCGAATGATTACTTCAAAAGCAAGCCTTTTACATACATCGGCGGGCAATAGAGTAAATCGCATACTCAGATCCGACAATGTACGGTAAATGGAGCCAAAATTGTACGAAAGATGACGTATAATAGTAAAATGGGACAATAATCATTAAAAAAAAAATCAAACAACCAATGGCATGACAAGATCTATTCAGGCGTTTTATAAACACTAATGCAGTCACTTCTCATTCATCATTTCCTCTTAATGTTATATGCAAGTTCAAAGCCTTAATCTATTTTTGACCTTCACACACATAACTGTCCATTTCTTTGGCCTCAATAACTTCAATTCCTGGGATGACCACCATTTTTCTATAAGTCTAGACATTCCTTCACTCGAAGCCAGAATGCAAGTGTTGCCGAGTTTTTGTAACCACCTGGCCCTCCCACGTGAATGCGAGCGAAGTCCTCGCAGGTCGGATTGTGTCCCAGGATTCTGTCCACGGCGAACCGAGCCATGTAGCCCTGCACCGTGTTCTGGCTACATGTCAAATCACTGCTACACGTCTGCCATGCTGTATCAGTTGGGTTGATGTGTGTGTGTGTGTGTGTGTGTGTGTGTGTGCGTGTGTGGTTGTTGTAGGTGGTGGTGGTAATGATGATGGTGTTAATAATATTTTGTTTTGTACAGAGAAATGAAAAGAATATGACGAACAGATGCAACATGAGGAAACTCTAAAAGACATACTGGACAAGTATACCTATATGAGGGGCGGATCCAGGAATTCCGTAAAAGGGAGGCGCCTTTACAAAATTAGAGGGCGCAAGCCCCCATTTTATCCTTATTATTTCTTTTGTTTTAACAGTGTGTGCCTCCTCTGGATCCACCACTGTTCATATAGGCCTACTAACAACAATAAAAAGCAAAAGGGTAATAAAGTTGTTTTTAAACAACACAGAATCACCTTACGAATACAGTTTAAGACACAGTGTAGTTATTTCTATTGTACTTCTTTTTACATCAATTCTCGTAGAATTTAGAATCAGATTATAATAATATAAATCATGGGCATCAATGGAAATCGATAATTCTTACTGTGAACGAAATGAAACTAAAGTTTTCAATTTTCACTTTCTTTGCCGAATGGTATGAAAATGGGAGGGTGTGCAATGAGGGGAACAGGTTGATGGTTTGAAGAAAACCGTTCCATCTTCTCACTGTATAGCCTATATCTTTTGCTTAATATGTAATCATTTCTACAACAGAATTAAATCAAATAGCGGAAGGGGGGGGGGGGGGGGAATGGTACAGGAAAATTATTCAACACTGCACTCAACCACCCTGGCATTTCCTACATTAATGATTTTGTAAGAATGTTTCCGAAAACATCTAGAAAATCAAGACGAAAACATGAAACTTTAGTGTCTTTAGATAATGTGTTTAAATTGCTACAAAATATTTTTTTTCCTTCCTGTTACATTGACCCTTATTGTAACAGCTACCACGGTTGTTGTTGTTATCACCAGCAACATCATCATGATGAAGATAAGCAGTGCGATGACTGACGCCGTTTTGCTGACGATGATGACGATTTTACTGTTATCAGATTTACTAGTATTGTTACTTTTCCCGTTGTTACATCCCATATACGAAGTTATACCTAAAGTCAAGCATAACGATGCATGTACGGTAAATCCTGTCTTAGCGATTACCTGTCTATAGCGGCCACCTGCAGTATAAGATCACTAAAACAATTCCCTCCGAGAGAAAAAGCATGTCCAAGAACCTTTCTATAGCGGCCACCTGTCTATGATGGCCACCTTTTCGTCTTCCGCTATAGACAGGTTTTACTACACTTACATCCTTCCAAATCTCCCGCCTTTAGCCTGGCGTCGTTCCAGTACTGCTCTATGATTTGAAAAGGTCCGCAGATCATCGAGGTAACGTCGAGGATGCAGACGGGTTGTGGGACCTTGCAGTGCGTGGGAAGAGCCATACACATGCAATGCAGACAGTCCGGCGGGACTGGACTGGGCATCGCCCCGCCCGATGCAGCTGTAGCTAGGATAATATAGCATAAGATGAAAAATGCATCATGCTCTGTCATTTCTTGCCCTCAAGCCTTCATGAATTATAGTAATGATGATGATGGTTATGGTAACGGTGATATCAAAACAATGCCAATGATAATGATAATGATAATGGAAGGTCTCTAACATCATCATCATTATGATATCGTTTACACTACTAATGCTTTGGTAATAACTCGAATATTTCAGTATGATGATAATAATAAACCATAACATAAACTAGTGATTTATAATGAACTCGCAAAAAGTTAAAATCTGAATCCCCAACTCAACCAAAACTATAGGAACCATTCCTTTAAGTACAGTTACGTTTTGTTGCGTTCACCCTGTTTAACTTCGATCTAGGCGAGGTTTCTCAACTGCATCGTGACTGCCGTGGCAACTTTTTGACATTAAAAATATCTAGCCGGGCATTCACGGCAATCACGGCAATCACGGCCTGTCAGGTTTGTCCATCTCGTCCCCAGCGTTGTCGGAAGGCTACTGCCGTTATGTCCACGGTGGCCTGAAACGTGCTTGCTATGGCCACCGAGACATGGTGTTAACGTAACATTCACTCGTGTCTTCTTCAAAGAAAAATGGGAACTGCGCTTTTACAAGTAGTGTGGCTACAAATTTGCCTTTGATAGTTATGGCTGAGCAGCTATAAATACTGGTTACCATTGTCTAGTACCCATAGGGTATACCAATATTAGAGAATATTTTGTACTACTGACAGCTGACTGAGTTTTCTCGTTGTCATTCTTTATGCAAATTTTCTATGTAATCTAAAAATCCTTATTCAACAGGTTCAACCAATAAATCTCTACTGCATCGCTCCTCAATGAGGACCACCTGGGTTCTTTTAAACAGTCCGCGTCCATGTTTCATAAAGCTGTTCGTAAAGTTACTCACGACTTTACAAACGACTTAACCATTGCAAGCCAAGTGGGTTTACAAATCATTGCTAGGGTTAGGGTTAGGGTTAGGGTCAGTAACTGTATAAAGTTGAAATTTGCAGATGATAATGATCACTCTTACATGTTAACACACGTTTATATTTAAAAGTGTATTTTTGCCTCACTGTAGATGAAATATTGACATACAGTCGTACTTTGTTAGTACGTTAATAAGGGGGAGGGGGGGGGGGAAATGGGCACCCGTATTGGCATTTCATATTCCAGTCGTTCGTACAGTCATGCATAACCACTTTACGAACAGCTTTATGAAACAGGGCCCGGGAGCGTCTTTATTTTTGGTAGTCATTTGTACGATCACGCGTGGTACATACATGCCTTGCAGCGAGGGGGAAAATTGTAATTATGTGTACCATTGATCTTCGTAAACAAAAATATGAAAGACAACTACTCATTCTTCTTGAAAGCATACTAGTATACTCATGTTAACAGACGCAGTGTATGTCAAAAGCATTCATCTAAATGCGAACAAACAGGATATGCTCGTACAACGTGCAATAGTACTTACATTGACCATGGTAGGTCCAGAAGTTTGTTGCAATGGCCCTTCCGACCACGAGAAGAAAGATAATATGAAATATGTTATAAGGTTGATATCTCATTATTCTTACGATGGCAATACTCCGAGGTAAAAACAGAGAATAAAATCAAGCCCGCACTCTCAGACTCTAGACCATGATATATCCTGCCACGCGTTGGTAAGGCTAAGCGTTCTGTTCGTAGTACAAGCCTGATCACACTTCCTCTGACCAGGGAGGTGAGGTTTTCGTCTCAACTCCCTGCTTCCTCTAAAAGGCCTTTGTATCTACATTGCACTACATTGCACAGAATATTCAATGATTCGCTGCCAGCGCATTGTTGGGGAAATTCCCAGGTCCATTCCAAAGTCCATGTTTCCATTTGGTATCATGGGCAAAACATCGGCGTTGATACAGTTGAGTAATTCACTCTATGTTCATCGTTGCATGGTGTATTATTATACCATGTTTCAAAGATTTCTTCGTGATTATTCTCTTTGATGGACAAAATGAAACGAGAAAAAAATTACTAGAAAGCAAGTAAAATTAGAAACAAACACAGTTTATTTGGTTTAGTTCATGTTTTTCGTTTTGGGTGTATGATGACGACATAATTTTATTTTTGATACGTATACAGTGTACATTTCTGTTTTAATGTCATGTTTGAGAACAGCGAAAGAAGTTGTCATCCTGCCCTCGTCTGAGAAAAGGTTTTGATTACAGATAGTATATTGTGAATATATATATATAGTATACATTATATATATATATATATTGTAGCCTTCTCTCCTTCCGTCGCTAGTGTATATGTTGTTATGCGCTGTGTGCCATCCGGCCCCGGCAACTAGCTGGAGAAGGGTCAGGATGGTCCGAGCTAGGCTGGGGTCCGTTTGGTTGAAATATACAACCAGGCGTGGAGAACGGCGTTGAAATGTACCATATTGCTGGGTTACTTACTACCAGGCTATTCCCATTACTGCTTACTACCAAAATACTACCAGTCACAATTCATCCAACGAAGATACCAGTACAAGAGCAGCTCATCCAATCGCAGATACCAATACCAGTGCAGCTCATCCAATCGCAAATACCAATACCAGTTCACTCGCATATCATTTCATCAGTTCCGTAATTGCATTTCACTACTCACCGATACTTATGTTATACTGCAGTAGACTTCAAAGGAACGGTCCAGGCAGTAGTGTCCACTTCAATCAACGCTTTATTAACACAACACTAATCATTCACACCTTGGCCTGTACCCAGGCCCATCCAGCTGGCTTATCCACACTTTGGCCCGTATCTAGGCCCACCCAGCTATTTGGATACAAATTCGACGTCTTATTATTCTCCAACCGCTATGTTTCCGGAACAGTTATGCATTTTACTTACTGACCTTTTCCTCGAATACTGACGCTTATCAACCTTCCCCATTATACGGAAATGATTAGATAACGAAACAATAATTGTATGAAAGATTATTACTGAACAAAATCACATCTCCAACAATCATTACCCCTCTAAAATTCCTAACAAAACAATCCATAATCGTCAGTTTCCTTGTAACTGATCGATTCATGATCGATTGCTAAAATAATCGATCGATTATATATTTGACCACGGAACTTTTAATATTGGGCTAATTTTCACCGTTTTCTTACTGTTACACTAATCTACCAATTCTTCATTGGTTACACGACACCCCTCCCTCGCTAAGCTCGGTCCCCGAGCTGACAAATAACAACTCGTCAACTTGAACTGGTAAATATAAAATACAACAAAATGCAACACTCGATAGACAAATCTTGCTACTATCTCAACGTCTTCATAGCATTTTCCTCAAACATCCAACCACATAACGTTTTATACCGAACATCCCTACGTTCTAACTTCCGCACGAATGGAAACCTCATGAGCACTGCTCAAATCACAAAATCTTACCGGGTCTCACGTCCTATAAACATGAACATGAACATGATGTAATCTGTCTGCTACACATTGTGCTGAATGAGCAAAACATGGCACTTCCCGTTCTAACGGGCCCTTACTGTTTGATTTTCATCCAAGCAAATCAAGTAAATGATACCAGTCTAATCAAACATGCATCATCCAAGATTACACTAAACTCTCCTCAAACAGAACACGGTCTCTACCACTTTGGTCCTATTTCTTTTTGAAAGAGAGACAAAACATAATTCTGTGCGATTACTCCAAAACAACCTGGTTTTATCTAAACCGCAACTAATATAAAAATCCACAGTCTGCACTGTTAATCTCAATATGATAACAAAAAGAATACCTCTCTGGTAGTATGGTCTTTGCTAAACATCGTTATCTTCCATCACTATCAATTAAGTGAATACCTACTTGGTATAAACAGAACTGCTTATGATTACCTATGACACAACATTGCTAGTACATGTATAAACAACCGACTTGTTCACCTTATGCAAGCCACTGCTACCAATTACACGTTGATAACTGACACTCAAAAACCAAAACCCTACATTTGACATATGTGAATAGTTGAAATAACAACTAGGTACGCGAAATTGTACCATTTTCACACCATTTTATACCATATGTGAGCACAACATAGAATCTTAGCATGAGAAACCAAGTCCAATGCGATACTTAATGTTCAATGATTACAGCTCATAAATCGGCAAAGCGTCCATCATGCTCATCCCGGTTTCCGTCCTTTCATTTATTTATTGTCCATAAATGTTTCAAAATTTAAACCAAATCAAAAAAACACTGGTTGCTGCGTTAAACTGGTTCCCTTGCTTAGTCGTCGGCCACGATATCTGTCTGCACCTCCAGCCACTCCCCGGCTGCAGTGATGTACCGCTCAATACGCCTCGTCCACACACGCCCTGGCCGCAACACCCGCCTGGTAGTGTGATTGATGCTGTCCGTCAGACTTGTAGCCTGCTCCCGCTGGCGCAGCTGCGACAGTCTGTCCCTGATGATGGTCCCATCCAGATCCGATGGCCTCACCTGTACCTCAGCGTCAACAGCCATCTTAATCTCTGACCCTCTAGGTTTGGAGGCGACCGGGGACCTTGGAACCTCCCTCTTTCTACCCCCAGTCAGGTCCAATAGCTCACACTCGCTGTCTTGCTCCAGACACACCTCGTCAATTAAAGGCGTCTCACCCCGTGACGGTGAAACGCGCCGAGCGGGTGACATGCTGCGAGATGGGACCCTCTTACGTCCCACTGCCACAGGTGACCGGCTCCTGCTTCTGTCCTTGTTGGGCGTGCTTAAGGCCTTATTCTTAACCGGTGCGGAGACGGGGGTCTTGGTGTGTATCCTGATTGGAGCGCAGCTAGGCGATGCATGCTCCCCATAATGTCTTTCCAGTTCCCTACGGTATGTGGTCCTAAATGAACAACGGTCGCAGTAGTACTTTAGAGAATGTACGTCCTGTTCGTGTCTCTTCACCGAAGCCCGCGAGGCATAGACTCGGGAACATACCGGGCAGCGGTATGTTTTCTTGGGGTCCTTTTCGTCTCTTCTCTCCTCGGTGGGCATGGTCTTAAAAATAATGATAACACACACACATAAAAAGGCATCATTAAATTGTCCGATTTGGCACTGGCGTGAATGCTAAATTTATCCAGTCACTTCACATACAACGACAATCACTGTACCGGCACTGATATCACTTGCAGAATCCGAAACACCAACAATCTGCGCGACCAGTATCTGGCTTAGCCCATACCGGTTCCTGTACTAGACGAGGGTAGCACTCGTGAGTCCCACATGGCGTATGGAGTTTATGTCGGTAACAGTCTACGACGGATCTGCTACCACGCAGGAAGTCGAGGCCCAATATTCCTTCATGACGTATGTCAGCAACAATTACGTCTGCCGTATACGATAGAAGTCCCAATTGTAAAGCGACTTTTGCCTTCCCATCCATTGCCAATAGCGATCCGTCCGCCATCATCATCGGCTCATCTAGTGGGCTTAACGGTGGCTTACTGCTCGAGTCAATCGTGTCGTAAATCCTCTTTGCTATGAAGGAATGGGTTGAGCCAGTGTCCACCAACGCTTCAACTCGTGCCCCATTTACTCTGGCTCTTATAAACAGTCCGTGCCAGGTCCCGTCGAGAACTGTCCTTTGCTCACTTTCAGCAACATTACTGCCCCCAGCGGGCCGCTGTTCACCCCTCTGGTTCCTCGCCATGTCGGAAATGCCCTGCATGAATGCGAATACCAAAATGAAATATCATGAGATTTCAGTCCCCAAACAGTGAGAGTTCGACATGCCGATACGTGCATGCCTAGAAGTATCTGGGGGGACGTCTGTTCCGTCTCGGGTATGGGTGCGGTTCATAGCTGGAATCTCTTCCAGGCTCATCACCTTCCAACGCCAACTCTGTTGATACAGCCTCATCAACTTGTTTTGGGTGGGCATCTGAACCTCCACTACCAGACTCTTCGTCATCTGTAGCTGTTTCTGGTACAGCCTCCTCTACTTGTTTCGGTCTGAATTCCCACACTGGCCTCTGCACCCCTGTATATGGCTTCAGGCGGTCCACATGAACCACCAGCGGCCTGGTCCTTGGTGAAAGTTGCAGCCGTAGCGTAACATCTGATAGTTTCGTGACGATCAAATACGGCCCCAACCATTTCGTCTGCAACTTGGGACTGCAGCCCTTCTTCCGCATCTTTCTCCGGAGCCATGCATACTGCCCAACATTGTATGCTGCGACATGGGCCCTCTGATCGTAAAACCGCTTCTGTTTCCTGCAGGCCAGCCCCAATCTAGCTCGTGCACGGTGATGTGCTCGTCTCATCCTTGTACGGAGACCCTCTGCATAATCTGTGCAGACCTCCTCCTGGTGGTCAGCATCATCTGGTTCCGCGACATCGCCTGGCATCAGCACCTCTCTTCCCAACATCAACATGTTGGGGGTCTCCCCCGTTGAATCTTGAGGGCAGCTCCTGTAAGCACTTGTAGCGAATGGAATCAGCTGGTCCCAATCCTTCTCTCCGCTGTTCATATCCAGAAGAGCTGCAACGGTGTCTACCAGGGTGCGGTTGTATCTCTCGATGAGGCCATCCGATTTGGGGTTGTAGGCTGTGGTTTTCGTCTTGGTCGCCCCAAGCAGCTTACACACCTCACTAAAGACTTCGGAGACGAAGTTTCGGCCTTGGTCCGAGTGGACGAACCTTGGCACCCCGAACCTGCAGACGAACTCTACCACCAGTTTTTCTGCAATAGTTTCAGCACGCTCGTCTTTGATGGGATAAGCTTCCATCCATTTTGTAAAGTAGTCCCCTAGTACGAGGACATACTTGTTTCCTTGTTTCGTTCTCGGGAACGGGCCCAGAATGTCAAGTGCCACTCTTTCCATTGGGAAGCCGCTGATTCTCTGCTGCAGTGGAGCACGCGGTGTTCTACCAGCACCCTTTCTCCTTGCACATATGTCACATTCACGCAGAGCAGACCGGAAATCTGCTGCCATCCCAATCCAGTAGTATCGTAGCCGAGCACGAGCTAGCGACTTGCCCATACCAAAATGGCCACCAGTCATAGAAGCGTGAACCGCCCGAATCACATCTCTCACAAGGACTCTTGGTAGGATAATCTGCCTCCTCACAGTGCTACCATCTGCTGCCTCCCAGCGACGGACAAGAACCCCCTTGTTAACCTCCAGCGCTTCCCAGTGATTCAATAGCTGTCTTGCCTTGGCAGACCATGATGCTGCTTTTTCATCAGTCGGTCGCTCAGCTGCCAGTTTAGCGGCACGAACCGGATTGATGTCCTCGTCTTGTTCCTGTAAACTGCCGATATCAGGAGCCTCATCTGCTTCTTGCTCTACCAGTACCCTGGCTTGGTCCGCTGGTATCTCCTCATCACAACCGCATTGTCTACACGGTCGGCGTGACAACCCGTCTGCATTGCCATGACTTCGCCCTTGCCTATGACGGATCTCAAAATCATATTCCGAGATCAACTCCAACCACCTTGCCAGCTGACCCCTGGGGTCCTTGAATCTGACAAGCCATTGCAGCGAGCCATGATCTGTCCGTATCACCACATGACGGCCGTATAGGTACTGACGAAACTGCTTCAGAGAGACTACCACTGCTAGGAGCTCCTTCCTCGTCACGCAGTAATTTCTCTCCGCTCTCCGCAGTGTGCGGCTTGCATATGCCACCACCCTCTCAGCACCATCTTGGACTTGGGAGAGCACGGCCCCAACACCAACGTCGCTGGCATCAGTATCAAGGATATAACTGCCATCTGGGCGTGGATAGGCCAGGATAGGAGGCGATGATAATCTCCCCTTCAGCTCATCGAATGCCTCTTGGCATTCTTTCGTCCAGAGGAACTTGTGATTTTTCTCCATTAGCTGGTGGAGCGGTTTGGCGATGGAGGCGAAGCCTGCAACAAACCTGCGGTAGTACGATACCAGCCCCACAAAGCTCCTCACTTCCTTGGTGGTCCTCGGTATTGGCCACTGTTGAATGGCGGATGTCTTGTCTGGATCTGTTGTCACTCCATCCTTCGACACGATATGCCCCAGGTACCTAACGCTGGTGTGAAATAGCGAGCACTTCGACGGCTTAAGCTTCAAGCCGGCCTCACGGAGTCGCTGGAAAACCACTCGAAGTCGTGACAGCTCATCTTCCACTGTCTTGCCAAAGACGATCACGTCGTCCAAGTAAACGAGCAACATTTCCCAGGTCAGGCCTGCCATCACTCTATCCATCAGACGCTCGAAGGTGGCTGGCGCATTGCATAGCCCAAAGGGCATAACGCGCCAGGCATACAACCCGCCATTAGCGATGAAGGCCGATTTCTGCTTAGCCTGCTCGTCCAACTGTACTTGCCAATACCCACTGGCAAGATCGAGGGTTGAGAACCACTTTGCACCGCTGAGTGCGTCCAGCGTGTCATCTATTCTGGGCAGCGGATAAGCGTCTTTTAGTGTTGCAACATTCAGTTGGCGGTAGTCTATGCACATCCTCTTGCTCCCATCCTTCTTTGTGACCAAGACCACGTTGGAAGACCAAGGACTGCTTACTTGCTCAATCAGCCCCTGAGATAGTAGCTGATCTATCTGTCTATCAATCTCCGCCCTCTGCTCTGCTGGATATCGTCTTGGTGCTTGTCGCACTGGTCTCGCATCACCAGTATCAATGCTGTGCTGGACTAGGTCAGTTCTGCCCAGATCTGTTGGTCCTTGTGAGAAGACATCTGCAAAATCTTGCAGCAGCTCTGCTACTTGCGTGTGGTACTGCTCTGGGACCTCTTCAATGCTTCGCTCGTACAGCTCTACCACATGTGATGGCATGCCATCACCACCGTTCACGTCACGTGGAATTACCTCGACCTGTTCAGCGTTTTGGAGCTGAGTCAGACACGCCACCATAGTGCCCTGCTTCACCACTCTCTCTTCCTTTGTGGGGTTGTAAACTCTGATAGGGAGTACTTCAGCATCTGCCTCAACGACAGCCCTTGCTATCAGCAAGCCCTTACTGAGAGTCTCAGCCTGGTTGAAAGGAGCTTCCAACAGGCCAGCTCCTGCGATTGGTTGTGGCTTTCCTCCTGCCACCATGCCTTTCAATATTGCCTCGTGCCCTGGAGGTACTGAACTGGTCTCGCTTGCTATGATTCTGCGGCAGAAAGGCTGACCCCGATGATCTTTGCATTGGATCGTCTCCCATGGCAGCTGCAGCTCCAGTTTGCGGCAATCCAGCACCGATTGTGTTTTCATCAAGAAGTCCAACCCGATGATACCCTCATTGTGAAGATTGGCCACCGTCACCTCAAACACGAACAGCAAATGTCCCATCTGGATTTCAGCCAGTGTTTTACCACTGGTCTCGAGTGGAGAACCGTCTGCTTGGTGCACTGTACGAGTTGCTCGCTGCAATACCGGCTTCCTTGCATCCTCAATCTTGCTGAAGATCGCCTTGGACACATACGTCTGCGATGATCCGGTATCAATTAGGAATGTGATGGGCTGACCGTTGATCTTAGACTCAACATGAAGACCGTGATATCTGCTATTGCCAACTGGCCGTGCTTGCTCTGCTTGTTCAGCCTGGGGTGCTCGCTGTGGTTGTTCTGGTGTCCTTTGTTGCACGCCACCAACATCGCTACGAAGTGGAGCTGGTCCCCACTCTGGCTGACTGCGCGCTGGTATCTGCTCGATATTTGATGCTTGGGGGCAGTGCCTCCAACCATGGCCAACTTGATTGCAGTGGTAGCACCTCCTTCTGTCTGCATCGATGCTTGCTGGCATACTTCTAAGTGGTTGCTTCACTAGACGTGGGCAATCTCGTTTCCAATGGCCAGCTTGGCCGCAGTTGAAACAATTGTTGCTCTGGTCCCCAGGCAGTGGTGATGCAGGTACCCTTGCAAATTGTGCTGTCGCGTTGGTTCTCGATCGTGTTGGTGGAGAAGATTCCACTCTGGAAATCAGCTCTTCCACTGCTTTCGTCATTCGCCTCATAGCGCCGTCTTTCTCCTTGGTTGGAGGGCTCTTCTGCTCGACATCATCAGTCGCCAGTGCTCTGCTATACCGCTGCGACCGGCCATCGCTTCTCTCCGTCTCCATCCTCAGGAAAGCCTCTGTACTCAATGCTGCTTCGATTGCCTCATCAAGTGTGCGGGGCTGGGCACGGAAAAGACCTTCTCGTATCTCTGGTCTTACGACCGCGTCCATGAAGTGGCCTCTTGCTAAGCGATCTTGCCCCGCCTCGTCAAATTCTTGGTAGGCTAATGCAGTCAGCTCCCGAATACCTTGCCCCAACTCCTGCAGAGTTTCCTTTGGTTTCCTCCTCCTGGTCCGCAGCTCAGCCAAGAAGACCTCGGATTTGCCTGCTGGGCCGAACCGTTGCTTAAGCCTATTTACCAGCTCACTGTACGTTAACCTCCTTCCTGTCTGTTGAACAAGGACCTTTACAGCTGGGCCTCGCATGCTGGCAGCCAAATACTGCAGTGCTTCATCTTCGGACCATCCGTTCACCCCTGCGCAGGCCTCAAAATGACTCAAATAGTCAAGAATCGGCCCCCTGCCGTCGAATCTATCGGGAGTCATCCGCAGCTTATCTCCACCTCTATATCTGCGCTGGTAACTGCCTTCGTCCCACAGTTCTGGTCTTCGCCACGGTGTACCCATTGCTGATGGTGCTGCTGACGAATTACCTCCACCACCTACCAGAACTTCATTTACTGGTGCTGGCTGGTTGCCCGTTGCTGGTGTCTCCCAACTGGTCTGCTGGATCCTGCTGGGGCCACCTGCCATCCTACCTTCACATGTAGGACCACTCTGCCATTGCTGACTTTCAGTCATCATGCCGACACCAAGCCGTTGCGCTGTAACTGGTTGTTTGCAATACCTGCTGTATCCATCGTTGACTGGTCTGCTTCCAGGTGTTGCAAAACTACTGGGGAACGAATGAGGAATCTCAACGCTTCCACCAGATCGCCTTGCGAAACCAGCAGGAGGAGCTTTACTTCCGGATGACTCTGCTGCAGCATTTGGTGCTGTGGTGAAGCCATCCTGGTCTAGTGGTGTGCTGCTGCTAATTCCTGCCCTTCTTGAACTCATCATTCTTGAGCTGGGGTAGCTGGTGGTAGCGGGTCCCTGCGACGGAGCTGGAGTTCTTCCGAGTGCTGCACGAAGATCTGTCATCATCGCTTCGACGTCTGCCAGCTCCTGTTCTAGCTGCCACCAAATTTCCGCTGGAGTTTGCTGGCGCAGGCCAGCAGTCCTTGCTGAGTGATGCATGTTGCGCTGCCCTGTCTACTGCCAAATCCCACTCCTGACACCACGTGTAGCCTTCTCTCCTTCCGTCGCTAGTGTATATGTTGTTATGCGCTGTGTGCCATCCGGCCCCGGCAACTAGCTGGAGAAGGGTCAGGATGGTCCGAGCTAGGCTGGGGTCCGTTTGGTTGAAATATACAACCAGGCGTGGAGAACGGCGTTGAAATGTACCATATTGCTGGGTTACTTACTACCAGGCTATTCCCATTACTGCTTACTACCAAAATACTACCAGTCACAATTCATCCAACGAAGATACCAGTACAAGAGCAGCTCATCCAATCGCAGATACCAATACCAGTGCAGCTCATCCAATCGCAAATACCAATACCAGTTCACTCGCATATCATTTCATCAGTTCCGTAATTGCATTTCACTACTCACCGATACTTATGTTATACTGCAGTAGACTTCAAAGGAACGGTCCAGGCAGTAGTGTCCACTTCAATCAACGCTTTATTAACACAACACTAATCATTCACACCTTGGCCTGTACCCAGGCCCATCCAGCTGGCTTATCCACACTTTGGCCCGTATCTAGGCCCACCCAGCTATTTGGATACAAATTCGACGTCTTATTATTCTCCAACCGCTATGTTTCCGGAACAGTTATGCATTTTACTTACTGACCTTTTCCTCGAATACTGACGCTTATCAACCTTCCCCATTATACGGAAATGATTAGATAACGAAACAATAATTGTATGAAAGATTATTACTGAACAAAATCACATCTCCAACAATCATTACCCCTCTAAAATTCCTAACAAAACAATCCATAATCGTCAGTTTCCTTGTAACTGATCGATTCATGATCGATTGCTAAAATAATCGATCGATTATATATTTGACCACGGAACTTTTAATATTGGGCTAATTTTCACCGTTTTCTTACTGTTACACTAATCTACCAATTCTTCATTGGTTACAATATATATATATATATATAAATATATATATATATATATATATATATATATATATACATATAATACATATATATTATATATAGTATACATATATTATATAGTCATTAGGCCTTCATGCCATAAATCAATAGGCAACTGAGTTTTTACTTTATTTATTTGTCTTCCTAATCCCCTTGGCTTCCGTTACCTGTACGTGCAGGAAAAAAAGAAAGTGAAATATTTGAAAACATTCTATAACTATTTCAAGTAAACAATCCCTGTGTGCGTGGATAGTCAAACCAGTAGAAATCACAATGGACACAATGGATCGGAATAGACTGTTTTCGTAATGTGTCTAAACTCGTGGTGTTTCTTTTCCTACAGCGTCTTTTACTTTGGCATCATTCTATTTACCTGCTCCCTTTATAAGTAAGTTTCTTACGTAGAAAATCAGTACACTTTTATCATGTTTATCGTTGCTAGGTAGGTCAATTCTCCAGCAAGTTTTGTAATATTAAGTAAATCTTTTGTTAGCAAAACATGCATGAAATTTGAATATATTAATGAAACCTTCTCTTCCATGTCAGTGGGACTTTAAGTGAGAATAATTGAAGACTTTGTTCGCAAAAACCGATAAGTCCATTTTTGAAGATTTTGAAGTACGGTTTTTGTCATAAAGTACAAAATAATACCTTTTAAATGATATATTGGTCACTTCATGTAAAGCTACATTTTTGAAGTTATGGTCAAAAGAAGCAAAAATTTTCTTATTCTCATTATTTTTCTTGACATTTAATCGCAAATATCTCCATTTGGCAAATATGGACTTATCGGTTTTTGCGAACAAACTCTTCAATTTCACTCACAGAGAGCCCTCCATGCACGCACACACACACACACACACATATACACACACATTATACACTCGCAACACACACAAATGTAGTTCGCATCAAAGTGCTTTTGCTCATTCTCAAGTTAGGCGTTTCCATTACACACAAACGCACTACCATTCAAATCAACAAAACATAGGAAGTACATAGAGAACATGTCTTTTTTTTGACCTAATAGTACATTTATTTCCGAATTCGATCAATAGATATCACAACAAGCTTACTGCAATAAAGTAACACACTTTTAAAAGAGCTGCCCCCATACACGAAATCTAACATTTTAATTTCGATTTCATCACAGGATAGAAACGAGAATGAAAAATGGCAAAGCTCAATGTAATTTGCATAGATTTTATATTTTAAAAGAGAAAGGCAACGAGGCGCAGTTTCACTAGGGAGATCCTTGTCATTTGCATAGAATATCGTCCTTTATGAAAAGTATCAGATTCACTGACTTGGCTGGAATTCTTGCATAGTTTCTGATGTATTTCGTCTGTTACGTTCAGTCTTGGAGAACACCTTTCTTTCCCCCTTCCTAATTTGTAATGTGAAATAGTCGTGAGGTCCGGCCTTGCATTTTGGCTTTTAAAACAAACAAATTGTTTTTGTTTATTTTAAACCACTACCCTATAAAACACTAACTGTGAACAATGATTTGTATTTTATTATTTCGTTTTTCACATTTCATTAAAAAAATGCAATCTTATATTCTGTTTACTTTCAAGACAGAAAAAAAGAAAAACAGTCAATTTGAGACGGAAAGGCACCATAGTGCAAATATGAATAACGTGTAGAGCCTGAACGAAAATGACAAAAGCACACAAGATACAGAATTTCGATGATATAATAAAGTTACTATGTAATGCACTACAAATGACACAGTGTTCAGGATTAAACCTAAGGTAACAAAGCATAGTAACAATTTGGTCAAACAAATTTAGTCACCGAGTGAATCATCATCGTGAGTACATGTACCAGTGGTCAGGGCAGAACAATAACTTAAACATATGATTTTAAGAAATTGGCTTTGAGGTTTTCCTTCAAAGAACTCGGAGAACGTGGTAGAATCAGAGCAGAAGCTGCAATGATAAGATACAGCACCAAGCCAGAAAGCAGTGATTCTAGGACCCCGTTTACAGTGCGAGGCTCGGCCGCGGCTCGGCCGCGGCCGAGTCCAGCCCCGCTTCAGTGTAAACGCGCAAAAGGCCAAATGCGAGGCCAAAATTGGCCTCGCATTTGGCCTCGCTCTGGAGGTGGTCTCGGCCGCGGCCGAGCCCGGCCTCTTCTTGGTGTAAACGCAAACTGGGCCAAATGCGCGGCCAATTGCGCGGCCAATTTTAGTCTGGCTTCCAAACCCTCTGCCTGTATCTTTCGCTATTCAGGATATTAACCCCCTCAACGTCGAAAACTAGTATAGTTTAAGGTGGTTTTGTCCTGCAAAGGATTTTTTCCTTCAGCAAAGGCCTTTGCCTGAACGGCGACTTCGTCGCCACGGAATTCATTTGGCAAAGGGTCTGAAAACCAGACAATACCAAATTGCGTTTGTTTACAAAGAGAGCGCCACTACGACAAAATATTGAAAGGTTTGAATCAAAAGCGCGGCCGAGCCCAGCAGTGTAAACGGACAAAATTGCGAGGCTCGGCCGCGCAATTGAGGCCGGACTCGGCCGCGGCCGAGCCGCGGCCGAGCCCGGCCCTGCACTGTAAACGGGGTCTAGGGGACTTGATGAGTTTAAGTGCTAGACCTCATTTTCCAGACAAGCCTTTACTCTTTTCCAGAATTTAGGTGTTGCTGGATTTCGATCGGCCCGCCATTGTGAATGTGAGCGAAGTCCTCACAGGTCGGTGTGTGTCCCAGGTAGCCGGGCACGGCGAACCGAGCCATGTAGCCCTGAACACTCCTTTCCCTGCACTCCTTGGTAGCGGAACAGTTTTCCAAAGCTACGCCACGAAAAAAAGGGCAAAAACCCATAAAAGACAACAGTATAGAATTTTTATCAAGAGAGAAACCATGGTCCAGAAAACAAAAGTGAAATCAGAGTTCTACAATTTAGCAAAATGCACGGAACAATGATTATTTCCGAATCAATATTGAGCAACGGTCCTCATTAGGTGGGGTGGGAGTTGCTCATGACGGTTATCACTTTTATACAGTAATTTCATCATGATACAGTAGATCAATCTGGACTATGTTGAAGTAGTTGGGGATCGAGTGGGATTAAATTTCTATGTCCTAAAATAGAGTAATCACTGTCGTAGCTTCATATTCGAATGAACGGATTTAATAGTATTGAGGAGGCGCGGTAAATGGTACTAAAGTAAAAGTTGTAACAACTTCAGTCATTTAGCCCTCTTTAGTAATACAAAATTTTAATTCATCTCGCACTTTTTCGTTTCTCCGACATGGGGACAATAATTACAAGTGTTAAAATCAAACACTCCATCCATCTTCTGTCCTCCCACGTTGCGCTTCCCATCAGCGAGTTCTCCATAGAAGGGTTTTTTCGGGATGCGGTCGTCAGACATGCGGGAGACGTGGCCTGCCCATCTCACCTGGGCCTTGCGGATTTGGGGGATGATGCTAGGGATGCCTGCCCGCTTCAGTACCTCTGTGTCCGGAACTTTGTCCTCCCAGCGGATGCGAAGGAGATTATCTCACTATGAGACAAATATGATCTCGTAGCAAAGAGGCTATAGCAGTTTTCTATACATTATAAAATCACACATTACATTCGACCCTTCTCCTGTGAATACGAAATCTGGCAGCGCGTATCGCGTTTGAGGTCAAACAGTCATCGGTCATAATTTTGAATACGGTGTATTCACGGTTACAGTTCGTTATTCCGAAGGTTCCTTATTCAGTTATTCGGAAAGTTCGTTAATCCGAACATGAGTAAAGGTTCCTTATTCCGAAGGTACGCCAGGCAATCCGAAAATGAAATATGGTTTGTTATTCTGAAGGCTTGTTAATCCGAAAATGATATAAACTTCATTAAGTGTCAAAATACGGTGTTGTTGTTAAAGAATAGAATGGCAGGATATGCAATGAATACTGAATAAGCACACAAACACACGTAGATATAACAACCTCAACTACACACAAACACACGATATACGTAATTGGCGAACTGAAATAAAATATAACTTTGTAATTGTCTCACTAATGAAAAAAAAAAGTATTATTTCTCGTCCTCCTCAGTATGGTACCCTTATCACTCTGCATCATTATCTGAATGAGCTGGGTTTGTTTTTGTTTTTGTTTTGTTTTTTGTTTTTTTTGCTACAGAGTAATCAATTTTCGAAATAACAACCCTTATTCCATATCTCGGATTAACGAGCCTTATTTCATGTTCGGATTAACGAACCATATTTCATTTTCAGATTAAAAGTTAAGTTATAATGTCATTACATTTTCGGATCAACGAATCTTCAGAATAACGACCCTTCGGAATATTGCCAAAAATGTTCGGTTAAACAACACGCTTTCATCTCAAGGAACATTTACGAACGTCTAGGTATAGGTAATTTGAGCGTTAAAAAAAAAAGAATTTTCGGAATAGCAAACATCACGCATATTCACTATTTTCCTACAAGACGGCTAACTATTAAGAATAAAATGGATTTTTATAAAATGCTTACCACTTACTGTGCCATAATTTTCATTTTCCCCAAATATTTAGGCACAGACAGAACTTGATGACAGGCTAGATACATACATCCTCCCAAATCTCCTCCTCTCTGCCGGGCGTCGCTCCAGTACGGCTTCGTAGATCAGCAGATCAGCGAGCCTCTGGTGCTCCTTGAACACACGGGATCTCCCATCTCACAGTTGGATGCTGCAACACAGATGCAGTGCAGACACTCGGCGTGAACTGAGGTGGGGAGGGGTGTCGGCATTGGCGTGGGCTTGGGCGTGGGCGGCTGGTAAAGTTCTGTCGTTGTTGAGAATCAAAGGGTGCGTTCGAACGCTCTCCTAAAGCGAATTGTACCGTACCGTACCCGCGCCAGAGGAGCGCTCGAACGCTCCTAAAGTCTACCGTACCGTACTGTACCGAGCCAAAAGTGGACCACTTCCCGATGTGCTCCAAAAGCGTACCAATGAAAAGCGTACCAAAAGTTCGATGTAAAGCATGCGCGTATCATGCGCATACGTCACAATGCAAAAACATCATTCTCTTTGTTCTTGACAGCTGTAAGTTGTAAGCGCCAGGTGGATGAAATTCTTCCTAAAAAATGCGTGACCTTTTCTAAAAATAACTTGTGAGGTACGCTTTCTCGACAGAGCGCTCGAACCACAGTTCGGTACGGTACGCTTTGGTTCAGTTCGCTTTGGTTCGCTTTAGAGGGCTCGAACGCACCTAAAGTGTGACAGTACTGAAGAGGGGATCTGATGTGCCTATGTGGAATTTTCCGCGTCTAGAACAAATCACTGTGGCAAGTACAGCTACCAGAGCAGAAGTATTGAACCCAGTCTTTCGAAGTACGCAAGTGTTCACGAAGAGTTTTGTACCAATACACAGCACCAAGTGAATATATCCCAAAATAGATAATACAGCATTTTGTACAGGTATAGGCAAAACTTTACAGCTTTTTAGTGAAGTCATTCTGAAATTACTCGCACAGAGAACACACATAAAGTGTGGTAGATTGATTATACAATAAAAAAAAAGTGGACAAGACGGAAGTGGAGAGGGAAGGGAAGAACAGGTTGTTCTCTTTTTCTGATAACGTGTTGATCATGAATCCTTTCAGTTCCCTTATATTGCTAATGAACTTATGTCCCTGAATCTATCAGCAAATGATAGCTTACTAGATTTTCAGACAAACATACACAGACTTTTTTGAAGATGATATTTTATTGGAATTCCGTTTGATGTTACCATCGTTTTCACAATGAAACGAATACAGACATTCAGCTTAATCAACGTAACCAAAAACTGAAAAACCTCTACTAAATCGTACAAGATAAACAAGAAAGGACAGTTTGGCATGGAAGCCTGCCGTCAACTAACATCTTATAAAGCATAATTGAATTGATCAAACGAAATCCTTATTTTTTTACATCAAAATCATAACCCATATCCCTAACTCCACCCTAACCACCAAACCCCGCGCGTCCATGCATATTAAGTCACCCGACCCACCTCAAACCCACCCTGTCCACACCTGTGACACCAAGCACACCAAACACATACACACACACATATATCAAAAAAATTATGCAGAAACACTTTGCATAAGTAATTAACATTGATAATATCCTTACAATTGATTATATTCCGTATATCTCTTTATACACACATAGACATATACACAGAAACATATACGTACAGAAAAACACACATACACAAAAGTGCATAACACGCAAAATTGAAAACGCTCTATTTATCATAGTTGTTCCCCTCCCCTATTCCGTCCATTCCTCACTTGAGTAGAAAAAAAACAACCCAAAATCAGCGCATAAGCAGCATTAAAGTCTCCCTGACCTAACGGTCGAATGAGCAAATCTCTCATAAGCAAGTTGCTCATGAGCGACTCGCTCAGATGACAAACAAACAGAACTCGAGTATGCAATCGAGCATAGTAATCATGGTAATTACGTCAGGTAAGGTAAGCACAGAAAATGTGATATAATATACATGAATAGAGAGAATCTCCGAAGTAAATCACTTAAAATCTAATTTTTCCCATATCCGCAAATGTGAAATGCGTCTTACCTGCTTTTGATGCGAGTATTTTTTTTTCTCCTCAATATGTTGCATAATGACTTTGAATAACTTTTCTCTGATTGGTAAATCACTTTTAAGATCTATATTTAAATATAATATATTTCAACAAAATTTTCAAACTATTAACACATCTCGATCTATCACAATTACCCGAAATTCCCCAAAATACTTCCCGCCAATTCATAATCTTTTATTTCATCTATATAAAAAAACTCAGTTACAAATTTCCGCATCTGTTTAACCTTGTCAAAATCTCAAAATAAATGTGCATACGTAACCGGTTCCTTTGCAAAAAGGAACAGAAATTATCTGTTAAAAAATAAAAATTCAAAAACTACTCCTTCTTCCATACAATAGCTTAAACTGAAACTCCCTGCATTTATTAATAGGCGTCGAACTTCTTGGCCTAAGAATACACACACGCACTCACACATACAAAATCACGTCATTGGTATCATTTGTAAAAGAAAAATTATGAATGCATCGTATTTATTCTACAAAGTCTAAGAGAAAACGGAAAAAAAGAAACAGGTTGATTAAACTCTACTTTGGCCTTGGAAATAGTGTGGAAAAAGTATAATCACGGCTAACGCAATTACAAGGGTGACGGTTTCATACCATTCTGATCGTAGGAAATCATCACTACTTTACACTGTGTTCATACTGAATTTTGATCGAGTCTGGAGTTGCCATCCAGAGTAGTTGTTACTTTCTTCTAATGCTGCTCACGAACGCGGAAGTGCTTATACACCTTGATTACTTCGACGGAGACAAGCTTTCACTCTACGCCAGAATCTAAGTGTTGATCGATATCTGAACCCGATTGGTCCGCCAATGTGAATACGAGCGAAGTCCTCACAGGTCGGTGTGCGTCCCAGGCGCCTGGGCACGGCGAACCGAGCCATGTAGCCCTGAACAGTCCTTTCGCTGCACTCCTTGGTAGCGGTACAGCTTTCCATAGCTACGCCATGCAAAATAAAGAAAGACAATAATAATAATAATGATAATACATACAATTTCTATAGCGCCGTTCTCCACTTTGATTAAATGCTCAAGGCGCTTTACAATTGTACATCAGAGCAAACAGACTGAAGATACAAGTACATCATCGTAATAGAAGAAGATGAAGAAGCAGAAGAAAAAAAAAAGACATGAAAGTCTGTCTTCAAAAGGCACTGGTCTTCAAAATGCACTGCTAAACAAATATTATTTTAAATTACTCCTGAAAGATGTTATAGAGCTTGAGTCTTTCAGCTCACGAGGAAGTGAATTCCACAGTGTTGGTCCAGCGTGAGCGAAAGCTCGTTCCCCCCAAGATTTCCTAGAAAACGGAATATGTAAGAGACCTGAAGTTGAGGATCGAAGAATTCGTGAAGGTTGGTATTGACGAAACAAGCAAACATTGTAATGAGGAGCTGTTCCCTCAATAACGTGATAAACCAAAAGAAGTATCTTAAACCGAATACGCTCCTGTACAGGCAACCAATGAAGACTCTTCAGGATATGTGTGATATGACTGCGTTTACTTGACAAAGAAACAATACGTGCAGCGGCATTTTGTAGCTTTTGTAATTGGGCAATTTGTGAGTTTGGTAGATTGAAAAACAAACCATTACCGAAATCAAGGCGTGAAGAAATAAGTGCATGAACAAGTTTTTCCGTGGCAGAGCGAGTCAAATACTTGCGAATAACAAAACAACAACAAAAACAAATGAAAAATCACGACAGTTTACAATGAATTTAGCAAGAGAGAAACCATAGTCCAGAGTTCTGTTTTGCATAATGCACACGGTGACAATGATTATTTCTGAATAAATATTGAGCAACGGTCCTCATGGGGGGGGGTGTTTTCTGAGTTTATCACCCTAATTTCAACATGATAGGTCAATCTGCACCATGTCGAAGTAGTTTTGAGAATTGGGATTACATTTCTAAAATAGATTAATCACTCTCGTAGACTCATATTCGAATGAACGGATGTGATATTATCAAGGAGGCGGGGTAAATGGTAATAAAGTAAAATTAGCATAAGATTTTAAATCATTTATTTTGTGGCTTTTTAGTATCATAGAAATTTAATTCATCTGACACTTTTTCGTTTATCTACATCGTTTCTCTACATCATCTTGATTTTGTTTAACACTTTGTAAACGATATTCATAAATGGCGAACTGAAATACAATCGTAATTTCTTATTGTCTTTTTAATGAAAAAAAAAACAATATTTTCTCCTCCTCCATATGGCACCTTCCCCCCTCTACATCATTATCAGAATGAGCCGTGTTTTTTTTTTGTTTTTTTTTTGCCACAGAGTGTTCAATTTTTGAAACAACAACTCTGATTTCATATTTCGGATTGACGAACCATATTTGTTTCCAGATTAACTAACCTCATTATATTTTCGGATTAACGAACCTTCAGAATAACGAACCTTCGAAATATTGCCACAAACCCTCTTTCATTTTCGGATTACGAACGAACGACTAGGTATAGGGAATTTGTAAGTTTCGAAATATCGAATCTTCCGAATAATGAACCGTTTGTCATTTTCGAATAAACGAACCTTCGGAACAACGAGCATCACCAATATTCACTAGCTTTCTGGATAATAGACGGCTAACTAGGAAAAAAAAATGGATTTCATAAAATGCTTCCTGTGTCATAATTTTTATTTTCCCAAATATTTAGGCACTAACAAAACTGGCTGACAACAGGCTAGATACATACATCCTCCCAAATCCCCTCCTCTCTGCCGTGCGTCGCTCCAGTACGGCCTCGTAATCCCGAAGGGACTGCAGTTCAGCGCGCCTCTGGTGCTCCGTGAACACACGGGATCTCGCATCTTACAGTTGGATGCTGCAACGCAGATGCAGTGCAGACAGTCGGCGGGAACTGGGGTGGGTATGGGTGTCGGCGTGGGCGTGGGCGTGGGCGTGGGTGTGGGCGTGGGCGTGGACGTGGGCGGCTGGTAAAGCTCTGTCGTTTTTGAGAATCAAAGAGTAACAGTTTTGGAAATTATTTCTCAGATGCCTGTATAGAGGGGCAAATCACTGAGGCATGTACAGTTATCAGAACACAAGTACTGAACCCAGTCTTCCGAAGTACAAAAGTGTTTAAGCCAAAAGTTTTGGAACAATACACAATGCTATAGTGAATAGACCAACAATAGATAGGCCTCATAAAGTATTTTCTTACGAGTGGGTAAACTTTTCAGCTTTTCGAAGTAGTCATTCTGGAATCACCAGCACAGAGAGCACACATAAAGAGTAGTAGATTAATTCAACTAACAAGCACAAAAAAAAGGCCTTCAGGCATTGTCAGGCGCAAAAACAAAGCCTTACCGCGCTCACACTTCAAGGTTTCTATCTCTTTCTTTCTAGTGCCACCTACGCACTTCCGGGGTAAAAAAAAAAAATAATGAGTGGGGGGGGGGGGGGGGGGGGAAAGTGGTGACACCTTATGTATTCCTTTTGTATGGTGCAAAAAAGAAATGTCCCCCCCCCCCCGGCCACCCCCGGTTCCGCCGGCCCTGTGATGAGCAAGTCTCTCATAAGACTTGCTCATAAGCGACTCGCTCAGATGACAAACAAACAGAACTCGAGCATGCCAATCGAGCATACATGAGGTAACGTAAGTACAGAAAATGTGAAGAGTTTGTTCGCAAAAACCGATAAGTCCATTTTTGAAGATTTTGAAGTACGGTCTTTGTCATAAAGTACAAAATAATACCTTTTAAATGATATATCGGTCACTACATATAAAGGTACATTTCTAAAGTTATGGTCAAAAAAAGCAAAATTTTTCTTATCATTCTCTTTATTTTTCTTGACCATTAATCGCAAATATCTCCATTTGGCAAATATGGACTTATCCGTTTTTGCAAACAAATTCTTCATGTGATATCATAGCATACATGAATGGAGAGAATCTCCCAAAAGTAAATCACTTAATCCCATTTCCGTACATGAAAATGCATCCATCCCGCTTAGCTTTGGATGCAAATGTTGTTGTTTTTTCCTTTTCAATATGTTCATGATGACATTTAATAATTTTTCTGTGGTTGGTAAATTGTTTCTACGATCTATATTAAAAACATATATATATATATATATATATATATATATATATATATATATACATACATATATATATATATATATATATACATACATACATACATATATATATATATATATATATTTCAACAATTTATAGTCTTTTATTTCCTCTAACTCAAAAAAACTCAATAACAAATTTCCACATCTGTTTAACCTTGTCACAATCCAAAACTAAATGTACATACGTAACCGGTTCCTATTGCAAAAAGGAATATAAATTATCTGTTACAAAATTAAAATCCAAAAGCTGTTCCTTCTTCCATGTAGCAAAAGCTTAAACTGAAACTCCCTGCATTTATCAACAGGCGTTGAACTTCTTGGCCTAAGAATACACACACGCACTCACACATACAAAATCACGTCATTGGTATCATTTGTAAAAGAAATATTATGAATGCATCGCGGTTATTCTACAAAGTCTAGGAGAAAACGGAAAAAAAAAAAACAGTCACGTTGATTAAACTCTACTTTGGCCTTGGAAATAATGTGGAAAAAAAATAATCACGGCTAATGTGATTTCCAAGTGTGAGGGTTCCATGCCATTCTGAGCGTACCAAAGGATCACTATTTTATACTGTGTTTGTAATGAATTTTGATCGAGTCTGGAGTTTTTATACAGAGTAGTTGTTACTTTCTTCTAATGTTGCTCAAGAATGCGGAAGTGCTTATACACACCTTGATTACTTCTATGGAGACACAGGCTTTCACTTTTTCCCAGAATACACGTGTTCCGGGATATGTGTACCCGATCGGTCCGCCAGTGTGAATACGAGCGAAGTCCTGACAGGTCGGTGTGTGTCCCAGGCGCCCGGGCACGGCGAACCGAGCCATGTAGCCCTGAACACTCCTTTCGCTGCACTCCTTGGTAGCGGTACAGTTTTCCAAAGCTACGCCGTGCAAAGAAAAAAAAAAACCACGACAGTATACACTGGTTTTATCAAGAGAGAAACCATGGTCGAGAAAACAAAAATGAAATGAGAGTTCTACATTAGCAAAATGCAAGTAACGATGATTATTTCTGAATAAATATTGAGCAACGGTCCTCTTCTTTTTTTTTTCTTTTTTTTTTGGGGGGGGGGGGGTTGCTCTTTGAGTTTATCACTTGCCCTAATTTCAACATGATAGGTAAATCTTTACTATGTTGAAGTATACTAGTTTAAGGAGTGGAATCACAACGTAAACTACAGTTATTACTCTCGTAGACTCGTATTAGAACGAACCGATGTAATAGTGTCAAGGATTTCATATTTTGGATTAACGAACCATATTTCGTTTCCAGATTAACTAACTTCATTACATTTTGGGATCAACGAACCTTCAGAATAACGAACCTTCGAAATGTCGCCACAAACCCTCTTTCATTTTCGGATTAACGAACGAACGAACGGATAGGAACAGGCAATTCTTAAGTTTCGAAATATCGAATCTTCCGAATAATGAACCGTTTGTCATTTTCGGATAAACGAACCTTCGGAACAACGAGCATCACCCATATTCACTAGCTTTCTGGATATAAGACGGCTAACTACGAAAAATGGATTTTATAAAATGCTTACTGAGCCATAATTTTCATTTTTTTTCCAAATATTTAGGTAAAGACAGAACTGGATGACAGGCTGGATACATACATCCTCCCAAATCCCCTCCTCTCTGCCGTGCGTCGGTCCAGTACGGCCTCGTAATCCCGAAGGGACTGCAGATCAGCGAGCCTCTGGAGCTCCGTGAACACACGGGATCTCGCATCTTACAGTTGGATACTGCAACACAGATGCAGTGCAGACAGTCGGCGGGAACTGGGGTGGGGACGGGTGTCGGCGTGGGTGAGGGCGTGGGCGTGGGCGTGGTCGGGGGCCTCTTTGGCCGCTGCAAAGGTTCTGTCGTTGTTGAGAATCAAAGTGTAACAGTATTGAAGAGGGGGTCTAAAATGCCTGTATGGAATTTTCCGAGTCTGCAGGGACATATTACTGGGCCAGGTACAGTTACTAGAGCACAAGTGAGCCCAGCCTTTCGAAGTACAAAAGTGTTAACCAAAAGATTTGTACCAATATGCAATGCTAAAGTGAATATACCCAAAAATAGGTAACACAGTATTTTCTTAGAGTGGGTAAACTTGTCAGCTTTTCGAAGTAGTCATGCTGGAATTACCAGCACAGAGAACACACCTAAAGAGTAGTAGATTAATTTTATAACGAAAGAGTAGACAAGACGGAAGTGAAGGGGAAAGGAAAGAACAGGATGTTGTCTTTTTTACAGCTGCAGTTCCTCCAGTTTCCATACTTTAATAATGGACTTCTTACGTCCCTGAATCTTTCAGAAAAATTTTAAGACAAACACACACACACATAGAAAATCACGTAATTCGTATCATTAGTAAAAGAAAGATTATGAATGTATTGTACAGTTAAATTCTACGAAGTCTCTAATATATAAGGGAGAACGGAAGATATACTGAGGTTGATCAAACTCTACTTTGGCACTGAAAATGGTTTAGGAGAAAAAAAAAAATCACAGCTACCGAAATGTTCAGGCGTGAGGGTATTATGCCATTCTGAATGTACCAAACGAGCTAACTTCGAACGGTGTTCGTACTGAATAGAATTTTGATCGAGTCTGGAGTGTCTACAGAGTAGTTGTTCCTTATTTCTAATGTTGCTTTCGACCATGAAATCGCCTTTACAATTTGATTTCTTACTGAACTGAATTGAATTGAATTGAATACTGAAACTGCACTGGTCTTAAACTCGAGACACATTGAGCAGTTCCAGCACGTTTATTTTCGTATTTCACTTCACATCGATACATAATACTAAGTAAAAAAAAAAAAAAAATAAGAATAAAAACAAGTAAAATACAAAATATGATAAAAACAAGTAAAATACAAAATATGATATAAAGCTGGTCATGACTACAAAGTGTGTCAGCTTAGTGTACGTAAAATGTAATTCTCTATCACATGTGAAATATGATTGAACCGCAAAGTTTGTAAACGCGGTTTCCATCAGGAAAAGAAATATCAATGCAGATTTGTTCTGCAATGGAGATAGGACACAAAAGCAGGCCCTATAATACTGATGACGAAAGTATATGAAAGCTAAAATAACAAGTTACAAAGGGAAGAAGTAGATTAGATTACTTATAGAGAGGCAGGCGTTCACTTTGTCCCAGAATTCAAGTGTTGAGTTATTTCTGAACCCGTTTGGTCCGCCCTTGTGAATTCGAGCGAAGTCCTCACAGGTCGGTGTGTGCCCAAGGCGCCTGGGCACGGCGAACCGGGCCATGTAGCCTTGAACACTCCTTATACTGCACGTCATCGTAGCGGTACAGTTTTCCAGAGCTAAACCATTTAAAAACAAAACAAAATAAAACAAAGAAAACAAACAAACAATAAAAAATACGACAGTCAAACAATACAAACAAGAGGGGAAAACATGTACAAGATTAGGAATGTAGCTATGGCGACTGGTAAGCCTCTGCCATAATACATGGCTCTCCTGATAGGTATATAATACGTTTTGACGATGTATGACGACAGTTTCATATAATTGGGGAAAAATCAAAATGACATGTTTGTCACAAATGTGCTATATTGTTTAAGAGAACAGGTATTTTGGTATTTGAGGATATTTACTTGACCTTTCACCCTTTCATAAGTTTATGTATTAATAATAATAATAATAATAATACAATACATTTATAAGGCGCTTAATACCGATGTTTCTAAGCGCACAGTTTACCAGAAAAATTAATATCTATACCAGAATAATACCAAAATACCAAAATACAAGTACAAACATACCAAAAAAAAAAAAAAAAGATAGAGTGTATAATTATGATAAATAATGAAAATCAAAATCAGTGTGCACCTCCATCGACCGACCCACAACTGGACTATTCCAAAGAACTATCTACTAAAAAGATAAGTCTTAAGCAAAATCTTAAACTGATTAACGGAAGTGGCTTGATGTATATAGGCGGGTAGAGAATTCCAGAGAGAATTAAGTTAACTCTAAGGTATGGGGAAAAGTGTAATTTCAGCACTAAATAGTAAAATTTAGCAATTTAACCTGACCTTGACCTCTGACCCAATGACCTTAAAACTTCATGGAAAATCACTGTCAGGCAGTGTATGCATAAGTATGTACTAAGTTCCATGATGACACTTTTAGCTACTCACGAAATATGGAGAAAGAAGTGATATTTAGAATTTTCACTTCACCTTTGACCTTTTCAGCTTTGACCTTTTGGCCAAGAACTTTCCCACAGAATCTCTAATGGGTGATTTAATACATGTATACTCTCGTTTCAAGAAAATACCTAACAAAATTTTGAGGAGTTGACCTTGGCCTCTGACTCTTGACCTTATTTTGAGCATTTTAACTTGATCTTGACCTTGTACCTTGAGCATGTGCACCCAATAGTTACAATTTCGTCCGCTCATACATATGCATGCCAAGTTTCATTAGGATACCTCAAACGGTTTTTGTTGTTGTTGTTGTTGTTTTTTTTTTTAGCTACGTTGTCCACAAAATTAATTACGGACGGAAGGACGGACAACCCGAAAACATAGTGCCTCCGGCGACACTGCGTGGTGGAGATACGTGATTCCCGGCAGAAGGGTTACAGCTCGTTATTCCGAAGGTTCGTTATTCCGAAGGCTCTTCAGTCCGAAGATTCGTTATTCCGAAGGTTCGCTTTTCCGAATTTCATTTTCGGATGAACAAATCTTCGGAATAACGAACCTTCGGAATAACGCCACAAATGTTCGGATTAACGAACCCTTTTTCATTTTCGGATTAACGAACCTATAGGTATAGGGAATTTGTGTGTTTCGGATTAACGAACCTTCGGAATAACGAACCTTCGGAATATCGCACCTTCGGAATAACAAACAGCACCCGGCACAAGTAATATGGAGCCTACTCCATAATCTAGATACGGTAGAATTAAAGTAGATTATATAATTAGTAGAGTATGTGCAGAGGAAAAAAAAGTTTTAATTTTGCTGATAGCGACATTTTTGGAAATAGTTCGACAGAACATACATACATCCTCCCAAATATCCTCCTTTCTGCCGTGCGTCGCTCCAGTACGGCTCCGTAATCCCGAAGGGACTGCAAATCAGGGACCCGCTGTCGCTCACTTTACAAACGGGATCTTCCATCTGGCAGTTCGACGCTGCAACGCAGATGCAGCGCAGACATATGGCGGAAACCGGTAAGGGGAAGGTCATCGGCTGAACAGGTTCTGTAGTTGTTGAAAATACAAATAACACTGTTATGTGGCGTTCCCACTCGTTCCACGAGTTATACAATCCACGAGTCATACAGCCCACGAGACAGACATTAAGTGAACAAGGGCCTATGAGCTCGACATCAACTAAAGTAGGACCATCGCACGAGCTGTACTGTCATATTGTCAAATTAAAGGCTTGTTGTTAGGTGAATGTATAAGGCCTGCTTTCAAGCACCATGTACAGGGATTGCATGAATAATCATTACTTGGCAGATGCTTATCTCATTGAATTTAAAAAACCAAAATGCCTTTTGGTACAAATGACCTTTCTTCCGCTTATGCGCAAAGTGGAACTACGAATTGGCTTATTGGCCTTGAAATGTGAAAAAAAATAACAGTAGGCCTAATCAAGGATCACTTACATTTTGATTGCAAGTGTGTTAACAATTATCATGTCATGTCAAAAATACCAGACGCTTATTCTTTTATAGCGTGTTTGTATTGGGTTTTGATCGAGATGGAGTTCCTGCAGAGTACGATAAGCAACTTAATAATAATAATAGTGGCTAATTGTATAGCGCACATGTCCACCTTTCGATGCTAATGTTGCTCTCGGCCTATGAAATCCACGGAAGTGTTTACATTATTGATCACTTACGGAGGCAGGCTTTCACTTTGTCCCAGTATTTTAAGGTTCCAGGATCGCTGAACCCGTTTGGTCCCCCATTGTGGATTCGGGCGAAGTCCTCACAGGTTGGTGTGTGTCCCAGGCGGTCTGGCACGGCGTAGCGAGCCATGTATCCTTGCACACTTCTTTCGCTGCAATCCATGCTAGCTGTGCAGTTTTCCCACGCTATGATAAGCAATGAGAGAGTATATGAAGAGTTTGTTTGCAAAAACCGATAAGTCCATTTTTGAAGATTTTGAAGTACGGTCTCTGTCATAAAGTACAAAATAATACCTTTTAAACGATATATTGGTCACTACATATAAAGGTACATTTTGAAGTTATGGTCAAAAGAAGTAAAAATTTTCCTATTATTCTCTTTATTTTTCTTGACCTTTAATCGCAAATATCTCCATTTGGCAAATATGGACTTATCGGTTTTTGCGAACAAACTCTTTATATATATATATATATGTTCTGAGTGCTGTTCGCTATTCCGCAGGTTCATTAACAAAAAAAAAAGAAAAAAGAAGAAGATACGATTAAAAAAAAAGGAATAGTTACGAACGAACCTTGCTGGTTTTCGGATTATCAAACCTTTTTCTATTTCCGCATTAACGAACAATGGGAAAGGCGATTTTTTTTTTCATTTTCGGAATTGCGAACCTTCGAAATAACGAACTGTAACCAAGATATTACGCAACAAAGAAACGTGACAAAACCGTGAATCACGACTGGATTTTCATCTAACTGTTTGAGCAATCTAAATTATTTGATTTCATTATTTTTTTCTTCAATTTTTGAGTATCTAACGTGCGACTATTGTTGGCAGTATTTTCCTTAGAATGAAGCTTCACTTGACCCGATTCTAAAACAGTAAAGGAACAAATAGAATAAAAGAAGCAAGCAAACAAACAAAGTAATAATAATTATGTCGGCTAGACATATGTAATATAATGGAAATGTCCAGTGGAATATATTGGAACGTACAGACAGTGTGACAAAGCTCCCTTAAACTTAAAGGACCTATGCAATGCATATGCCTGCCGACTTGGGCTAATAAGGCCCTGATCATCACAATATGCGGCGCCAGCAAAAGAATTTCTAAACATTGTGTGTCATAAATAAAGGTACCTTTTTCTACTATTTATTTCTTAAGACTACAGGATACGCCGTCACACAAACAAACAAACACACACACACACACACACACACACACACACAAACTTTCCAAGCCAAAATTCTTTCGATGACATCATCTCTTGATCATTGCCAAAGTACCGTTTATATCTAACAAAAGATATTGGACTGCACCTTTAATTCATAGACTTGGCGTAACTTTCATGTTTCAATAGCTTGCGCCACGCAGTGTCTTTTGCTAATCATTATCGGTAACATGGAAAAATGCAAGTTATGCTCATAATAGGGGAAGGTGCATTCCATTTCTTCTTTAAAAAAAAAAATCATATTTATTAGTACTTTAGCAGTTATTGAGAGAATCTCGGTTTGGAAGGGGGTTTTTTGTTTTGTTTTTTGTAGGCGTTTCCGAGCAATGTGAAGACAAATAGTAGCATAATTATTCCGCAATATATGGCACGTAGTAAGACATATATTTGGCCACATACCATGATGTCGAGGGAAAACAAACCGACACAGGTCAACATGCATTTGCATGGTCCTTTAACTGGGGGAAAGCTGTATGCGTCTTGGAAAATACACCATCAAGATACTTGCATCCGTCCAAATCCCCGCCTATCGTCTGCGCGTCTATCCAGTACCGCTCCTTAATCTGGTAGGGTCCACATGATAGCGAGTCGCCGTCCATTTTACACACGGGACTAGGCATCTCACAGTTGGACTCCACTGAGCAGATGCAGCGTAGACAGTCAAGTGGAACTGGCATCGGGAGTTCGACGAGTTCTGTTGTTTTTTGACACAGTTTTTGAGAGTGTTGTAGTCGTTTTTGAAAGTACAAAGTGTTGGAGTCCTGTGACATTCCGTCAGGCTGCTTATACGTATTCTTAGCCTTTAAAATTGTTGGATATTCATTTAACCAAGTTAACTTTGACATAATCATATTCAGCTTTACTCCACCAGACAGATGGAAATAGACTGATGAAGTGTAATAGTCATTTAGGACTACTAGATCTGTTTTAGAACTTTCAAATAGGTTAAAGTGAAACATGTTGTATATAAGGTACAATAGTTCCTAAAGTTTGCATTGAAATTTAAAAGGTATGAAGAAAAAAACAATTAAAGAAGATATTAATTATTTCAAAGAAGGCTACAATCAGCTGAATTTATTGTTCGACTACCATCGGCAAAATTGTGGAGCGGAAAGGCAAACGGTCTTTACATTTTAACAATAACTGAAGTTTGGTAGGCAGATGAAGTCTGTTTGACATGTTGACGAAGTTTGATATTCAATTTCATGCCTTTTACGTGAAAACGTAATTCTCTATTTCAAAATAGGCCTATATCCTATTTACAGAACGTCTAGGAAAGCACCATTTACAAAAAAAGACCAACAAAAAGAAGACAACAATCTAAGAATCTTATAATAAAACAGTCTGCAATAGGATTAATATTTGGGATAGTGATGAATAGCGGCTTTGATGAGTATGTCAAGTGGGTCACAATTTGATTTACAGGAAGCAGTTGCTGTGGATTTGAAATCCCCTATTTTTATCAGCTGAATATAGGATGAATCTTTAAATGATCCTTGAATTTAGATCCTTTTATTCAAAGCATTCAGAATGCCTCATCTGTCGAATCATTTAAAATTCTTCTTAAAACTCACCTGTTTAATCAGTTGTAATTTTTTTTTTCTCCTGGAGGCGCACACAGTTATCAATTATTGTACCATTGTATCACATGTATTTTTCTTTTCTTTTCTTTTCTTTCTTCTTCTTTTGTTACTGTTAACGCTGATTTTGTTAATGTTATTGTGTTTTCTAATCTATTTGTATGAGTAGCAAAGTGCGCTTAGAAACGTCAGTATGAAGCGCCATATAAATGCAATTATTATTATTATTAAAGCACTATTCATGGACTTTCTGTTTTCTTTCACTAATTCTGGTTGTTTTGGAGTTAACTACTTCTGACGAGTTAGGCCTATTATATTAATTTAACAAAATTCAACGCATCTTTGATCAAAGCTCAAAATCCTGTATTTCGATGTGCATAGTTTGTATGCAAATCATACTCAAAACACCAAGCGCGCACACACACAAACACACACACCCATAGAGCCTACAGAGTCATTTAAGTATCAAAAATGATAGTCAAGCCCAACTCTGTATATAAGGAGTAATCTACGACGCCATGCAGGCTACTTGGGATACTATATACCCATACCCGTGTATTGCACCAGATTGTCCGTAACTTGTTCAGTTCCCGGTAGCATGGTGGTTCGACCTGCAATTTAATGACAAAGCAAACTGGGTCATCCCACGAGACCGCCGCCCACAAGTCATACAGCCCACAAGTCATGCAGTCCATGAATCATACAGCCCATGCATTTGACAATAGGCAAAGAAGGCCTATATAGGTAAAACAGCCCACGAGTTCGACATTACAACACCGGGCTTAATGTGTCGGGCAACTCGTGGGCCTTGTTTGCTTTAATAGTGTCGAACCCGTGGGCTGTATGACTCGTGGGCTGTATTATTCTTGGGTGTCGAACTCGTAATGAGCACCTAACTATACTTATTAGTTATCATGTCAACGTACAACTATTATGTCAATCTATATAGCATATCGATGACATCTATGGCATTGATGAACACATTTTAGTGATTGATTATACAGTGTGTTGCCCCCTTCATATTGTTCACTTGTTGTGAATACTTATAATCTGTCGAATAGTTCTAAAGTTCATAAGTTTCGTTAATCCAAACATGAAAAAAGAAAATCGTTATTCCAAAGGCGCGTGTAATGGTACGCACCTTTGCTTTTTTTGCAGTTCGGATTTATAAACCTTATTTCATTTTCTGAATAACGAACCTTCGGCATACCGCCACAATTGTTAAGATTAACAAACCATTTTTTTCATTTTCGGATTAATGAACATTAGCTTTGTCGAACACACAAGAAACATTCATTCACATACAGTTAAGTAAGAAAATTATGAAATGTTAATGCTAATGTTTCATGAAAAAGTAAGATTGGTGGCAACGTGTATCATCAACTCACAACCGTCACATTTGTTGTTGTTGTTGTTTTTTTTTTTGCACAAAATATCATGAACATCATTGTGTTTGGTCTACTACAACAGTCGGCCATCACTGTTGGGCTATTGCAACCTATCCAAGAAAAAAAAATATGACGGGAAGGAAGCAAATTGTGTGAGTGTTTAATTGTCTTTTTCTTCATAAATTCACGTAATTTATAGAAGGAAATTCAGTGAGGATGGGAAGTCTTGTTTGGCAATTAACTAAAATCCTAATTTCATTTGCATCTGCTTGCTGCGTATAGGCCTACCATCGTTTTGTGAACACTTGTAAAACTACCAAATTCCATTCGCTTTTCATTCTAGGACCTATTTTGCTACAATCTGGACAAACTTTTTGTCTTCTTTAAACACCAACCTTGAGTATGTTGACTAATTGAACTTAAAGGCGATACGCGTAGGCCTACTTTATTGTCAGGAGCTGTTTTATCCCTTATTATGCTTTTCATTCCTTTCACGCATGAATTTGGAGTAACTTTGTATAAGTAGTTTGATGTATTAAACCTTCTGTTCCCAGGTCTAGAATCGACAACAAACAATAAGAAACGATTAGAAGTCAAATTGTTATATCAACTATCGTTAATGGTTCTTTAATGGTTTAGGTTGAGACCACTAGAATTTTGCATTAACTTGACAACAGGTTAACGGTTATAATATGGGCAATCCTATAATAGTCCAGGGAAATTTGGCCGGTTCTCCTGGGTCTAAAGGTATCCTATAGTGAAGAACCTATAGGGTAGCCTACCATTATAAACCACCAGAAAATTTCTAATGGTCCAGTAGAATCTGACTATTTTCGATTGGTGTGATGATATCTGTTGATGAAGCAGTATTTCATAAGAAGCCACAAGAGATTGCTTCTGATTGCCCAGTAGGTTGTTTTGTTGGTCTGATCAAAGATCCTAGTGTGTAGGCTCTTTGGTCTAATGATATCTAATTGTGGATCAGACTTTACCATGATTAGAAACCACCAAAGAATTTCTAATGGTCCAATAGGCTGTATCTCGAGGCCGAAATTTCATTATAGACTAATAGAGATTTCTGGGGGTGTATAATGGTTTCCATAAGAGTTTGATGGACCAGGACCAACAGAAAGCATTGGAACGGACTCCGTCAAACTCTATAGGATCATTAATACGATTATGTACCAGTAGAATTCTCCATCAAACTCCTAGAAGGCCTGCATGAACCATTACAGAAGCCGACAGCTATAGTGACAACAAAATATCTTATGTCTATCTCTAAAACTGTGCTAATGGCCAAGTGTTTTATTTTCATTACTGAAACCACTAGTCTAGTGGTTTTCTAATGGTCAAAATCCTAATGGAATTGTGACCAAGGTTATGAAGCACCGGTCTCGTTCCTGACTCACTATCAATGACTATCAATTACAGAGACTGGACTTGAAAACACTGTATCGTGAGAACGCTTCATCGTAGGACCTATATAAGGAGTAATTCCTGTAAAATCAGAGCGAGCTTATTCTCTGGATCGTTACGAATCAGTTTCCTTTTCCATTTTCTTCAGCAAAATTTTCTAAATCCGAAACTAAACATATGCTAATTCCTCAGGCCTCACTAGCTTTGCTACTTCCGATTTTGTCTCTGTTTACTATGTTGCTTTCAATCACAGCCATGTACTCATGCCCGTCACTTGCTAACCTCTATTGAAAATATTACAACCGAATGAAAATAAAAGAAGATCCTTGAATGGAGTCTTGATGACGTGATTGAATAAAATCCAAAAGTATTTACTCACCTGCTGTGACGTAGACATTTGCAGACGTCGCAGAGAACAGAATCAAAGAGAGCGATACGCACAACACTCGGTTGATCCCCATGATTTTTGTACCTGTTGCTAGATGTAAAATCTTGAACAGCTCAGTGATCCGAATTGGGTAAAGTAGTGTGTTAATCTAATTGCCAAACAATAAGGGTCACAGTGCCCCTGTATCATTCTGTATGAATTATTCTGCCGACAAGTGCATCGTAGTGTAAACACCAAAGACATTAAATGATAGCAGCCCAGAATGGGTAAAAATGTCATTGGTTCGGATGCACGGGCCACGGAACCGGATTGGCGGGAAAGCTGCACGACCCCCCCCCCCCCCCCTCCCCCCCTACACTTTTTGGAACCTTCAAAAAATTGGGGAAAAAAGAAAAAAAAATCGGAAAAAGAAGTGACGACACCATGCACTTCCAACAGTTCCGTCCTAGATTCTCCCAGTCTAACTTTTCAACGCAGGAGTACATTGACTCTTTACCCCCCACAACTCTCCCCCCCCCCCCATCCCCACCCTAAAAATCTTCCGCGGCACCTGTGGCGGTGTATTGTTATCTGCCGCTGAGGGTTTAGACTATCCCTGGAAATTGAGTGTGAGCATTTCATACCGAAGAATTCACGTTCAGGTACAGCCACGCATAAAGGCTTGCAGGCCTGCAGCATAGCTCAATATAACAGACCAATAATTGGTCTGCAACAGCATGATGAAAGCGTGTAAGTTTAAGTATGCACACATATAATATGGCATAGTTGGAAATACGCTAATATGGTTTTAGACAAATTTGAACAATTATTGTTCAAATTTGTCTAAAACCATATTAGCGTATTTCCAACTATGCCATATTATATGTGTGCATACTTAAACTTACACGCTTTCATCATGCTGTTGCCATGGAATTGTCTTATCGGGTATGACTTTACCTTGAAAACAACATTTGTTACGTAATTAGAAACTGTTGGAACATTCTGTACTTAGTGATTAGAAATGTTCTCATTCCTCCAAAGGCATTTTCTGAAAAGTCGTTGCCGTAGCAACCACTATGTTTTAGAGGAAATGTGAATTTGATTGACCAAACTGCTGATGGCAAGAACTTTAACTATATTCTTAGATACTTCTTTAATGTGTTACGTTATTTCATTGTAAATAGACGGAAGTTCAAGTGTTACCATGGGAATGGTCTTTTTCTTTTATTCCCATGACCACGAAAAACTTATATTTCGATTGTATTCCAACGGGTAGCTCTAAGCCTATGAATTTCGTCACTTTTGTCACATTTGACACTGTATAAAGAGATACATTTGTTATTTTTCAAAGAAAAAAAAATATGTTGCCACTTTAACCGGAGAAGACGTCAAAGAATGACTGTGACTTTAATTGCAATGGAATTCTTAATCTTTATATTCAGTCACATTTATTACTTGTAAATACTATTTAATTGAAAATATGTGTAGTTTTAAAAAAAAATCGCTACTATGGCAACGGCAAAGGACACCCGAGAATAATCAGGACTTTATTACATTGTACGAGAATTCAAAATTTTTACATCTAGTCACCTTTCTTACAGTTCAGTATGGTAGAATTTGACAGTTATGATTACAGCCGTATTTCCAAAAAGTTACCATGGCAAGGCCTGGGGAAAAGATATAAACTTTCTAAAAAGCTCTATATCGATATCTGCCTAGAATATGTCAGAGCACATATGCCTAATTTGATGCTTTAAGACAAATTTGAACACTTTTGTTTCGCTAGGCCGCTGGACTGTAGTCCAATACACCAGGGATGCCAAGTTCAAAAATTTTTTATGAGTGAGATTTTTATGACGCGGCATCTCGGCGAGCGAATGTGCGCGCAAGCGAGGGTGTGGGAGGGGTTTCTCGCCCCCCCCCCCCCCCCCCGTGGCCTCCCACGGTTGGGAGCTTTTTCATTTTTTTTTTTACTTATTTTGAAAGACAAAAGGAAAATATACCTTCAATTGTAACTATCACTTTAATCCTTTGAGCTATGCTCCTTATTATGAGCCCAAATTGCAGACTTTGCCCGATGCGTGAGAAAAATGGGTGCCATGCGTGAGATCGTGAGACGACCCCTAAATGCTTGAGTCTCACTCACAATGCGTGAGACTTGGTAGCTCTGAATACACGTGAAGTACATTCGCTATAATCATTATTCAGCTCGTGTTGCAAACTTCTTAGAACAGAAGCTTTGGTCCTATTGCACAGAAACTATGGTAACTTTACATTCAATGGTAACTCTGCAATCAAAGGTAAGTACCATAGTAACACTATTCCATGTCCAATCAAAGCCAAGAAACCACTGATAGTTACCGTTGATTGCAGAGGCACTTTTGTAAAGTTATACCATGTTATGTGCAACGGGATCCTTGAATCTTATTTTCTGACAACGTACAAAGCGATACCTGAGATCAGCGTCGTCGATGAAAAAACAAACAAACATGAGAGCATAGAGACAGAGAGGGAATGAGGAAAATTTGTTTTTATTCTTGGTTAGTACGAAGAAAGAAGTAAAGTCATTCTGTCTTAATGGTCACCATTGATTAGATTAGATGAGATGAGATGAGATGAGATGAGATGAGATGAGATGAGATTAGATTAGATTAGATTAGATTAGATTAGGATCGTTATTCCGAAGGTTCGTTATTCCCATAAGGCCCGTATGTATTCACTAGCCTTTTGACAAGGCCTCGTGGCTGAGAAATGGATGGGACTAATAGGAACTCGCCACTCAGAGCATTTCGAGAAACGGATGAACGCGATACTGAATAGCGCAGCCTGAGCTGCACCACTCGGCCTCGCATTCACTAGTTACCTCGCATTAGGTTCTTTTTCAGCTATAAGCCTTGTCAAAAGGCCAGTTACTTAAAAGGATTGTTATTACGAAAAGGAAAAAAAAAAGGTTCGTCATTCGAAAGGTTTGTTTGTAAGCTACATCTTCTTTTCATTTTCGGGTTAACGTACCTATATCATTTTCGGAATAACAAACCTTCGGAATAACGAACCTTTGGAATAACGAACGTCACCCGAAAATGTGTCATGTGACCTTGCTTTCTGCAAGAAGGTCACAGAGAAATTAGAAAGGGTTGCGACAAGAGAGTGTGGTAGTAATACCCCTTTCAGGTAATCGCGGTTCAATTATCCGCATCCAAATTATGCGGATAAAGTAGTCAAAATCGCGTTCATTATATCCCATGAAGTGCGCACTACTTTTACGAGCACCCGTTCAGGTGCGAAGGACGGAGTTATTTGTCATGGTTACGGCGCACGCCTCTATGTACGATGACACATGCACGTGCGTGTACAACTGCAAAACTGCGTATACTATAACTCACGTGTATGCACACCTCTCGCGCGCTCAAGCTCAGCAATCAGCGGTTGTGCGGAAAATCGAGTGACCTTTGACCGAACTGTGGAATGTTAGTGCGGATAAGTCGCAAATCGCGTTCATGTATTCTCGATCTACTCCTCATGCTGCAATTATGCGCATAATAGCAGCATAAAAATAATGCGCACTTTTCTACTCCTCTCCCGTTCATGTAATCGAAATTTTACGACTTGTGCTCCTATTATCCGCATCCACGATTACCTGAAAGGGGTATAAGATGTAGTTCTGCCAAGGAGAATAGTCCAGCCCCGTAGTCTGTATAGACAAGTCCACATACCAAGGTGCGTTCTTTCTATACTGGGATGATCGCTGCATTTTGTTGATATGGGATGCCTTCAGTGAGAGTGCAAATTTGACCAACGTTAACATTACTTTCACATACATGATGTACAAACATGCAAATTTGGTGAAGAAACTTGTACGGGGGAGGGGGTGGGGGAGGGGGAGGGGAAGGATCAGGGAGATTTCGAGACTTTAATAAAAACTCATCTTGGCTAGCATCCTGCAAATGATTCATAATCCAAACTGTTCTATCTGCATACAATAATAGAAAGAAGATGATGATAATAAAAATAATCATACGGTTACATGTATGTGGATATCATTGTAAACTCCACTATTTATTGGTGCATTGGCCATAGAGACATCCGTAATCTTTACAGGGTCTATAGATATGCTTATTTTTTGATTAACAGTCTTTTTTGAACAATTCTACAAAAGTTTCTCTTCAGCTATCCAGTTATAAATCGTTGCGTCCCGGAGGGTGTCGGATTTGCCAACTTGATTAGTTCGCTGTTTTAAAATAACTCATCCAAAACGGAATCAAAACAGACAGTGGGTGAATGTTGTTATTGAGGACTGCAAACATTGGGGGCGTTACTAGGCTGTTGGGGGTATACGAGATAAAAATACTTATCGCAGATGTGATCACAATGTCATTATCAATTCAGTTCAAGGTTAAAAGGGTCAAAGTTATATTAAATTACGGCTTATATAATCAGAGGGGCGGATCCAGGTATTCTGTAAAAAAAAGGGGGGGGGGCGCAACTAATATTTCTGGTACCACTTCCGGGTTTCATTTCACTTTTTTTTTTAAATTTCTTTTGTTTTTAACGAAAAATAAAGGGGGTGTGCGCCGGTTGCGCCCTCTGGATCCGCCACAGTAATCATGTCCCTGTAGCTGGTCTAGGACATCCCCCCTGTGCAAATACCCCGGATCGTTCTCCTGGCCCTAATCCTAATCCTAATCCTGAACAAAGTAATAATTGCCCGGATACGCCCTGTAGCCTCTCCTAGATGATTTCTGATTAACCACTAACACTTAACTATGATCTTTCTTCCGATCAAAAGAAGCTGTGTAAGGAAATCATACAGGAACAAATACCGGCATAAAAGAGTTTACCTCCCTGTATCATGCTGTTTAAAAAAAGAAAGAAAGATGTACTTTTCTGTGATAGGAAAGCATTTATTGCTCAGATTAAGTGTTTTGCTGTGTGGGACTTAAAAGTGCCATGAACATTTTATTTAAAAAGGAAATGGGAAAAGAATTACTGCTTCATTTCTTGAAAATTACATAGCACTTTGAAACCGTTATGGCTTTCTAATATTTATGTTATTCTCTTGTCTACATTTTCCCCTGGATTGGAGTCAAATCTGAGTAATATGTGAACACAACAGGAAAACAGAAGTATCGCTATGACGTCCATTTTTATTCATTCTTTTGTTACTGCTGTGTAATGTGCAAAAAAGTGCAAACCTTTTTTTTTTTTCGTTGGATTCCCGGTTTCGATGTTCATATGAATGTTATGCCAAAGAATTAGAATACGCCCCTATTATTTGCATAAGTATCGGTTTCTCAAGAGTGCGGTATATTTCCCAGTGTGTGGTTATCATTTTCCAGGGTCTTCTACATGTCAATCTTTTCTGGTACGAAAGGCAATATTTTGTTCTTTATTCATGTCTGGAAGCCGCAAACCTCGATTGAAACTAAATATTATGGGCGGTAACCAAATGAAGCAGACTATAACATGAAATAGACTGATCTTAATGTCTCGTTTATAAGTCTTGTACAATAAATAACCTCCCAGTATGTTCTGTTACACGAAAAGATATCAGTTGGATTTCTTCCTCTTTCGGGGGTTTAATACAAATTCAAGAGTTAAAAAAGAAACATTTTGCGTCGTTATAGATGTCATTACGTCAGTGACAATCAAAGAACAGAAACCTAGAAACACCATTCTCTTACTATTATGGATATTTATCATCACAACTATTCATCTCGCTGTGCTGTATGAAGATAGTGCAACCTACTTCCTGTTTTGTGCTGAACATGGGAACACAGCCAAACCTGGGATAATGATATTGCCAGGGCCCTTTAGTAGTTGAAATAGAACGCTGAAGAGGCTACCCTGGATATAACACATTATCATTTTATATCCATGCAACGCGATTAAAGCTACTAACAGCATCCTTTTGAAGCTATCATAGCGGAAGGGATTTTTTTTTTTGTACTATAGCTCAATCTGTATACTATTTAACGCACTTGTTCATAATGACATTGAACGACTTCAAAATGTGCCACACTATAAAAAAAAAACAAAATAACGCTCACTTTTTGTTCCTTTGTCTGTACTCGCTTTTAAACCTGCATTGAGTCGATGTTAATAGAAGGGAACACTGAAGAAACAACAATGACAACAACAAAAACAAACAACCAGGATAACCCCTTCATACCACTTCGAAATTTTTACATCTATACACATTCAGTGCTAGCAAAATGTCATATCATAGCACGGTATCCCCATGACATCATGGACCTGATGTATGGTAATGATTGGTGAGTTTTGCATAAAACCATTTATCTTGGCGAAGAGAAATGTGTGCTTTCTTTTAATTTTTTAAAACTTTTAAATGCATCTTTTCAATTAATATAAATTAAATCCATATATTCAAAAAACAAGACTTTTTGTAATAATGATATAAAACATTGAAGAGAAGGACTGCATCAAAGATCATCAAACTATGAGTACCAAACATCAGGTCCATGATGTCTTACAGGTTTCTGTGCTATGATAAGTTTAGTAAGAGTTTCTGATTGTCAGATGTGTGACAGGTAGTTAATGCATGGACTCTACAGTGGAAAATAAACGTACCTTTCTCTCATTTCCAGGGAGTTGGTTAGAAGTATTATAGTATTATAATTATATTAAATGGGTTAGTCAAATACCGGTTAGGGATTTGCTAAACACAGTCACGTGATGGAGGTGCATTCGTTATGTTCGCCCATGGGCGAACATTCTTGTAATGTTCTCCCATGGGAAAACATTTTCACGTAACAAAATTAATGACAGAAGTTTAGACCGCGCGCGCACAGTGAATTTGGCTCTGCGCGAGCGAGCGATCGAGTGCGTTGTGTCATGTGGTGTGCTGGTGGTTCTTCTTCTTCTTGTTGTATTGGTTGACGTTGACGTATTTGACTAACCCATTATTATAATATAACAGATGATGACTTTTGTTGTCAGGAACATGTACCAAACGTTCTACCCTCAGGGTTTGAAATGCTATTTCGGGAGGCTATAAGTCCCTCGACTTCGTCTCGGAACTTATAACCTCCCTCAATAGCATTTCAAACCCTTCGGGTGGAACTTTCGGTATGTTCCCTCCCCCGCCAGTCATCATCTACACTCAGCAAAAAAAGAAAGTAAACACTTTTTCCAGTTAATATTTTTCATAGAAGCTTTAGATAAAAATCAATGTGTCATATACCATATCAAAGATACAAAGGGAAATTTTACGCATGAGTGAACACATTCGTTTTTGTCCTCCAGGGCAGAAAAGTAAAAATTGCAGAATTGGACATATTGAAATTCATTTGCAAATGCCTTCCAAGATAGCAATGATAACAAAAGATCAATTTAACGCAATGAGAGACATGAATGAAACAGCAGAAATAAATTTCCGTTCCCTTGTTTCCCTTTATATTCAAAACAAAAACATAGTGGGGAAACTGAAGGTGGAACATAAGCATTTTCCATCATTTCAAACTTTAAATGACATATCGAATAAGCCGTAAAGGTGATAAAATCGACAGAATTTCTTAATTTTACCTTTTATTTAAGGAATTTAAGAATGCATGAGACAAATTCAAGATCCAAATATTATTTAAAATTTTCTTAATTTGGAATAACGTTTCAAATTTAATTTTCTTTGTTACCATAATTTTTCTCTTTTGTCTTTTGACTGCAGATTTGATAGAAGATTCTTCATTTTCCTCCTTTATTTTTTTTTTTGCCTTTCTTTATCTTTGGAGGGTTACAGAGACATTATTGAGATCATAGGTTGATTTTTGCAAATTAATTTGCATTTCTATTGTGTTGAATTTGTCTTTTGTTCCCATTATTATATTGAAGATGAAATACGCTTGAATAATAACATGTCCATTTTGCAATTTTTACTTTTGTGTCTTGGAAGAGAAAAACGAATGTGTTCACTCATGCGCAAAGTTAATATTTTCATTGACCTACTAGGTTGATAGCTAATTAAATTACCTTTAACATGATATATAAAACACCATTTTTAGCCAGATAGTCTATGAGAAAGATAAACTTGAAAAAGTGTTTACTTTCTTTTTTTTTGCTGAGTGTATATTGACCCACATGGATATTAGGGTTTGCCATGTGTGTATCAGTGAATCTGAGAGTCTGTAAATCCCTGAACAAACATATAGTAGGGCCTATATGTGATAAGATATGAGAATCAGTGACATGTCTGACGTTATGTTTGCATAGTGGCAATATTGAATTTATTTTGCTAATAGAATATTCTGCTAGGTGAAGTGCACTTTAAAAAATTTTCAGCGGGTTTTCAGTATGTTTGATATTCTTTGAATTTCCGCAGGATCACGATATTGCTCAATATTATTGTTCAGTTCATGATCGGACCATGCCAAGTTAAAATCATTGGTTACTCCCAGCAATTTAAGCTTATCTCAATACTGACGTTTTGAATAGGTGTGATTATTCTTTAAAGAGGACAAAATTCATATTGTCAATATTCAATGACATTTATTACGCTTAAACAATGTTGAAACTTTCAAAAGTTATTTATTGGACATTTGTTGTCAGTGTATGTAAGTTTTTATGAGACAGGAAGATGCTTGTAACATCCGCATACATAATAAAATTGAGCAACGGAGAGGCATAAACTGGGTTCTTGTTTATGAAAATAAGAATAGAGGTCTTGGTATCGATCCCTGCGGGATACCGCAGAGGATGTTTTTATTTTATGGATTCAGTTGACTAATAAAATAAAATGTTCCTTTCTGTTCCTACTTTGTCAAAATGATATCGTATGATCTATGATGATCTCAAACGCCTTCTAGGTCTTTATAATATCAACAGCATGTTCTCTCTTGATAGGAGATTAAACAATATCATCATGATATGATAGCATAATTACTTGAATGTCCTATTTTCTAAAAGCCAAAGTGGTGCATCATTATTCATAAACCCATATAGTCTTTGGTGTGCGATACTATTTTTCAGAACTTCAGCTGGGCGATTATTTTTCATATGCGATATGTTGCCTTTTTGTAGATTGGTAAGACCTTCCTATTTTAAGTGAATCTTTTATTGTCCCGATGAAGTTACAAGATATAATACAATGGACCAGCTTGGCAAAGAATTATCTGCTTTACAAAATTAACATTTGAGCCATCATGGTTGGTGGGTTTGCTTGGTTTTAGATCCTTGACTATTTTAACAATTTCATGACGGTTATAGCTAGAGGGAGAAACATGGAATTTTAGGAGATGTTATAGCAAATACTGTGTAAAATAGGCATTTCCCGAATCAACGACGGAGGCTTGCCACTAGAATTGATGAGAACCCATCTCAAACGTGTTGGATTCTTCTGCAATTTTGACTGAATGATTGTCAAACTCATTCTCAATGAGGAAATAACGCATCCAGTATTTTGAGGGCTCTCTTTTTGTTTTGTTTCATTCTTACCCTAGACATTATTCGCAGTATAGACCGTTTCAATTTCGATGGCCTATTCACCTACCGCCACTAGCGGCGCTATAACGGCCGCCATAACTGGGGGCCAACGGGGGCTCTCAGCGAGCTAGCTACCCAGCGAGTTGCACTTGCAGCTAGCAGCCCAGCGTACCCATCGCGCATAGTTAGCCGGGCGCGGCCGCATGCGCCGCCGGCGGCCGCTGGGTCGGCGACCGCCGCGCTAAAATTGTGATTGTTTTACTTACTGTGGAAAAGTCATTCAGCGGCATTTAATGCCTTTCTTTTGGATAGATTGAGTAATTCAGACTTATCGATCTAAAATGAAAGCTTCAAAGGATAAGAAAAAAAAAACACCACATATTGTGCAGTTGTTTGGGTGCACAAATGACAGGCGAAAAACCGGAAATGGAAGCTGCACGTCAGTGTGTGAAATTCAGACACTACTGACCGTGACGCATGAATATATATCACTTAAGTGAAACACAGCGGTATAAAAAAATGCACAGATTTTCGAAACAAACTTTGGCCTATGCCTAATAGATTCATTATTCAATATAGGCTAAATCACTGCATATTCATATTCGTAAAATAAAGTTGATCATTTTAGAAGACAAGTTCAGATCAAAGATTTTGATAATTCATTATTTTTTTTTAAATGCTTGGTGCAATACTTACCAAAGTTAGAATACACTTCCTGGTTATACTATATGACAAACATTTAAAGCCTACACTACAGCAAAATGAATGTTTCAAGATGTGTACAAAATTCTTATATTGTAAATTTTTACTTCTTCACTAAGCGTTCAGCATTAAATTGACCATATTCGACTTGGGCCTGGAACTCTGAATTTGAGTTAATTTTTGATAAAGTGATACTTATAGATATTAAACTGCTATGAATGGTGGTAAACATCCGTTTCATATAAGCATAATTCATATTAAGAAAGTTTGATTTTAAAATCACTTTTGTAGATTATAATTTTAGGCGTTAGCGCGATGTTAAATGCAAGGTTACTTAGACCTTAAACAGTAGAATTTTTGGTTGTTGACATCAGGCAACGTAAATTAACTTCTTAAGTTTACACGGCTTAGAAACGCCTAGATTTGCCTTCAGTTTGGTTTACATAGTTAGGCTTGCCGGAAGTTAGTGACAACCGAAAATGATATAGGATGTAGCTAGGGTTCTAGAAGTCAATAGGTCTAGACGGGTCTGGATCTAGTCTGGACTGTTGGCTAGAATTCTAGACAAGATCTAAAAAAAAAACGTTAGACAGACTCTACCCCGCTGGTCCGAGAAAAGCCTAAAAAGGTTTAAGTTAACTGATATTATTAGTTGCTTTGATAGCGCCATATCTGCTATCTAGCTCAAGATTCTGATTCATTATTTGTATTTAATTATATCAGTTAACTGCTCAACAGTCTAGGCTTACTATCTAGACGTCTGTCTGCGCCTAGCCATAGTTCTCCCCAGGTGTTTTTATCCTCGTACACAAATGTGAATAGATCTAGTGAAGGGGCTTACACGCGAGTACCCAGGTCATCGCAAAAGAAATAGAGTCTACAAACACTCACGGATCGTACCGATATTTACCTTAAAGTTCAAGTTTGGGCTACAGCCGTATACGCCATCTACCCATTCGCTCATAGTCGGTATAAGTTGTTTAATTTTATTAATTAGCTAACGAAAAAAAAAAAAGTAGACTCTATAGTTGTCACAAATCCAGATGCGTCGATCGCTGCCAGCGCCAGAGATAGCTAGCTGGCCGGCTGGCACCGGGTGGTAAAAGCACTGGTTTCCGCTGGCACCCTTGCCACGCACGCACGGCGCTTCCCGACCCGGCCTGTTTGGCCCCCAGTTATGGCGTCGCCTTAAGAGGGCGCACTTCCATGAACAGTCGCTTGAATCGGTCTATACCAAATAGCGTTTATGTTAATTCTATGATTCTGTTTTCTATCCATGAGTAAACAAGTTTTCGAGACAAGCGTATAACTTAGTGGTAAGATTATTCATACGGTGGTTGTGTTTCGCATTTTGTCATTATTATTATTATAATAATATTTTTCTTTTTAGAGCGAATTTATATAATGAATTACGATTGTTTATGGATATATCATACCTTCAGTTATGCAGGTTTTCTACTTTTCCCATATGAGGGGTTAAATGATACATTCTCTCAGATGAATAAAACTGTAACCAATGTATTAGTGTATTAATAAATATTATAAGCCTTGTTGGCATTCTACTCCTGAAAACACCCCTAACCATGCAGTATTCTTCTTCTAAGTTCTGCTGCTGCGCTTCAAATTGCAATTGTCTTTGTTTACGCTCCCTTCACATACATTTGAAATGATTGAACTTAAATGATTAACGTAATAATTAATGTCATAATTATGAGAATCCTCCCCAACATTCAATGATCTTACGGTTACAGCTCGTTATTCCGAAGGTTCGTTATTCCGAAGGCTCTTCAGTCCGAAGATTCGTTATTCCGAAGGTTCGTTTTTCCGAATTTCATTTCGGATGAACAAATCTTCGGAATAACGAACCTTCGGAATAACGCCACAAATGTTCGGATTAACGAACCCTTTATCATTTTCGGATTAACGAACCTCTAGGTATAGGGAATTTGTGTGTTTCGGATTAACGAACCTGCGGAATAACGAACAGCACCCGATCTGACACTAGCAGATAATGATGATTGACACAAACTATCTGTATAGCTCCCTCTGCGGCAAAGTCGATATATGGCACAAATCATGCCATTACATGCAAAATGTGACCTTTCCTATTCTTCTATTTCTTAATTCTGTCTATTTCTTCCTATTCATTCTAGTCTTTCGAAATCCTTTCAAAAATAATTCAAATACACTAACACACCCAGTAATTTTTTGTGTCTTCAGCCTATTGAAGGAGGCAGACTTAACCAGAAGAAGAAGAAGAAGAAGGGTAAATTACGCATTAAGAATAAGAACAGTTTTTACGACTTCCTACCCAGACAGGGTTTCAGTTTTTTTTTTTCCAAGTCTTATAGGGCTTGGGATTTAGTATTGGTTGAAGTTAGAATTCAGCTTTAAACTTTTTGAGTGATGCTTGCAAACCGCTTTATGAAATATTACAAACCATACAACATCTAGCGGAATTCAAAGTTTATTTTGATTAAAATCGGTTTTGAAATGGCTGAGATATAAAGAAACATGTAAAACAAAGTGATCCTGATAAAATTTGGTCTCATATTTTATCAGGATTACTTTGTTTTGGACATCACAGCCATGTCAAAACCAATTCCAATCAAATGAACTTTGAATTCCTTATAGAATTATATGCTCTTTAATGAAATTATGTTATAACAGATTTGTCATTATCTATAATCATCATAAAAAAAAGTTGGAAACCTCAAAATCCCATCTCAACCAAAACTGTACCATCCCTTTCAGCGAACTACGGTACTGCGAACTCAGCCGAATGCTGTACAAAAGGGAGTATTTTAGATTGAAGAAACGGAGTGCTTTATTACGGTGGACTAAATTGATTTATTAAAAGTGAAATCGACATTGCATCGCAAATACACACATACACAAAAAGAATCTTACTTAAAGGCAAATCATCTTACAAAAGCTAATGTAATTCTCGCTTGCTCTAGGAAATCTTCCAGTCAAATATAATATTATGCCATATACACTTTCATTTGACTTTGTCTTTATGCAAGAGATACTAATAACGCAACTTGAGATTCAATCTGCATAACAGAGATATCCTTCCATATCTAAAGAGTGAAATGACTTTTGACATCAATTATTTTTTAAAGTACTCCCAATATTCAGTCAATGTTGTCTTCACTTTCTATTTTCGTTATAAGCCTATTTGGATAATTTTGTATTTACTCACTTTATGTACTAGTATTCTTTACCTTTAAGAGATTACATCATCACTTTGTTATTACAACCATGATTAAACAGATTAAATTTTGATCATCAAAATGAAATACACTGAAAATAATGCCTCTGGGACGTGTGATATCATGACATCATCTCCTAATGAGACTTGGACATATTATAATCTATACGTGATTGCAATGAATATCATTGTTTCCTCAAAACGTAATTATGAAGCTTCGAAAATCCATGAGCTCCTTATTCCTGCGATGAATTTTGGCGAAACGTCAACAGTTCTGTGTGTTCGCTTTGACGCTGTTCTCTGTTTGTATGGTATAAGTAGGGCCTATACATTATCATCGTAAAGGGTCAAAGTACATCGAAGTCAATGAACAAAGTATGCACATGTCGTTGTATCATTTCTTTTTGTCATGATGTATTCATAACATGCCTCTGAATAGAATGCATATCACCCACCTAGTCATTTACACTCCCACTATTAAATACAGAGCACACGTAGTCCCCACATAGGCTTCCATTGTATTTATAATGTCTGTTTTTGTCAAGCTAGTTTTGACATGTTTGATGAAACTATCACCCTGCTTTACATTGCACATTAACGTTATGCACAGTATCGGTGTTAATATAGGCAGTGTTATAGAATTATGTTCAAAATGCATCTTTGCCTTTGTCTCAGTGTTTTCACATTCAACGTCACTCACAATTTCTCATTGATTTGTCTGTCTGTTTTTAAACATGAAGATTTTCTTCCATGGCCGCCAGTGAGTGTTCTACAGGTCCAGACACTCCTTCACTTGAAGCCAGAAATTTAGAGTTGACGAGCTTCTGAAACCATTTGGCCCTCCCACGTGAATACGAGCGAAGTCCTCGCAGGTCGGAGGGTGCCCCAGGCGGCTGGAGACGGCGTAGCGAGCCATGTAGCCCTGAACTGTATTCTTGCTACATGTCACGTCACTGCTACACTGGTGCCATGCTGTACCAAGTGTGTGTGTGTGTGTGTGTGTGTGTTTTATGAAAAAGAAAAAAAAATGCAGAGACAGATCTCAATAACTGCAGACAAAAGACACGGATGAGAAGTGTTGAGGGGGAGAAGGTAGGCCTATTTATAGATGCGTTCTTTATTTTTCTGCAGTATAGTTGTTCGTTTCCTTGTGTAGGTTTGCTATAGATATTTACAACATTAATCCGTTTTATCTAGAGACACTTCACCAAAAAAGAAATTTGTACAAAGACCGTGTCACAAGAAATAAGAAAATTAATTCAAACACGTTTTCAATGTACGTCAAAAATTGTTTGTGTTTGAAACCAGTCTCCTATTATCCATACATAAGATCCATAGATAAGAGTTGTCATCACAATCGAAAAAGTTACGATTATTGTTGCTGTTGATAAATAGGTGGTGATGAAACGACGTAAACTTCACTGCAAAACGATTGGAGTAAGATTTAACGCCATGGGTGTTAACACCATGGGTGTTAACTCGATCAAGTGTCAATAGAGGATCACGCCGGCAGGTGTAGATATTTTGCGATGGTGTTGAAAAGTGTTCACTTGGCACTTCGTGGTGATATAGTTTCTGTAGCTGGTGATATTTTTTGACACTGCGCTACAGTTCTGCCCCCCCCCCCCCCCACGGAAGAAAGCAGTAACTGCATAGCTGCTGAGCTGAGATAAATGCGATTTTGTGTTTTTTGCAGATTCTTTAAAAACACAGAAACATTCAAAAATAATTTTGTGGTATGATTATGCACCATACCCAGTTGTCTAACAATACCTAGGAAACAATTATGTTTCCGTTATTTTTTAAATGTTATTTAGGAAAATGTAGTTACTGCGGTGACTTTGGGTGATTCTGGGTAGTTTCCCCACGGAAAAAAGCAGTAACTGCAGACGGCCAGGAGTCTGCTGTTTTCCCCATGGAAAAAAGCAGTAATTGCACATGTCACATGACCATAGGAGGAGAATTGTTACCACCACCAGCTTTTAAAGTTCTTCTACTTTCTGGTTAGTCTAGATCTATAAGATCTAGGACCTAACGTTAGACTTAGACTAGGTCTTGTCGATTGAATGGCATTCTGTGTAACAATAAGGTAATTGAAGTTGAACTTTGAAGTGCCCGGCCTGGCCCCTTAACACATGACCCTGGACTAACGTTAGACAATAAAGTATCAAGTCTCTTCGTCTTAGATCCTAGTCGAACTCTGACGTTACACTTAAGCTAGACTACAGATCTATGCCCAATGTTAGTGCTAGACCTAGATCTAACGTTAGATTTAGGCCTAGAAAATACTGACATTTTGTCTAAAAACAGTTAACACTACTCTGTAACGTTAGATCTGGTACGCGGTAGACCTAACTTTAGGGCCTACATCTATTACGCTAGACTAACGTTAGTGTATTAATACTAGTGCTCATCTCTCTTCAATATATTTTCAGCTCACCTAGATATTCTGGTTCTGGCCAAAGCCATGGCTACCATGACTTTTCCTCTGCAATTCATGATAGATTTGCAGGCATGCCTGGACCGCAGAAACTGTGTGACTGCATAGTTAGCACTGGCATGATCACTAGCTCAGACTGTACCAGACCTGCAAACATGTATGGTTGGGGCATGCACCACCTATCGGCGGCAGGGCACCTTCCCATCGGCACCCTGCGTATCATGGCTGTTTGCGTATAGAACGAAAAAGTACGCGCGGGATTAAGTGTCATTAGCTATAAAAACAATAAAAACGAAGAAACGAAATCAAACTCAAACAAACCAAGCTAAAAATTACACATCCGCTCAGTATTAAACGACGCATGGCTGTGAAATTCACGTGTATTACACGTACCTATGGCCTGTGAAATTCACGTGTATTACCTATGCTGTGAAATTCACGTGTAAACCTATGGAGTTGAGGGGGTGTCGATCGCAAGGTTCCCTTTTTAGCTGCGCGAAGAAAACGGAACGCACGCACTAAAATTGCGCTATTTTAAAACGGAGATTCATAATCAACGAGACGGTCACGACATTCAAAACTGCAGTATTTATGGCATATTTGAGGTAAGAATTAGGCGGATTTGTATTATATTTTTAGAATAAACAAGCTACAGAGCCTTAGGGTGACGGTACACCGTGGTACCCCCAACCTTACTGTGCAAGTGATGACTGTGATGTGATGTAGTGTTAAATAGCTAAAGACTAATACAAGTACCTTGTACTGTATGCTGCAAATTTATGCGCATGCAGCTAGTTGCACGCGTATTCTGCACACCAAAGATAGTAGAGATAATTAAGCGTCTTTGCTGCACACTGAGCGCGCTGAGTCTGCCAGGTTTGCTAGTCTCCATAAAGAAACTTTTTTTCTACAACTTGTCATATGATTCCCTGCGGGCAGAGTCAAGTTACTGGTGAAACAATCTTTTTATATCTACTCCCCTAAATTATGGAAGAACCTGCCGTTTATATTGTTTTTAAAAAATTAGTAGAAAAGAAATAAACGGTATTAGGGAAAAATATACAGGAAGGACTATACAGAGTCTGAATGTTTAGACTAAATTGTTAGTTACTGCTTTCTTCCGTGGGTTTTGTTAGTTACTGCTTTCTTCCGTGGGGAAACTTGCAAAGTTGAATCAACTGGACGCAGTTACTGCTTTTTGCAAAAGTGAAAAATTGAATTTTTGGTCACTTTCATTTTTTTTTTCTGCAAAACTGACCTATTAACATTGAAGAGCATTGGGTAAACTATTCATTTTTGCAAAAAAGTAAACATTCATAAAAATGTCAGTTACTGCTTTTTTTCCGTGGGGGCAGTACTGGTGCTGTTGTTCCACATGGTGTTGATTTGATAGTGCTGGTGACAGTCTCAATGCTATAAACACCCGCCCAGTGTCAATAGTAGACCACACCAAGTGGTGTTACTGTTGTGTAATTGTGTTCACATTTTTGTACGTCTTTTTGAAGATCAAATCAACGAGAAGAACAGTAATTACTTACCTATTTTAAAAAAAAAAGGAAAATGTTTGTACTGTAGATGAACTGACACCCGGAGGTGTTAACATAACACCACAAATGAACATCGGATATATAACACCATCTAACACCCGACTGCTTCCCGTGGTGGATAAACTTGACGGTCAACCATATCATGACGAAACGTGTACTTACAGCCTTTTAGGTCACCTGCCTTCAGTCTGGCGTCGATCCAGTAGGGCTCGTCGATCCGGTAGGGCCCGCAGAGCATCGAGATTACGTCAAAAGAGCAAACGGGGTGTGGCATCTGGCAGCGGGAGGAGAGAGCCAGACAAATACATTGCAGACAGTCCTCCGGCACCGGACTAGGCATCGCCCCGCCTGAAGTGTCTGAGCAGGGGTAATGGTAATGGTATTCATTGAATGGTAATGGTAATGGTAATGGTAATGGTTATGGTAATGGTAATGGTAATGATAATGGTGACGTGGTTATGGTAATGATAATGATAACGATAATGATAATGATGATGATGATGAAGATAATGATTTATTTTATTTAAATTTATTAAGTCTTCTTTAAAAGCAGGGTAGTCCCATTCAGTGCCACAAATGCCTGCTTTGTAAGGGAGCCCTGCGTTGATATACATTACATTACATTACATTACATGTGCACACAATGAAAAACAAGAACAAAACGAACATAGATATGATACAGCTAAAGAACAATCGGTTCGTGAGAACATAAAACACAATATCAATGTATATGATAATCATGATAATGACGATAATGATAATGATAATTTCAATTCATTTCATTTCATTTATTCATATTTCTCATTTATGAATATTACATCAGAAATAATATCACAAGCTCTTTTACCTTGTCAACATATATGTACAAAAACAAACAATAACACAGTTATTGTAATGATAACTGGTCGAAATCGAAATTGGGTTGTACAAGAAGAAATATGATGGTAATAATGATGATGATAGTGATGATTGTACGATGATAATTGTACGATAATAATACGATGATAATTGTACCATAATTGTACGATAATTGTACGATTGTACGATGATAATTATGATGAGGATGATAATAATGATAATGATAATGATAATGATAATGATGATGGCATGATGGTGATAATGACGTGTCTTGTTTAATGTGTATCGTCCGCTGGCTCTAATCTGCCCATTCTTTTTAAAACATTGTGTCTGATGTTGATAATGACTATGACTATGAATAATTATGATTATGCTAGTAAAGAAAAAGCTACAGAACTGTACTGATAGTTAAAGAAAATGTTAAGAATGGTAATAATGATACTAAACGCAAATCATATTCGTTGCTGCAAAAAATATGAAATCCAAGAAGGACAGAAATAAGACAACTGAACGTTTATTTCCCCATTGTATAAAAAAATCCCCCGAAACTCCAGATTATCTGATTTTATACACTCATTAACCATCGCCTCAAAATATGCATCCATTACAATGCATTATACAAAGACAGGTTGTGAACATTAACGAATAGTGGTTACTGACGTCTTCTCTCCAATGGAGAGATGTTACTCATTAAAGGACACCTCCGGGTTTTTCCTTTTAGATTTTTTACATTTGAACAACTATGAATAAGTTACACTGAGGACAGAGTTTCAGAATTAATAATAATTTGGATTAAGAATAAGAATATATTTGAAAATTTGTAACAAAATGCAATGAACAAGGATGATGACATGACAGGGTCACCATAAATGCACGAGTTGGGGCTCAAGGAAGCAGAACAAAAGAAGAATGTATGCATAGATTATACACAGGTGAACTCGCAAGCAAGCGGCATTGTAATGGAATCACACTGATACATTTCTGAAATGTATGTGAGCTCTCTATGTCATAATCCCTGTTCAGTGTAATTTGTTTAAGGTTTTTCAAAGTATTGTTTCTCTGCTCAAGGACCACAATATAAAATTCCACAAATCAATACATGGCGCTGCTAATTCATGTACTACATGATGTGAAATCATTAACAAAAATTGTCTGGATTGCTCCTTTAAATAATTATATCTCATATCACGATTCTGTAACTATGACCATCTTTGACCTTCTGACGTGGTTCTATCGAATTTAAAAGGCACTTTCATTCACCCTTTAAACAAAAGTGGGGAGTTACACATCGTAATGCGACAGTGGAAAAAGCAATAAAGTAAATGCTATAGTTTGGTTTGTTTGCTTTCAAAAGAGAAATTGGTTTTTTTTTTCTCTCTCTCTCCAATGGAAATAAGTATATTACTGCTTTCTTTCATATCTTTGAATTTATCGTGTTTATCATGCTGTGAAATTATTATGCACATTTTTGTTCAAATTACACTGTACACGTGCTGTAAATTATGTATGATTTTTTTTTTTTACGGGAAATATAGAGACAAAAAGATATTTTATCTGAACAGAACAGAACCGCGCTGAAACCCTTGTGAATAATTTGCGCTACTGCCCAAGTCACATAGACATCCCGGATCACCCGGACATCCCCGGATCTGATCCGGGGTGATCCGGGGTGAAAAAAAAAAAAAAAAAAAAAAAAACTTTGCCCCGGGGTAACTCACCTACTAGTGAATTTAACGATTAACAATTTTTGTCTATTCATTGGCGATGTCCCCATTATCATGTAGATTTTATTTTCAATTCCAAATGAATTTATCAGGAATTTTCTGCTTGGAATACAATATACAAATGATATACAGTAATTTCTTTTTGTTTACAAGACAATAGAACATACAGTGTGTACATCCGAATATAAAACTGAGATATACGTGTACAGATTAAAGAAAAGAACTAGACTTGGAATTTGTCAAGACTGACAAATTAGGTGATCCGATTTGTTTTAATCGATGATTCGAGTCCTGATCGCAATAGGCATGACCATATAGGTTTCATCTGTGTTTAGAGACATTGGCCGTGTGATGTTTGGATTCCCATTTAGAAAAGAGAGTCAGGTCTGCCATCTTTGGTACCAAATTCGGTATACACTATAACGAAGATACAGAATGAACGTGACATGAACTAAACATGTGCAAAATATGGGCGTGATAGGGGCTGTTTTTCTTGAGTTATTGCAAAGAAAGTTGTAGAAAGAAAGAAATATCTCAATACATCGAAGATAAGTTTGATTTCAACCAAGTTTTTTGACGTGATCTCGGTGTCGTATGAAAAAATGGAGGGTATAACCACGATAGCCCAAAGTCTGAGCTACAACATATTAAAATCTGGGAGAAATTCACCGAAGAGTAAGTGAGCTAGTGTTCGATAAAGACCGTCATGTCAATTTTCATTTCCAGAAAAATTCCCTCCCATAGAGATAACACGTAAACTGGTTAAATTTGACAAGGTTACACTATATCCATTTTCACAAGGTGAAGACATCATCCGATTAAAACTTTAATCGAACAAAACTTAAAGAGTATTAAATTGGCTACAACATACTAAAATCTGGAAGAAATTCACCGAAGGGTAATTGAGCTAGTCGTCGATAAAGACAATCATGTCAATTTTCACATCTAGAAAAATCCCCTCCCATAGAGATTACACGTCATAACGAAGATACAGGAAGAAGTACATATGACCTTTGACCCCACTTTGCACAGACAAGATGGCCTCTGAGCCAAAACAGGTTATTTTGTGAAATGATCCTTGTAACATGGTCTTTACGTGTGCAAAATATGGGAAAGATAGGACACGTATTCACCAAGATACAGGATAAATCATTTATGACCTTTGACCCTAATTTACATACCCAAGATGGTGTCCGATCAAGTAGTTGTTATTTTATGAAATAATGTACGTGACATGTACTAAACATGTGCAAAATATGGGATTGGTAGCCATTGTTGTTGTTCATCTATTGCACAGAAAGTAGTAGAAAGAAAGAAAAATAAAGAAAAAATTATGTTATTTTATAGAAATATAGGAGAAGCATAAAAAAATCAGAAAAAGATAAAGTAAGGAAAGGGAGATTAAGATTAACTAAAGAAAAAGAAGAAAAAAGTGTTTAAAAAAATGAAAAAAAATATTGGCATCTGGGTGTAAATTGGTAAAGGATAAGTGAGATACGCTCGAGTAAACTTGAAATTTGATGACGTCATTTTGAAAATTTACTTTTTTTACTTTATTAAGTAATTTGATACCTTTTAATCATTTTTTCAGCATCGCCAACCCATGAAATGACATGTACAACTCATCAGCTTTCAGAATATGTAAAGAAAATGGGGGGTCACCGTCCATCCTGACGAGTAAAATAGGATTTAAAATTGGCAGTTTTTTGGCATTGTTGCACTGTATATCGCCATTGACGCGCGCGCGGAATTTCAACTTTGACGGACCCGTATGACGTCATTTTGAGTGGGATTGACTTGAAACTTGGTAGAAATATTCCTTGACATTTCAGACATCCGATCAAAGTGAAAAAACGGGAAATTTTCATTGCATATGAGCTGTGCGTGCGTATATGTGCGCGCGCGTACGCGTCCGTCCGATTTTTTCAATTTTTCAAAAAATGCTCCAAATGGTCTGAAACGTATGCAAAAAAATTTTGAGCTCGATTTGAGCATACAAATATTTCAACGCGCGCGTACGCGCACGTCTTAAGCGTAAATATGAATTTTGAGAATATGAGTAGAATGCACTTGACTTGAAATATATGTGACGTAAATTTCATTGAAAAATTCCATTCCATTAATGAGATATGCATGAAAATGTGTTTTCATATAATGACGTCATAGTGACGTCACGGTCGACTTATCACTATGATTTTACTTGCGCTGTCGTCTTTGCGACATGACACATATATGGTATAAGTTTGACATTGAGAATCAATGCACTTTCTGAGCTAACCTCTGCACAACTTTTGAGGAGAAATAAAGAAAGAAACAAAGAAAGAAGAACTAGAGATTGTAATTTGTCATCACTGACAAATTAAGGTGATCCGATTTTTTTCAATCAACATTCGAGTCCTGATAGTGCAAAGTCTCAGCTACAACATATTAAAATCTGAGAGAAATTCACCGAAGCATAAGTAAGATAGTGCTCGATAAAGAGAGTCATGTCAATTTTCACATCTAAAAAATTCCCTCCCATAGAGATAACACGTCATAGCGAAGATAGAAAAAGAAGTACATAATGACCTTTGACCCCACTTTGCACAGACAAGATGGCATCTGAGCAAAAGGTGGTTATTTTATGAAATGATCCCTGTAGCATGGTCTTTACGTGTGCAAAATATGGGAAAGATAGAACATGTATTCACCAAGATACAGGATGAAACATTTATGACCTTTGACCCTAATTTACATATCCAAGATGGCGTCTGATCAAGTAGTTGTTATTTTATGAAATAATGTTCGTGACATGAACTAAACATGTGCAAAATATGGTGGTAATAGGGTATATTTTTCTTGAGTTATTGCACACAACGTTGCAAAAAGAATGAAATAGTTCAATACATTGAAGATAAACTTTAATTTCAAGTAAGTTTTTTGACGTGATCCCGACATTGTATGAAAAAATGGAGGGTACACTACGATAGCCCAAAGTCTCAGCTACAACATATTAAAATCTTAGAGAAATTCACCAAAGCATAAGTGAGCTAGTGCTCGAAAAAGATAGTCATGTCAATTTTCACTTCCAGAAAAACTGCTCTCCCATAGAGATAACACGTAAACTGGTCAAATTTTACAAGGATACTTTCAATCCATTTTTACGAGGTGATGACGTCATCCAATCAAAATGTTGTAATCATAAATGTGATAGAACATTAAATAAGCTACAACATACTGAAATTTAGGTGAAAATCAGCAAAGGATAAGTGAGATACGCTCGAGTAAACTTGTTTTTTGATAACGTCATTTTGAAAATCTACTTTTTTTACTTTATTAAGAAATTTGATATCTTTTAATCACTTTTTCAGTATCGTCAACCCATGAAATGTTATGTAAAACTCATCAGCTTTCAAAATATGTAAAGAAAATGGGGGATCACCGTCCATCCTGACGAGTAAAATCAGATTTAAAATTGGCGGTTTTTTGGCATTGTTGCACTGTATATCGCCATTGACGCGCGCGCGGAATTTCAACTTTGACGGGCCCGTATGACGTCATATTGAGTCGGATTGACTTGAAACTTGGTAGAAACATTCCTTGACATTTTAGACATCTGATCCGTGTGAAAAAACGGGAAATTTCTATTGTGTATGAGCTGTGCGTGCGTATATGCGCGCGCGCATACGCGTCCGTCGATATTTTTTGAAATGCTGTAAATGACCTGAAACGTGTGCAAAACAATTTTAAGGTTGATTAGAGCATGTTTAAATTTCAACGCGCGCGTACGCGCTCGTTTACTATCAACGTGACTAAGTTTTATGAAATATCACAATAGAACTTGACTTGAACTATGTGATATTCTAATTTCATTGAAAAATTCCATTCCATTAATGAGATATTAATGTAAACGTGATTTCAGATAATGACGTCATAATGACGTCACGGTTGACTGATCACATTGATACACTAGATCTGTCGTCCTTAGGACAGGATACATATATGGTATAAGTTTGAAAGTGATAGGCGGGGGACTTTTTGAGTTAACCTCTGCACAAGATTTGAGGAGAAAGAAATAAAGAAGAAGAAGAAGAAAGAATCCGTACAGATACAATAGGTGATCCGAGAGGATACTCGGATCACCTAACTAGACTCGGAATTTGTCAAGACTGACAAATTAGGTGATCCGATTTTTTTTTTTTAAATCAATGATTCGAGTCCTGATCGCAATAGGCATGACCATATAGGTTTCATCTGTGTTTAGAGACATTGGCCGTGTGATATTTGGATTCTCATTTAGAAAAGGGAGTCAGACCTGCCATCTTGGGTACCGAATTCCGTATACACTATCGAAGATACAGAATGAAGTATATTTGACCTTTGACCCCACTTTGCACCGCCAAGATGGCATCTGAGCAAAAAGTAGTTATTTTGTGAAATGATTCTTGTAACATGGTCTTTGCGTGTGCAAAATATGGGAAAGATAAGACATGTGTTCACCAAGATACAGGATGAAACATTTATGACATTTGACCCTAATTTACATACACAAGATGGTGTCTGATCAAGTAGTTGTTATTTTATGAAATAATGTACGTAACATGAACTAAATATGTGCAAAATATGGGGGTCATAGGGGCTGTTTTTTAGTTATTGCAAAGAAAGTTGGAAAAAGAAAGAAATATGAAAATACATCGAAGATAAGCTTTAATTTCAACCACGTTTTTGGACGTTATCCCGACACAATTTGAAGACAAAGGGCACGCGTACGATAGCGCAAAGTTTCAGCTACAACATATTAAAATCTGGGAGGAATTCACCGAAGGGTAAGTGAGTTAGTGCTCGATAAAGACAATCATGTCAATTTTCACATCTAGAGAAATCCCCTCCCATAGACATAGCACGTCACAACGAAGATAAAGAAAGAAGTACATATGACCTTTGACCCCACTTTGCACAGAGAAGATGGCATCTGAGCAAAAAGTGGTTATTTTGTAAAATGACCCTTGTAACATGTTCTTTACGTGTGCAAAATATGGGAAAGATAGGACATGTATTTACCAAGATACAGGATGAAACATTTGTGACCTTTGACCCTAATTTACATACCCAAGATGGCGTCTGATGAAGTAGTTGTCATTTTATGAAATAATGTACCTGACATGAACTAAACATGTGCAAAATATGGTGGTGATAGGGTGTGTTTTTCTTGAGTTATTGCAAAGAAAGTTGCAGAAAGAAAGAAATATTTCAATACATCGAAGATAAGCTTTAAATTCAACCAAGTTTTTGGACGTGATGCCGACTCCGTATGCAAAAACGGAGGGCACAATCACGATAGCCAGAAGTCTCAGCTACAACATACTAAAATATGGGAGAAATTCACCGAAGCATAAGTGAGCTAGTTCTCGATAAAGATAGTCATGTCAGTTTTCATTTATAGAAAAACTGCACTCCCATAGAGATAACACGTAAACTGGTCAAATTTGACAATGTTACTTTCAATCTCTTTTTACGAGGTGATGCCGTCATTCAATCAAAATGTTGTTATGATATGACTGAAAGACCATTTAATAAGCTACAACATATTGAAATTTGGATGAAAATTAACAAAAGAATAAGGGAGATACGCTTGAGTGAACTTGAAATTTAATGACGTCATTTTGAAAATTTACTTTTTTTACTTTATTAAGAAATTTGATATCTTCTAATCATTTTTTCAGCATCGCCAACCTATGAAATAACATGTACAACTCATCAGCTTTCAGAATATGTAAAGATAATGGGGGGTCACCGTCCATCCTGACGAGTAAAATCGGATTTAAAATTGGCGATTTTTGGCATAGTTGCACTGTATATCGCCATTGACGCGCGCGCGGAATTTCAACTTTGACTGGCCCGTATGACGTCATATTGAGTTGGATTGACTTGAAACTTGGTAGAAATATTCCCTGACATTTCAGAAATTAGATATAAGTGAAAAAACGGAAAATTTCTCTTGCATATGAGCTGTACGTGCGTATGTGTGCGCGCGCGTACGCGTCCGTCCGATTTTTTTAATTTTTCAAAAATTGCTTCAAATGGTCTGAAACGTGTGCAGAAAAATTTTGAGCTCGATTTGAGCATACAAATATTTCAACGCACGCGTACGCGCACGTTTTAAGGTATAGATAAATTTTGAGAATATGAGTAGAATGCGTTTGACTTGAACTATATGTGACGTAAATTTCATTGAAAAATTCCATTCCATGAATGAGATATGATTGAGAATTTGTTTTCATATAATGACGTCATAGTGACGTCACGGTCGACTGATCACTTTGATTTTAGTTCGATTGCCGTCTTTGGGACACGATGCATACATGATATAAGTTTGAACTTGATAGGCATAGCACTTTCTGAGCTAACCTGTGCACAACTTTTGAGGAGAAAGAAGAAGAAGAAGAAGAAAGAATCCGTACAGATACAGAAGGTGATCCGAGAGGATACTCGGATCACCTAATAAAGAATCAGTACAGATACAGAAGGTGATCCGAGAGGATACTCGGATCACCTAATAAGATATCACGTCAATTGGGAACAACTCGGGATAAAGTGAATCAAATGACCAGACTGAACTAGAGATTGTAATTTGTCATCACTGACAAATTAAGGTGATCCGATTTTTTTTTTTTTAATCAATGATTCGAGGTCTGATCGCAATAGGCATGACCATACAGGTTTCATCTGTGTTTAGAGACATTGGCCGTGTGATGTTTGGATTCTCATTTAGAAAAGGGATTCATATCTGTCATCCTTGGTACCAAATTCTGTATACACTAGATAACGAAGATACAGCAACAAATACATAATTTAGGCATGACCATACAGCTTTCATCTGTGTTTAGGGACATTCGCCGTGTGATATTTGGAATCTCATTTAGAAAAGCGAGTCAGACCTGCCATCTTTGGTACCAAATTCCGTATACACTGTAACGAAGATACAGAATTAAGTATATTTGACCATTGACCCCACTTTGCACAGCCAGGATGGCATCTAAGCAAAAAGTGGTTAGTTCGTAAAATGATTCTTGGAACATGGTCTTTGCGTGTGCAAAATATGGAAGAGATAGGACATGTATTCACTAAAATACAGAATGAAACATTTATGACTTTTGACCCTAATTTACATACCCAAGATGGTGTCTGATCAAGAAGTTGTTATTTTATGAAATAATGTACGTGACATGAACTAAACATGTGCAAAATTTGAGGGTGATAGACGCTGTTTTTCTTGAGTTATTGCAAAGAAAGTTGCAGAAAGAAAAGAAACATCTCAATACATTGAAGATAAGTTTTAAATTCAACCACGTTTTTTAACGTGATCCCGACATCGTATGAAAAAGACGAAGGGTAAAATACGATAGCCCAAAGTCTCAGCTACACAATATTAAGATCTGGGAGAAATTCACCGAAGCATAAGTGAGCTATTGCTCGAAAAAGATAGTCATGTCAAATTTCATTTGCAGAAAAACTGCACTCCCATAGAGATAACACGTCATAATGAAGATACAGAAAGAAGAATATATGACCTTTGACCGCACTTTGCACAGACATGGTGGCATCTGAGCAAAAAGTGGTTATTTTGTGAAATGATTCTTGTAACATGGTCTTTGCGTGTGCAAAATATGGGAGAGATAGGACATGTATTCACCAAGATACAGGATGAAACATTTATGACCTTTGACCCTAATTTACATACCCAAGATGGTGTCCGATCAAGTAATTGTTATTTTATGAAATAATGTACGTGACATGAACAAAACATGTGCAAAATATGGGATTAATTGCCATTGTTGTTGTTCATCTATTGCACAGAAAGTAGTAGAAAGAAAGAAAAATAAAGAAAAAATTATGTTATTTTTATAGAAATTTGAAGGAGAAGCATGAAAAAAATCAGAAAAAGATAAAGTTAGGAAAGGAGATTAAGACTAACTAAAGAAAAAGAAGAAAAAATAGTGTTTAAAAAAATTTAAAAACAACTGGCAGCGGAGAGCATCGAACCAGGGACCTTAGGATTACGAGTCGGATGCGCTATGCAATGACCTATTTCATGCTCCATAGGCCCTGTGTATTAAGCAAAATGACGCTGCATCGAAGCCACATGCAATTTTCAACCAAGTTTTTCGACGTGATGCCGACGTCGTATGAAAAAATGGAGGGCACACTTACGATAGCTCAAAGTCTCAGCTACAACATACTAAAATCTGGGAAAAATTCACCGAAGCATAAGTGAGCTAGTGCTCGAAAAAGACAGTCATGTCAATTTTCACTGCCAGAAAAACTGCTCTCCAATAGAGATAACACGTAAACTGGTCAAATTTTACAAGGATACATTCAATCCATTTTTACGAGGTGATGACGTTATCCAATCAAAATGTTGTTTTTTTATTAATGAAAGAATATTTCATAAGCTACAACATACTGAAATCTGGGTGAAAATTGGGGAAATTTAAGTGAGATACGCTCGAGTGAATTTGAAATTTGATGACGTCATTTTGAAAATTTACTTTGTTTACTTTATTAAGAAATTTGATATCTTTTAATCATTTTTTCAGTATCGCCAACTCATGAAATGACATGTACAACTCATCAGCTTTTAGAATATATCAAGAAAATGGGGGGTCACCGTCCATCCTGACGAGTAAAATCCGATTTAAAATTGGTGGTTTTTTGGCATAGTTGCACTGTGTATCCCCATTGACGCACGCGCGGAATTTTGAATTTGACGGGCCCGTATGACGTCATATTGAGTCGGATCGACTTGAAACTTGATAGAAATATTCCTTGACATTTTGGACATCCGATCCCTGTGAAAAAACTGAAAATTTCTATTGAATATGAGCTGTGCGTGCATATATGCGCGCGCGCGTACGCGTCCGTCCGATTTTTTCAATTTTTCAAAAAATGCTCCAAATGGTCTGAAACGTGTGCAAAAAAAATTTGAGCTCGATTTGAGCATACAAATATTTCAGCGCGCGCGTACGCGCACGTATCAAGAGAAAATGTGAATTTTGAGAATATGAGTAAAATGCGCATAACTTGAAATATATGTGACGTAAATTTCATTGAAAAACTTCATTCCATTAATGAGATATGATTGAGAATGTGTTTTCATATAATGACGTCATAGTGACGTCACGGTCGACTGATCACTTTGATTTTAGTTCGATTGCCGTCTTTGGGACACGATACATACATGGTATAAGTTTGAACTTGATAGACATAGCACTTTCTGAGCTAACCTCTGCACAACTTTTGGGGAGAAATAAAGAAATAAAGAAGAAGAAAAACTAGAGATTGTAATTTGTCATCACTGACAAATTAAGGTGATCCGATTTTTTTTTAATCAATGATTCGAGTCCTGATACTGCAAAGTCTCAGCTACAACATATTAAAATCTGAGAGAAATTCACAGAAGCATAAGTAAGATAGTGCTCGATAAAGAGAGTCATGTCAATTTTCACATCTAAAAAATTCCCTCCCATAGAGATAACACGTCATAGCGAACATAGAAAAAGAAGTACATATGACATTTGACCCCACTTTGCACAGATAAGATGGCATCTGAGCAAAAAGTGGTTATTTTATGAAATGATCCCTGTAACATGGTCTTTACGTGTGCAAAATATGGGAAAGATAGGACCTGTAATAACCAAGATACAGGATGAAACATCTATGACCTTTGACCCTAATTTACATACCCAAGATGGCGTCTGATCAAGTAGTTGTTATTTTATGAAATAATGTTCGTGACATGAACTAAACATGTGCAAAATATGGTGGTGATAGGGTATGTTTTTCTTGATTTATTGCACATAAAGTTGCAAAAAGAAAGAAATATTTCAATACATCGAAGATAAGCTTTAATTTCAACCAAGTTTTTTCACGTGATCCCGACAATGTATGAAGAAACGAAGGGTACACTTACGATAGCTCAAAGTCTCAGCTACAACATATTAAAATCTTAGAGAAATTCACCGAAGCATAAGTGAGCTAGTGCTCGATAAAGATAGTCATGTCAATTTTCATTTCCATAAAAATTGCACTCCCATAGAGATTACACGTAAACTGGTCAAATTTGACAAGGTTACCTTCAATCCATTTTTTCGAGGTAATGTCGTCATCAAATCAAAATTGTGTAATTACATAAATGAAAGAGCATTCCATAACCTACAACATATTGAAATTTGGGTGAAAATTGGGAAAGGATAAGTGAGATAGGCTCAAGTAAACTTGAAATTTGATGACGTCATTTTGAAAATCTACTTTTTTAACTTTATTAAGAAATTTGATATCTTTTAATCATTTTGTTAGCAGAGCCAGCCCATGACATGACATGTACAACTCCTCAGCTTTCAGAATATGTAAAGAAAATGGGGGGTCACCGTCCATTCTGACGAGTAAAATCCGATTTAAAATTGGCGGTTTTTTAGCATAGTTGCACTGTGTATCCCCATTGACGCACGCGCGGAATTTTGAATTTGACGGGCCCGTATGACGTCATATTGAGTCGGATCGACTTGAAACTTGGTAGAAATATTCCTTGACATTTTGGACATCCGATCCGTGTGAAAAAATTGAAAATTTCTATTTTATATTAGCTGTGCGTGCGAATATGTGCGCGCGCGTACGCGTCCGTCCAATTTTTTCAATTTTTCAAAAAATGCTCCAAATGGTCTGAAACGTGTGCAAAAAAATTTTGAGCTCGATTTGAGCATACAAATATTTCAACGCGCGCGTACGCGCGTGTCTTGAGATAATTATGAATTTTGAGAATATGAGTAGAATCCACTTGACTTGAAATATATGTGACGTAAATTTCATTGAAATATTCCATTTCATTAATGAGATATGATTGAGAATGTGTTTTCATATAATGACGTCATAGTGACGTCACGGTCAACTGATCACAATGATTTTACTAAATTTGTCGTCTTTGGGACACAATACATATATGATATAAGTATGACATTGATAGGCATTGCACTTTCTGAGCTAACCTCTGCACAACTTTTGAGGAGAAATAAAGAAGAAGAAAAACAAAGAATCCGTACAGATACAGAAGGTGATCCGAGAGGATACTCGGATCACCTAACTAGACTCGGAATTTGTCAACACTGACAAATTAGGTGATCCGATCTCTTCGAAAATCAATGATTTCAGTCCTGATCCCAATATTCATGACCATACAGGTTTCATCTGTGTTGACGGGACATTGGCCGTGTGATGTTTGTATTCTCATTTTAATAGAAAAGGGAGTGAGACCTGCCATCTTTGGTACCGAATTCCGTATACACTAACGGAAATACAGAATGAAGTATATTTGACTTTTGACCTCACTTTGCACACCCAAGATTGCATCTGATAAAAAAGTGGTTATTTTGTGAAATGATTCTTGTAACATGGTCTTTGCGTGTGCAAAATATGGGAAAGATAGGACATGTATTCACCAAGATACAGGATGAAACATTTATGACCTTTGACCCTAATTTACATACCCAAGATGGCGTCTGATGAAGTAGTTGTTATTTTATGAAATAATGTACGTGACATGAACTAAACATGTGCAAAATATGGTGGTGATAGAGTATGTTTTTCTTGAGTTATTGCAAAGTAAGTTGGGAAAAGAAAGAAATATGAAAATACATCGAAGATAGGCTTTGATTTCAACCAAGTTTTTGGACGTGATCCCGACAGCGTATGAAAAAATGAAGGGCACACTCACGATAGCCCAGAGTCTCAGCTACATCATATTAAAATCTTAGAGAAATTCACTGAAGCATAGGTGAGCTAGTGCTCGAAAAAGATAGTCATGTCAATTTTCATTTCAAGAAAAACTGCACTCCCATTAAGATAACACGTAAACTGGTCAAATTTGACAAGATTACTTTTAATCCATTTTTACGAGGTGATGCCGCCATCCAATCAAAATGTTGTAATTACATTAATGAAAGAACATTTAATAAGCTACAACATACTGAAATCTGGGTGAAAATTGGAAAAGGATAAGTGAGATACGCCCAAGTAAACTTGAAAATTGATGACGTCATTTTGAAAATTTACTTTTTTTATTTTATTAAGAAATTTGATATCTTTTAATCACTTTTTCAGTATCGGCAACCCATAAACTGACATGTACAACTCATCAGCTTTCAGAATATGTAAAGAAAATTGGGGGTCACCGTCCATCCTGACGAGTAAAATCGGATCTAAAATTGGCGGTTTTTGGGCATTGTTGTACTGTATATCGCCATTGACGCGCGCGCGGAATTTCAACTTTGACGGTCCCGTATGACGTCATATTGAGTCGGATTGACTTGAAACTTGCTAGAAATATTCCTTGACTTTTCAGACATCCGATAAATGTAAAAAATCGGGAAATTTCTGTTGCATATGAGCTGTACGTGCGTATATGTGCGAGCGCGTACGCGTCCGTCCAATTTTTTCAATTTTTCAAAAAATGTTCCAAATGGTCTGAAACGTGTCCAAAAAAAATTTGAGCTCGATTTGAGCATACAAATATTTCAACGCGCGCGTACGCGCACGTTTCAAGAGAAAGTATGCATTTTGAGAATATGAGTAAAATGCCCATAACTTGAAATATATGTGACGTAAATTTCATTGAAAAACTCCATTCCATTAATGAGATATGATTGAGAATGTGTTTTCATATAATGACGTCATAGTGACGTCATGATTGACCAATCACAATGATATTTTAGATTTGTCGTCTTTGGGACATGATACATATATGGTATGAGTTTGAAATTGATACTCTGAGAACTTTCTGAGTAAGTAGATGCACAAATTTTGTCCAGAAAGAAAGAAGAAGAAGAACAAAGAATCCGTGCAGATACAGAAGGTGATCCGAGAGGATACTCGGATCACCTAATGAAGCTAAGCTTTGATTACTTAAGCCGAGTTTTTCGACTTGCTTTTGACGTCGTATGAAAAAAAGGAGAACTTATTACGATAGCGCAAAGTCTCAGCTACAACATATTAAAATCTGGGAGAAATTCATCGAAGGGTGAGTGAGCTCGTGCTGGATAAAGACAATCATGTCAATTTTCACATCTAGAAAAATTCCCTCCCGTAGAGATAACACGTCATAATGACGATAAAGAAAGAAGTACATATGACCTTTGACCCCACTTTGCACAGACAAGATGTCATCTGAGCAAAAAGTGGTTATTTTGTGATATGATCCTTGTAACATGGTCTTTACGTGTGCAAAATATGGGAAAGATAGGACATGAATTCACCAAGATACAGGATGAAACATTTATGACCTTTGACCCTTATTTACATACCCAAGATGGCATCCGATCAAGTACTTGTTATTTAATGAAATAATGAACGTGACATGAACTAAGCATGTGCAAAATATGGTGTTGATAGGGTATGTTTTTCTTGAGTTATTGCAAAGAAAGTTGCAGAAAGAAAGAAATATTTCAATACAACGAATATAAGCTTTAATTTCAACCAAGTTTATCGACGTAATCCCGACATCGTATAAAAAAACAAAAGGTACACTTACGATAGCCCAAAGTCTCAGCTACAACATATTAAAATCTGGGAGAAATTCACCGAAGCATAAGTGAGCTAGTGCTTGAAAAAGACAGTCATGTCAATTTTCATTTCAAGAAAAACTGCACTCCCATAGAGATTACACGTAAACTGGTCAAATTCGACAAGGTTACATTCAATCCATTTTTACGACGTCATGCTGTCATTCAATCAAAATTGTGTTATTATATAACTGATAGAGTATTAAATTAGCTACAGCATACTGAAATCTGGGTGAAAATTGGCCAAGGATAAGAGAGATACGCTCGAGTAAACTTGAAATTTGATGACGTCATTTTGAAAATTTACTTTTTTCATTTTATTAAGAAATTTGATATCTTTTCATCATTTTTCCAGCATCGCCAACCCATGAAATGACATGTACAACTCATCAGCTTTCAGAATATGTTACAAAAATGGGGGGTCACCGTCCATCCTGACGAGTAAAATCGGATTCAAAATTGGCGGTTTTTTGGCATTGTTGCACTGTATATCGCCATTGACGCGCGCGCGGATTTTCAACTTTGACGGGCCCGTATGACGTCATATTGAGTCGGATTGACTTGAAACTTGGCAGAAATATTCCTTGACATTTCAGACATCCGATCTGTGTAAAAAAAGTGGAAATTTCTATTGCATATAAGCTGTACGTGCGTATATGCGCGCGCGCGTACGCGTCCGTCCAATTTTTTCAATTTTTCAAAAAATGCTCCAAATGGTCTGGAACGTGTGCAAAAAAAATTTGAGCTCGATTTGAGCATACAAATATTTCAACGCGCGCGTACGCGCACGTTTTAAGAGAAAATATGCATTTTGAGAATATGAGTAGAATGCGCATAACTTGAAATATATGTGACGTAAATTTCATTGAAGAATTCTATTCCATTAATGAGATATGATTGAAAATGTGTTTTCATATAATGACGTCATAGTGACGTCACGATTGACCAATCACAATGATATTTTAGATTTGTCGTCTTTGGGACATGATACATATATGGTATGAGTTTGAAATTGATACTCTGAGAACTTTCTGAGTAAGTAGATGCACAAATTTTGTCCAGAAAGAAAAAAGAAGAACAAAGAATCCGTACAGATACAGAAGGTGATCCGAGAGGATACTCGGATCACCTAATAAAGAACTAGACTCGGAATTTGTCAACACTGACAAATTAGGTGATCCGATCTATTGGGAAATCAATGATTTGAGTCCTGATCCAAATATTCATGACCATACAGGTTTCATCTGTGTTGACGGGACATTTGCCGTGTGATGTTTGGATTCTCATTTAGAAAAGGGAGTGAGACCTGCCATCTTTGGTACCGAATTCCGTATACACTAGCGGAAATACAGAATGAAGTATATTTGACCTTTGACCTCACTTTGCACACCCAAGATGGCGTCTAAGCAAAAAGTGATTATTTTATGAAATGATTCTTGTAACATGGTCTTTGTGTGTGCAAAATATGGGAAAGATAGGACATGTATTCACCAAGATACAGGATGAAACATTTATGACCTTTGACCCTAATTTACATACCCAAGATGGTGTCCGATCAAGTAGTTGTTATTTTATGAAATAATGTACGTGACATGTACTAAACATGTGCAAAATATGGGATTGGTAGCCATTGTTGTTGTTCATCTATTGCACAGAAAGTAGTAGAAAGAAAGAAAAATAAAGAAAAATTGTTATTTTATAGAAATTTGAAGGAGAAGCATAAAAAAAAATCAGAAAAAGATAAAGTAAGGAAAGTGAGATTAAGATTAACTAAAGAAAAAGAAGAAAAAAGTGTTTGAAAAAAAAAAAAAATATTGGCAGGGGTGAGCCTCGAACCAGGGACCTTAGGATTACGAGTCGGATGCGCTACGCAATGACCTATTTCATTCTCCATAGGCCCTGTGTATTAAGCAAAATGACGCTGCATCGAAGCCTCGTGCCATTTTCAACCAAGTTTTTCGACGTGATGCCGACGTCGTATGAAAAAATGGAGGGCTCATTCACGATAGCCCAAAGTCTCAGCTACAACATACTAAAATCTGGGAGAAATTCACCGAAGCATAAGTGAGCTAGTATTCGAAAAAGAGAGTCATGTCAATTTTCACTGCCAGAAAAACTGCTCTCCCATAGAGATAACACGTAAACTGGTCAAATTTGACAATACTACTTTCAATCCATTTTTACGAGGTGATGCCGTCATCCAATCAAAATGTTGTTATTATATTAATGAAAGAGCATTCAATAAGCTACAACATACTGAAATCTAGGTGTAAATTGGCAAAGGATAAGTGAGATACGCTCGAGTGAACTTGAAATTTGATGACGCCATTTTTAAAATTTACTTTTTTTACTTTATTAAGAAATATGATATCTTTTAATCATTTTGCCAGCATCGCCAACCCATGAAATAACATGTCCAACTCATCAGCTTTCAGAATATGTAAAGAAAATGGGGGGTTACCGTCCATCCTGACGAGTAAAATCGGATTTAAAATTTGCGTTTTTTGGGCATCGTTGCACTGTATATCGCCATTGACGCGCGCGCGGAATTTCAACTTTGACTTGCCCGTATGACGTCATATTGAGTTGGAATGACTTGAAACTTGGTAGAAATATGTCTTGACATTTTAGGCATCCGATAAGTGTAAAAAAAAGGGAAATTTCCATTGCATATGAGCTGTGTGGGCGAATATGTGCGCGCGCGTACGCGTCCGTCCAATTTTTTCAATTTTTCAAAAAATGCTCCAAATGGTCTGAAACGTGTGCAAAAAAAATTTGAGCTCGATTTGAGCATACAAATATTTCAACGCGCGCGTACGCGCACGTTTTAAGAGAAAATATGAATTTTGAGAACATGAGTAAAATGCGCATAACTTGAAATGTATGTGACGTAAATTTCATTGAAGAATTCTATTCCATTAATGAGATATGATTGAAAATGTGTTTTCATATAATGACGTCATAGTGACGTCACGGTCAACTGATCACTATGATTTTACTTGATCTGTCGTCTTTGGGACATCATACATATATGGTATAAGTTTGACATTGAAAGGTAATGCACTTTCTGAGCTAACCGCTGCACAAATTTTGCCCAGAAATAAAGAAGAATAAAAATATGAAGAACAAAGAATCAGTACAGATACAGAAGGTGATCCGAGAGGATACTCGGATCACCTAATCAGTACAGATACAGAAGGTGATCCGAGAGGATACTCGGATCACCTAAAAAGTGTTAAAAAAAATTGGCAGGGGTGAGGCTCGAACCAGGGACCTTAGGATTACGAGTCGGATGCGCTACGCAATGACCTATTTCATTCTCCATAGGCCCTGTGTATTAAGCAAAATGACGCTGTATCGAAACCTCGTGTCATTTTCAACCAAGTTTTTCTACGTGATACCGACGTCGTATGAAAAAATGGAGGACACACTTAAGATAGCACAAAGTCTCAGCTACAACATACTAAAATCTGGGAGAAATTCACTGAAGCATAAGTGAGCTAGTGCTCGAAAAAGATAGTCATGTCAATTTTCATTTCCAGAAAAACTGCACTCCCATAGAGATAACACGTAAACTGGTCAAATTTGACAAGATTACTTTCAATCCATTTTTACGAGGTGATGCCGTCATCTAATCAAAATATTGTTATCATATTAATGAAAGAGCATTTAGTAAGCTACAACATACTGAAATTTGGGTACAAATTGGCAAAGGATAAGTGAGATACGCTCGAGTGAACGTGAAATTTGATGACGTAATTTTGAAAATTTACTTCTTTTATTTTATTAAGAGATTTGATATCTTTTAATCACTTTTCCAGCATCGCCAACCCATGAAATGATATTTACAACTCATCAGCTTTCAGAATATGTAACGAAAATGGGGGGTCACCGTCCATTCTGACGAGTAAAATCGGATTTAAAATTGGCGGTTTTTTGGCATAGTTGCACTGTATATCGCCATTGACGCGCGCGCGGAATTTCAACTTTGACGGGCCCGTATGACGTCATATTGAGTCGGATTGACTTGAAACTTGGTAGAAATATTCCTTGACATTTCAGGCATCCGATAAGTGTGAAAAAATGGGAAATTTCTATTGCATAAGAGCTGTGCGTGCGTATATGTGCGCGCACGTACGCGTCCGTCCAATTTTTTCAATTTTTCAAAAAATGCTCCAAATTGTCTGAAACGTATGCAAAAAAATTTTGAGCTCGATTTGAGCATATAAATATTTCAACGCGCGCGTACGCGCACGCTTTAAGGATAAATATGAATTTTGAGAATATGAGTAGAATTTGCTTGACCTGAAATATATGTGACGTAAATTTCATTGAATAATTCCATTCCATTAATGAGATATGAAGGAGAATGTGTTTTCATATAATGACGTCATAGTGACGTCACGGTCGACTGATCACAATGACTTTACTTGCGCTGTCGTCTTTGGGACATGATACATACATGGTATAATTTTGACATTGATAGGAAAAGGACTTTCTGAGCTAACCTCTGCACAACTTTTGAGGAGAAAAAAGAAAAAGAAGAAGAAAAACAAAGAATCAGTACAGATACAGAAGGTGATCCGAGAGGATACTCGGATCACCTAATTATGATCCGTGTCGACGCCTCATGCCCAAGTCACATAGACATCCCGGATCACCCCGGACCACCCCGGATCTGATCCGGGGAGAAATCCGTGTTGACGCCGGGAGGCTAACACGGCAACTTTTGGAGGTCAAAAACATCCGGCGTCATCCGGGGATTGCCGTGTTGGCAGAGCAATCCGGGATGGTCCTTGTGGCTGCCGTGTTGATCCGTGTAGATGCCGTGTCTGTGCGTGTAGACGCCGCGCTCTTCCGGCCTTATCCGTGTACATGTATATACTAGTAGCTGCTGTGTTGATACCGTGTACAGTCATATCAACGTTCGTCGACACTTCACTGGGGTCGAAACTATCCCGATCTCCTAGGATCTTCCCGGATCTTCCCGGGTCTCCCCGGATCATGTAGATCCTTGAAGATCCGTGATTATTATGTGACTGGGGTCGTACGGGCAAGGCGGATGTCTACAGGCCTCACATATAACTATGAATGATGCTCTCGAGGAGAAGAATAGAGTAATATGAAATATGATCGGGAGGGGATACGTGTTTTGGGAGATATCTTATCCCCTCCCGTAAAGGGGGAGTACCTTCACATTTGGTGACAAAAAAAAAGAAAAAAAAAAAAAGGATGATGCAGACAAACGGTGGGTGTACGTATATTTCTGCGACTTACTGTTATGGTAGAACCAGATGGTGTCTGTATTTGAAGATGCTACAACAAGTTGGATGACGATATGGATAAAGAAAATGACGTAAAGGTGGCGTCCCATTGCTGTCTCAGGATCGAACTGTTGTACCTGCGGTTGAAACATTCAAACCACACTACCACCAGGATGCCGCCCATCAGAAACGTTGGCAAGGTACACTATTCGACGGCTCCATTTTCCACACAACCACTTCCTCGTTACATGCTTTTAAGACCCACTTATACTACACTGAACCTTTATCTTGCCGGTGCATTGTGGGAAGGATGTTTCCGTGTGTTTGGTTTCGGTTCGGTGATCATGCCAATTTACCTTCATATAGGAGTTTTATTATGCTGGTCTGTGATTGTTTGCTTGTCGTGATTGTTTGCCTACATACAGTATAGTTCTCATAATGCCAGTCCTATGCTACTCCCAATCTTGAACTCGAAGAAGAGTTCGTATCTCTTCAAGCATACAGGTGGCGAGGGAAGTCCCCCCCCCCCCCCGATTTTTTTTTTCTTTTACGGGGGGGGGGGGGGGAGGTGTACCGCTCGATCTGATAAGCTTAATGTTCTTATTTTTTTCTTTAGTTATCATTGATAGAGATTGTATCTACGACCTTGTTAAAATAATAACGAATCTTTGATTGAAAATGATGATAAGGTCTTATTTACCAACGGTAGCCTCTCCAGTGTTGCCACTGCTCTACCAGAGGGCCCTGCCATTATTATTACTCGAGCGTTGCCAAGTATCCATTTATACACCTGGGTCGTGAGGGACATGGTGGGTAAAAGCATCTTGTCCAGGGACGTAAGCACTGGGCGGGATTCGAACTTGGGTCCACCGATCGGGAGACGGGAGACTTATCCACTATGCCACAGCATGAATTTATGAAAAATTTTCATAAATTTCACCAAAAGTGCACCAAAATTGTTGAATTTAAATTCTCAAAATGCAAAAATTCTCCTTCTTGAGGGAGGTTGACACCTCTTCTCACCGTCCCCCCCCCCCCCTTGGTCCACCTCTACAAACTTAGTAAAGGGGCCTACTTTATAGGCCCACAGTTAAGACGCACACGTTGATCCAGAGGTGACAGAACCATTACGATTTACAGTACCTATTTTGTTCTTACATACTTTTTTTTAATTGAAATGTTTGCAAATATTCAACAAAAGTGTGCACCAGATCGTTGCATTTCAGGTAGAAAAAAAAATTTCCTTGTGGGAGGACTGGGAAATCCCTTTTCCCACACAACCCCCCCCCCCCCCAATCCGTTCACCAGATCGTAGAATTTTTATTCTTCAATTGCAAAATATTTTGCTTCATTATTATTGATCAGTTTTTGATAATAATGTGTATTTTTATTCTCATAAGCCCATTATACCTGTGTACAGGAATGCATTGCATGAGAGCTCACATACTAAGTCACATGCCTAAGGACAACAGTAAAATAATTAGTTTTGTGAGCCCTATCCCATGTATTGCTTCCCTGTTCATACTTCATATGGCTGAATAAGTAGCAGCAGAAGTAGTAGTAGTAGTAGTAGTAGTAGTAACAGTAGTAGTAGTAGTAGTAGTAGTAGCAGTAGTAATAGTAGTAGTAGTAGTAGTAGTAGTAGTAATGATAATAATAGCAATCCTTCCTTTCCGTGCCCCCCCCCCCCGGAATGCTGAACATACTCTCCCTTCTGCTCACTTCCATGTATGTACACATGTATCTTGAGACGGTATAATTTCACCTTCAATGTTTCCACCACCCCCACCCCCCCCCCCCACTGTCTGCCAGAGTATCGCACGTAACACTTTTCCTCAAAATATCATAATGCTGGTTATGACCTCATGATAGAAACGAGCATGTGCATTTTGAATTTGTATCCTTATCTGCAGTGATCTGCTATACGTGCTTGTACTTTCATAATATCTATCGAAGTTCCACTTTTTCACAGTTTCTAGGGCTTTTTATAGCTCAGTCGGTAGAGCACCGGGCTGGCAATCAGGAGGTCTCGGGTTCGGGTCCCGATGGGATTCCATTTTCTTTGCTCATTTTTTTACTAGTTTTCTCTTATCGTACATAATTACATTACCGGGAGAGAGACTACAGAGACGATATGAGAATAGTATTATCAGTTACATTGGTATGCAAACCTAATTATTGTAACTATTTCAATTCAATATTACATGACATGATAGCATGTGTGTCCATGGGCATTTGTGGATTTTTTGATGGGCTCGAACCCACAATATTTATTGAATGAGATTGTAAGAGAAGTTAATGTGCAACATAACAATGACAACATGTAAAACGTGTCGAAATAAAAGTAAATTATATTCTTGCTTTTTGTAAAACTTTGCTTGGTAACATTTTGAAGCATAAAGAATCATTAGACATCATCATTTCATTTGGCAATGCTAGAAATATGTATAATATTCATAACATCAATGTTATCATTCATGATCTAGAATACGATATGATGTAACACCCTCTCGGTCTACATTGAGAAGGAAAGGAAAATAAAGATATGATAGCAATTCCATAATCCTTGCTTATGTTTCACTTTGTTTTCATGAGTATGTGAGGATTTCTTCTTTAGGCACAGGGAAAGACATGAAATAGGATTCCCCCGTAGTGTAGTGACATAAAAAGAAACAACAACAACAACAGCAAAACATTGAACAATACAAGCGCACATCATAAACCACTGAAAGAAACAATTAATTTTACATTTTTCCATGAGTATGGTCAAATTTATTGCGCAAACAAATAAATAACATAACAGATTTTTTTTTAACACATACTTGTATAAGGCAATACTGATGCAGCCGCAGCGGAGCTCTTAAAATCTAAATGCAGGTCTGTATTAGCAGGCCCTTTATGCATATATAGGCCCTATTGTCCGGGCACATATCACACAATTAGAGCAAATAATGGAAACAGACAAAGGAAATGCATTATGAATAAAGCAGGCAATAGTATTTCACGATTACATTTGATTAGGATCAACTCGACCAATTCCAAAGCCAGAAATTAAAATTGAAATAAATTTGCCAAAGACATGAATTAGTGAAAATTCTACCACCAAATATCAGCAAAAAAAAAAAAAAAAAAAAACGAAAAAGAAAAAAAAAACTATCAAAGCTTGCTGTGAGAAGCTTACTCACATAGAGAGCTGAGTCAGTTGACAATTTTAGAGTATAAATCTTTGTCAGTTGGTTGTCATGGTAACCACTTCGTGCACCACTGTGATATCATTTTCAATGCGTGGTGTCACATGGTACCATGATGGAAGCGCTTGTTAAATAATATGTCAACATTTCATGTTTTAAAAAGCAAAATCACAGGTGCCTTCAGATTTTTTTTCAGTGTGTGACTTAAATCTTATTCCCCTGAATTTTGAAATGATATATAACCATGAGCTTATGTTTCAATTCAACACTATCGCACTTTGTTTCCATCGAACAAAAAATAATAAAAAATTATACATTGGTCAACTCATATTGTTGAATAATAAGGCATAATTTTCCATACGGAGTATTGTAAAACCACTTTGAACAAACGTTGACGGCATAATATGCTTTGCACTATAGCTAAAAATGCGTTTGCATCATTGACTGAATTCTATAGCATTGCCTAGTATGACGCAGTCTACAAGCTGAAATGTCTCTGTAATATTAACTCCTTCGTCAAATTTTAGCCCACCCCCATTTTTGTGTTTTTGTTTTTGTTTTTTGCTAACTCATTCATAAAGTATAAAATTTTACAAGGTTCCAAGTACTTTTTTGTTTGCTTTGTATTGAGCAATATTTGAACAGAGGAAAGAAAAGGAAAGTAGGTGACTTAAAAGTAAAGCATTGTTAAAGCATTAAATTGCAAATCTTAGTGTAATAGTGCATGGGGGAGACCACCATACCAAATCGTAAGCGGGTGCTTGACGAGGACAATGACGTCATAAATACTCATTTTCCTTTTTGCAGACAGTTCTTTACTTTGTTCCAGTATCCAAGGGTGTTCGGGTTTTTGTAGCCGTTTGGTCCGCCATTGTGAATGCGAGCGAAGTCTTCGCAGGTTGGCGTGTGTCCCAGGCGGCTGTACACGGCGTAGCGAGCCATGTAGCCCTGGACACACCTCTCGCTGCAATCGAAGGTAGCGGTACAGGCTTGCCAAGCTAGGCAACGAAAGAAACAGGACAATATTTTTGATTTTTTTTTGAATGTTTTTGAACAGAGAGTAAACATTGCAACGAAAACAACGAGTTCAAATAAAGGAATTTGCACTTTAGTGTAGCTTATTTTGATACCTATTTTCATGCATTCCCCATAATTTGAAAACAGGAAAATGTACCAACTATAATTATACTCTGTTTTTGTGGGATGTAAATTCAAGTTTATACACTGTAAAAATATCGTTGTTAGATTTAACACCATGGGTGTTAAATCTAACACCGATCAAGTGTCAATAGAGGACCACACCGACAGGTGTTGAAAGTATTTTGTGATGGTGTTGAAAAGTGTTCACCTGGCACTTCGTGCAGTGTTAATTTGACACTGTAGCTGGTGATATTCTGACACTGCGTTGGTGTTAATTCAACATTGACACCACATGGTGTTGAGTTGATATTGCTGGTGTTAATTTCAATGGTATAACACCCGACCAGCTTCAATAAGGGACCACACCAACTGGTGTTACTGTGGTGTAAATGTTTTCACACCTTTTTTTTTCCAAAATCAAGTACTTTATCGGAAAGTTCTTGATCGTTTTGTTAAAGTTCAAAATCAACAAGAAAAACAGTAACCAAGAAACTAGTCAAAAAACATTTTCATACATTGAAGTGACACCAGGAGGTGTTAATTTAACACCAAAAACGAGCACCGAAAATTTAACACCAGCTCAGTGTTTCATAATTAACACCGGACTTTTTGCAGTGTAAAATTATCTGTGTGACTCAAACTACAAATCAGATTAAAAAAAAAAAGGTCATGATCGAAAGAAATAATACGATACAGAGAAAAGAAAAGACACATGTTCAGTCAATAAAGTATATGTCTATTTCTATCATATCTATTTATCTATTCAATATTCGTGTTTGGTGTTTTTTTTTTCGAATTTTGAGTACTTGTTGGTGACTTCCGTAAAGATTCTAGGGAGTTTTCGATACACGACGAGAAGACCGAGAGTAGACCGGAAGCAATCAGATGCGACAGTACTTGTTTTTTCCAAGGACGGGACGTTCCTCGGATTTGATCATGCGCAGATGCAAATTTTGCACACGGCACGCTCAACTACTGGCCGCGTCGTACTTGCGACAACTCGCTATAGTGACACAGAGAACGGGGAAAAGAAAAAAGTGTCCTACTTTCGATAAAAATGGGACACTAAAAGAAAGGAGCTTGTCACGCTTGCTATTCACAACAAGGACTTTATGTACTTTCGGCTGGACTTTGATTTGAAAACCCGGACGATTGCGCACTTTACATTATCAAATGAGAAGGTGTTAAGTGTATATCACGACTTCTGAGACATCAGCATTTTGAAAGAGACGTATACACGCTTTTCATATAACTTGAATTATAAGCACACCATATTTTTAGTTCTGGATTCAACAGGTAAAGCCTCCGTAACATTCATTTTTCTTTTAATCAGCACCTAAGACCTAAGCTTCTTGATGCTGCATATCTGATTATTAAAATGCACACCCACCTAACGAGATTATAATTTGAAACACAATCTTGACAATATCCAGTTCCGCTAAAACAATCAAGTGAAAGGATTTCAGAGAGGCTGTCCAGGAGAACAATACCAATCGTCGTTTGCCTATACCAGGCGACTTGAATGTAGCTGCTGTAAGGTTACGCAATGTTGTACTTTATTTCGACCACTTCTGTTTCTTTTTCTTTTTTTTTTACTACAATGTATGATTACTGTGAGGTTCTTCAAATATTGTAAAGTCTTTTCCTTATACAATGTTCATTTTACCTTATTCTCTATTATCAAAGGAAGTGAAATATATATGTTTTGTCGAAAAATGAAATAAACTTTGAAATAGAAAAAAAAAATGCAAGCAATATGAACTTACAGGAAATGTCTACGACAAATTGCCTGGACTTTGGAAAATGCGCGGGGGGATCGCTGTGTGTCTGACTTGCTAACGAACCCTCGTCCACGAAAAGTGTCTTCCCATTCCCTAAAAAGAGGTGTGTTTTTTTTTTTTCAATCTTTTTATCGCCATTTACGGGGTCTTACTTCCACAAACTAGAGTTTCGACTGTTTTACTTTGACTACATGTTGTATTATAGATTACAAACAATTGAATGTCACATCTGTTTAAATGAATTCCTTATTGTAGTTCAGGAAAGTCAGAAGAGTCAAGTATTTAAATACGTAGTGTATTACTTGCACTTGGTACAATAAGCCATGGTAACGAAATCTACCATAATGAAATACACCATTGACGGTATGTGACGTCCCTGCTGATGCCATTAATTTAGGGTATGTTTAACAGGTGCGGCCGCTGTTTAGGGGTGCAGATTTGATGTGCTGTTATACGCCAATTATAGGGTTCATTTCTGAGGTGATATGGTTGGTAGCACCAAGAAGCTTCAAACACATGCTCCAGGGGCGGATCCAGGAATTCTGTAAATGGGGGGGGGGGGGGGGGCGCAACTAATATTTATGGTGCCACTTCCGGGTTTAATTTCATTTTTTTCCTTTAATCTCCTTTGTTTTTTTTTAACGAAAAATATGGGGGGGGGGGTGTGCCGGTTGCGCCCCCTCTGGATCCGCCACTGTGCTCCTTGGTAGCACATTAGGGAGCTTTAGATTTTAGACGCGCGGACGTTCAAAGGGAAAAAAAAAACATGGTCTGAGCGTGCGCAGTAACTTGACGTGCGCTACTGCGCACGCTCAGACCATGTTTTTTCCCCTTTGAACGTCCGCGCGTCTAAAATGTAAAGCTCCCTATTGTCTGAAAGCGGCCCCTCCTTCAGGCAGGCAAAGGCAATGCGTGAATGGGCTCAGAGGGTAGAATGCACACTGAATTCAGTATGGCTTCATATACTTACATCCGTCCAAATCCCCTCCTTTCAGCCTTGCGTCCAACCAGTACCCCTGCTTTATCTGGTACGGGCCGCAGGACAGGGACCCGACGTCCATCTGACACACGGGGCTCGGCATCTTGCAGTTCGATTCCACAACGCAGATGCAATGCAGACAGTCGGAGGGAACCGGGGCCGGAAGCTTGGTGAAAGCTAAGATTGTTGCGAATACAGAGAATGATGTACATTGTACTATAACCCAAATCTCCTTTTCTGCACACATATCATATAAATATGCAACTCACGCAATCGGACATAGACCTGACGCGATTTTTTATTTTTTGTTTATTATTTTTTTGCCATGTTTCAGTTTAAGGTTCCCTGAAATGCAAATACATGTTGATTTGTGTTGATTATGATAGCCTAAACGTCACTTTTGTGGTGTTTCAGTGATATTAATGCAACAAAATACATAGCGAGGGAACATGCAAGTTATGCTAAATTGAAGGGAAGGTGCATTCCAATGTCTTTTGTTAAACATATCAGTACTTTAACAATGATTGACAGATGAGGTCACAACGGGAATATTGGTTCGTAAGGATTCTTTTCAGGGCCTTCCCAAGTAATCTGAAGAAAAATTAGATAAAAATATAGGGAATGTTTCTTGATATTCGTTTCATCGCAAAAGTGATGTCGAGGGTATCATAAATCAACACAAATCAACATGCATTTGCATTTCAGAGAACCTTTAATTTTGACATTGATGTAGGCCTATGTAATTCCGAAGTCTATTAATTTCGAAAAAAAAATCAAATTGGATAAGGGACCTTCCTACGGGTCGGTTGATCCAAAAATAAAAAGTTTCGTTCATCCGAATGTTTGTTCGTTTGTCTTTTCATTTGCAGACACCAACGTAATCCGAAGGTCCGCTATTAAAGGTTCCTCGTTCGTAAGGTTCAAACAAAATGAAGTGTCATTAAATTCGGAATTAGGGTTTTGAGCATTGAGACTGTCACACGTTTGTGTTTGTGGGTCTTATGCGTGTAGTGTGTGTTTGTGAATCCTTTAGCATATCTTACTTCTGCTCGTACACGTGCAAAACTACATGAATACAGTAGATATTTGCTAAACTATGTTAGAATAACATACGAAGTTTTATTTACCCCGATTTTTCTTTTTTTTTCTCTCTCTCTCTCTCACACACACATACTCTCTCTCTCTCTCTCTCTCTCTGCCTCTCTCCGAGCAAGTGCTCCTTGAGTTCGTGTTTGGCGGATCTTCACTTTTGAGTAGTAATAATCCAAGAGTGAAGGAAGTCTTGCCAAGGAGGTCAACCAAAATCAGCAAGGAGAATTCAACACATAAATAAAAAAGATAATGCTTACATGCATTGTTAGACTGCATCCCGGCAGAGACCAAAGTCGTGGAGACAAGAAGCAGGAGGAGCGAAGCGCACAACATTTGGTTCAGTTTAAGACCCATGGTTGCTGAGCGTCTTGCTAGATGCACGGTCTTCAGCCAGTCTGTACATGAGGAAGTACTGCCTTGCAACATAAGAGTTCCGCTGATGACGGGGAATCCCCCTTACGATCACTCTTCATCGCTGTGCAAAATCATCCCAGGCTCCTGTATGTGTACTATTTTTTGGGACTATCTGCGTGTGCGTCTATACAGCAGTTGTGCGCACGTTGCGTGTAACGCATTCAAACTACCCAGCATTGAAGGAACGAATACAGTTTATTGGGTTGCGGGTTGGACCAATATACTTGTGCAGCGACCCTTGACCATGTCTTTGTATAGTCGTCACGACCTTGGATTGACTGTATTCCATGGAGAGTCTGACAGAGGAAATGAAAGCTGCCGATGGCGATGTTGAACTATGTATTGATATGAATATAAAGCTAGAAACCAGGGCGCGTTTGGTCTCGCGACCTCTGAAATGTAGGCCTACTTCTTGGCGTTATTGAGGTTTACTGAGTTGTAAAAATGCTGCAGTCATTGGGGGTCTTACTGTTATTACAAAAAAAAATTCTTATGTGAATAATTTATTTTACTAGACGAACGAATCTGTCCATACATGGCATAATTTACCATTTGCAGATGATACAAAACCCCAGCATTAGTGCTTTAAAATGGTGAGTTCATTATGTGAGCTAAGGATAGAAGCAGCCACTGTAAAAATTTAAACTGGTAAAATCGATGTTAAGTATTGTAAGATATACAAAATCTGAACAATAACTATAATAAAAATGTTTCCAGACTAAACCGTCTACAGTTACGGTTTATTGAGAAAAATATCTCCTCATATTTTAGGCTTTACCACAAAAATTTTATATGATAGGATGTTTTGTGGTACAACAGACCTACATTATTATATGCATTAAATGTCGTATCTTGAAATTTTTTAAAATCACTGCTCCCAAAGGTAAATAGGACCTTTAATGAAACATAGATCTACTGATCGCTTCTTATACTTGGTGGAGAAGCTTAATATCAATTAATTATCCTGTTCCACCAGATGTCTGTGACTGTATGAATACTTGATTGAATTTACAGAATAAAGATTAAACTATTTCTACCTCATAATAGTTTCGGTTTTAAAACAGAAGAGAAAAAAGACCAAGGTTCCCCACACGGGTTCTTTTCCTTGTCACATGTCCAACTATGGCAGGTGTTCATGTAAATGCAACGCCTATTGAGTAGACTGTGTCTGATAGATAATTATATTTACTATAATGACTGTAAAGTAATGAGCGCCTGCACACAATGTGGACAAGCGTGTATTTGCGTTTTGCAAGTGTTTGGAATAACAAAATAATCATGGAGCTTGAAATAAATTGGGGAAAAAAATGCCTTCCAATATCAGATAAATGGGAAAACACTGTGAGAAGATGCAGAAGCCGAGGAGTTGGACACGTACAAAAGAATGACGAACAGGAGAAAAAGGTGGAACAACAGATGGAAAACAATGATGATAACATTAAGATGATGATGATAATGATGATATAACAGCAACAATAACAACAACAATGATTAATAATAATGATAAAAATATCAATGATAATAATGATATAATTATCATTATCAATAATAACAGAAATGAAAATAAAAATGATAGCAATAATGACAATAATGGTCTTTTTATATAGAGTAGCTTCTTCATGGTGTCGCCACTGATGAACCAGAGGGTTTATTGCCCTACACCTGAAGTATACCGTTACCATAGATACCCATTTTTACACCAGCGAACTTACCGTGGTTGAGGGGGACATGATGGGTAAATTATAGGCCTACATCTTGTCCAAGACTTTGGCAGTCGATGGGATTTGAACTTAGAACCTCCGAATGAAAACCAAGAGTCTTATCCACTCTGCTACAACGTGTCCCTCAACCCATCCCCTAATATATCTATCTATCTATCTATCTATCTATCTATATATATGATATATATATATATATGACCTTGTATCACAAAACCAACAAAAAGTCGCCAGACATGCATTTTTAGTTAAGGGCAGATTCAGAAAGAGCACACTCTAAGCTTTAAAATGATGCATAACTCGAGTCACATGGACTCCTTCAACCTACATACTAAATACTGGAAAGAAAGCATATATTTATGGAAAAGTGTGAACTGAGAAAAGAGGCTCTGAAGTACAGGATTTTATTCAAGCGCTTAATCTTTCACCAAGCCGCGCTAGCTAAGCTATGAAAGGGACAAAACACAGGATGTCAGCCACCAGAGCAACAACAATGAAGGGATTACCAGATTAAGCTGAAATTAGGCATGTTCTACAAACACATTCTGTCCATGATTAATGCCAAGTTACAAAGCAGTAGCATTATCCTTTCAAAAGTTATTAGACTTGAAAGCGAAGAGTGTGTAAAGGATTTCAAGAAATTAAAAGGGGCTCCTACTTGATACCTGACCATTCTACTCTCCCCCCAAAAAAGGGAGTTGTAGAAAAACTGCTGAAAACACACTTTCCCATTCGTGTTATGATCCCTCACTAAAGAATAATGTAGAAGAAAGATATCTCTTTTAGAAAATATGAAAAACTCAAGATTGACTTAGTTGACCCATTTCACATGTTTTGAGTCCTCACGTTAAATCAAGGGGTGCGACTTTTTTTTTTTTTTTTTTGTGGTGCACGGTCATAGTCGAGACAATGTAATGATGACAAAAGATGTTGCAGGAAGCCGGCTAGTGGGAAGCTTTCGACCTTCGGTCTTCTTCACCTTTATTGTCTGCTAAGCAAACACACACACGTCTGCTTAGCAGACAATAAAGCTGAAGAAGACCGAAGATCGAAAGCTTCCCACCAGCCGGCTTCCTGCCGGCTTTTGTCATCATTACATTGTCTCGACTATAATTCTTCCTAAGATTGTATTGACACTGAGTGCGGTCTTGTGATGTTTTGACAACATCACAAGACCGCACTCAGCATCAATACAATCCTGAAGAAGGGCATTTCGCCCGAAAGCTTGAATAAAGGGTGCAACCCAACATCAGCCACGTCCAAGTCTATGTGCAAGTTTTGCTGCCAATTATATTAACTGTCCTTGCACCGCCCCACCATGTTGTGGTTAAGTCCTTTGCTGTCACTATATATATATATATATATATATATATATATATATATATATATATATATATATATATATATATATATATATATATATAATGGGATAAAATGGATTCACAATGATTTCCCATGATGATTACAGGGAAAGTATCATTAATTAACAATGGCATAGATGGTAATTCCCCCTACACGATGCCGGTCAGCGTTTTCAGCAACAACAGAATAAGTTAATGAAGAGTTGCACTAATACTCACACTTTACTGTGTGGAACAGGTTCACATACCCCACAGCGGCTCACACTACAAAAACATCGGTGTTATAGATGGGTGTTAAATCTAAGACCGATCAAGTGTCAATAGAGGACCACACCAACAGGTGTATAAAGTATGTTGTGATAGTTTCGAAAAGTGTTCACCTGGCACTTCGTGGTGTTAATTTGACACTGTAGCTGGTGATATTTTTGACACTGCGCTGGTGTTAATTCAACAAAGACACCGCATGGCGTTGATTTGATATTGCTGGTGTTAATGTCAATGGTATAACACCCTTCCAGCTTCAATAGGAGACCACACCAACTGGTGTTACTGTGGTGTAAATGTGTTTACACCTCCCTTAAAAACAAAAACAAAAATCAAGTACTTTATCGTAAAATTCTTGATCTTCTTGTTGAAGTTCAAAATCAACAAGAAGAATACTAACTAAGAAATTATAAAATATATACGAAATGACACCCGGAGGTGGTGATCTAACACCATAAATGAGCACCGGAAATTTAACACCAGATCGGTGTTTCATTTTTAACACTGGACTTTTTGCAGTGCACAAACCCGGAGCCTGATCGGCAACCTTTCCAGCAGTGACTATTATATACTTAAAATACCGTACAATTTTTAAGAGGCTCACACACTGACCCGCAGCCTTTCCAGCAGTGACCCGAACACGGAAATACGTGTACAAAATGAAGTTCTCATATTCCTCAACATCTATGCTGCAATAGAGATCGATTCAGTCCACACACGCATAATATTATCCGGTTTACACAATAACATCGTCGTTAGTATAGCAACCTCTCGTGTAAAGTCGACATGAACGTCGAGACTGGCGAAAATCTACCTACTTTAATACCCGAATGTCCACTATTAATACGCGTGAGTCGATAAAAATTAATATCGACATAAACGTATTACACCATTAGTTATTGATAAATGCAAGGATGGTTGAAAGGTGACGTTCACAAGAATGACCTTTGAAATAAACACCAAAGGTAGATTCAGCCACGAGTTTCTTAAGTCAATTATTAATCATCTATTTTCACAGGGTGAGATGCATGATCAAATACGTTTACATCTTCTCCTAACATTTGGTCACACCGATGTGAAGAACGTCTCCTTTGCAGTTTCTATGTAATAACTGGAGAAAAGGGGGAAAATCGTTCCAGAAAATATAAGATTTGAAATTGAATGTCAAGTGACATCAACATAACAACTGCTGCTCTAGGATTTCCGTTCATATCGGGGGAAACCAGACCGCCAACGGAAATGCCCGCATGAATTTTCGACACGTCCGAAATTTCGAAATTCCCCGCTGAAATAACAGAGAAATAGTTTGACATGTACTTTGATGCATTTTCTGTTCAAAGGACACTGAGATTAAAGGGGACCTCAGGAAGATTTTCAGACTTTGTTCCATTTGAACAACTGTAAATAAGTTATACTGAGTACAGAATTTCAGCATTTGTAGTGACTGAGATCAGGAATAACAATGTTTTCAAAATTTATAACAAATTGCAATGGGCAAGGATGATGAAACGGCAGCCTCACCATAAGAATGCATGAGTTGGTGCTCAAGGAAGCAGAATAAAAGAAGAAGGCATGCATTATAATATATTCCACACAGGTGATCTTGTCAAGCAAGCGGTATTGTAATGCGTACACTGCTACATTTCTGAAATATGTGAGGCTCTATGTCATCAACACTTTTCAATGTAATTTGTTTAAGATGTCAGATTATCAATCGATTATTGGTTTCTCTGCTCTAGGGACACAATTTTATAGTCTATACATGGAGCTGATGATATATGTACTACATTATGTGAAATCATGATAATCGTCTGGAATGCTCCTTTAAAACTTATACACAGAGGGAAAGTTCGCATGTTCAGTCTTCAGAAACGAAATGGCATAAAAACGAATAAGTGTTAGTGGGACCTGGGTACAATATCCAGATGTAGCTACGTAATATCAAATCATTTCAGCCATGTCCTCTCTCCTGGTCAGCAATTACAACATTCTGATCATCAGCAACACTGTCGCCGGTATAAAAAACGACGGAAAAAAAAAAAACAAAAAAAACCTCCCACACCAGTTTTACTGCAAGTTTCATAACAGTCAGTAATCACTCACTATACGCAGCGCAAGTCACAGAGCATGAAGCACAAACATACAAACACACACACACACACAGCATATACAGACGTAATGCCTTTGACACATTGATTTTTACGAAACTGTTACCAACTAGCTGAATTCAGAGATGAAAACACAAAACAAAGCAAAACAAAGAATATTATTTAGGGGTCGCTATGATTAGTGGCACATAGTTTCTGAGGAAGTTGTATAGCGCCCTCATCTGTTGCGAGAAGTTTCAGCAGATGTAACCGTTTTAACTATTGAATACAAACTCAAATTCTAATGGGCTGAACGGATGCTATTGCTACATAAGCGGGCAACTCTCGCGGTGATTCGGCCACGAGAGTTCCAAATTTCTGATACGCCCCGCCCGCATCGATCTTGCTAACCCATGTACAGTGTATGCAACTATTTTATTTTTCCAAGTTGGTTATATTTGCCTGAATGATGGACTCACGATATTGTAGTCAAAGTCAGCACATACCCCTTTTCAGCCTTCTCTGTTCACCATTCATGAAGGCTCCATTGATCTCTATAAGATATTTCAAAGGAGTGGGGAAAGCTTCTACCAGAAAAGACGGGATCTTTCTTTCCTGTTATAAAATTATATTGTTGAAGCACTTTACAGTATGCCGTTTTGTAATGCTGCAATATACTTATATTGGATGGCCTTGAGGTTAGTACAAGGAAATTGGACGAGCTTTGCACAAATATGGGACGAGTCGAAGACGAGTCCAATATTTTGCTTAGCGAATCCAATATTTCCTTGTATTGACCGGAAATAGGACATCCACTACTATCATTACTATCCTACAGAGGATTTTAGCTAAGTATTTTCACTTACCCTTTCTGTCTCTGAGTGCTGTATGGTCTCCTACTGTACTTGATCCTGACATGGGGTTGGTACATTCTTCAGTGCAAGTTAATCCACTTCATTCCCAGATAAAACAGTGATCTGTGTATTTTGATGTACATTCCAAAGCAAACTTAGATCAACGTCGAATTGATAATTAATATATAAAAATTTCTTTGTATAAACACAGAATTTTAGAAAAAAAAACCCCGATATTTTACTTAATTCGTGATTGACCAATCACAGACGTTATTTTTTACTTCATATATTATTTCGGGTCATCTCGGAAATCTCATCCAATCACGGTGCAGTTTATAGAACCTTTGGGGAATCCCCCTCTCGCCGTCCAATATTTTAAATATTGGTCGCCTCGGCAAAAGATTATTGGTCGAGTTCAACAAACTTTCTAAGTGGGTCGGAGGTTATGAGGTGCGTCGACAAAATAACACTTGTATTTGGGCTCTAAAAATCCTCTGTATGGATAATAACTGAACATATTGTAGCTGTGGGACATCCAATATCCACATCATTAAGCTCTATACAGATACAGTGTATAATATAACTACACCAAGCCTGAGAGGTTCTGTTGAAATTACTGTATATGCGTGAGGTGACTTCAATAGTACTATTTTCTGAGGGGCGCATGCAGCCCGGAAGAAAATAATGTTATTGAAGTTGCCGACGGCACGTACAAGTACAAGTATTGTAGTTCGAGCAGAACCTCGAACAATAGCCTGGTATATTTGTTTTATATCCCTCCCAATGAATCCAGAAGAGTAACAGTAAAGTAAAATGGTTGTTGAACGATCTGAACGTATTTCTCTTTCCACGCATGAGCTACACGTAAAAGTGTATGCATCGATTGCGCCATACTCTTCTAACCTTTATTGTCTTTTCACAAAGTGTATAGACGTGGTAAGTTTGGTGGAAAACAATACAGTGACGTGGTGTCTAGCATGCAAATACGCCCTTGTAACAAGAGTGGTGGCAGCGTGATGTAAATATAAGAAAAGATGACGAAATAGGGTGGTAATGCATTTCAGTCCTAGAGTGTTATTTATTCAGACCAAATTTTCCAAATTTTCGACGCATACAGGCGACATGAACAATTTATATTATGAAAATAATTATGAAAATAAACAAGATCACTCTATTATCTATACACATAAGTGGTAGTCATACGTGGTAGTCATTTCTATAACTACCACTGATGTACTATTCCTATGACTACCACTTATGTATGAAGAGAATAGAGTCATCTTGTTTATATTTTCATAAATTGTTCATGTCGACCCTGAAGAAGACCTGTGTGCGTCGAAAATGTTTTGTTTGAATAAATAGCACTATGTTGGACTGACATGCATTACCACCCTACTTCGTCATCTTTTCTGAACTGGTACCAACATGCTGACCACAAATTTCATATCATATATGATCGAGCTTGAGTTGATCATCTGAAGCTCTGAATATCACCCATATATACATGTACTTCCATTCGCGTAAATGTCATAAAATCAAAATTACTGAAATTCTATACTGAATCAAACATAAGCTGAAAGGTTCATTGCCACATTATCCATTTCTGCTTTGGACATGTAAAAACAAGTGTGAACACAGTTGTATGCGTATATAGCCGTTTGTTATGGCGGGTCACAATCATTATATACAGTGTATAGATGATGACTTGCGGGGGAGGGAACATACCGAATGTTTCACCCGAAGGGTTGAAATGCTATTGAGGGAGGTTATAAGTACTGAGACGAAGTCGAGGGACTTATAGCCTCCCGAAATAGCATTTCAAACCCCGAGGGTGGAATGTTTGGTACAAGTCATGTTCCCGACAACATAAGTCATCATCTGTTATATTATATGGGTTAGTCAAATACTATCATAACAATGCATACCATCTTGCATTTTGGGCAGAATTTTCCGTGGAAGCCATGTTCGCAACGTCAACCACCAGCATAACGCACTCGATCGCTCGCGCAGAGCCAAATTCACTGTGTCCAGTGGTGTGTGTGTGTACTGTGTCAATTGCCGCAAGCTCATCCACATACGAACTTGTAGGAGTATTTATCTGTCAGAGGGCCGGTATCACAAAGCATTCTACCCCTGCTCGACCCCCCCCCCCCCCCCCGACCCATTCTTCCAAGAGACATGTTCTCATTCCCATCGACCATAATGTCATGTAGGGCTAATTTGCATAAGCAATATTGTGACCGAAATTACTGAAAAAATCTAGCAAAACATGAAAAACTCTCAAATCATTTGTATCAAACTTTCATTTCTGTATGATTTTTTTTCTCCATATTTTTGGTCATTTGATTAAAATGTAGGTCATAGAAGTCAAGCCGAATACAAGGTGACTTGTTACTTATTAAATCTGAAAGAATTAATCTATACATTTGACTACCCGGTACTCAAAATAAGTATTGTGCTGTAGAATAAAAAAGCAAAAAACAAAACAAAACTAGAATTGTCGCAATGGCGACTGGTAAGCCTGCGCCATAATGCATGGTTCTCCCAATACATAAGTCTATGTATAGTACATCTTGACAATGTGTGATGACAGTCTCAGATATATGTAATTGGCAAAATATTAAAATGGCATGTCTCATGTAAAAAATGTGTTGAAACTTGAACGTCACTTTCCTTGCACTACAATGTAGGTTGAATTGAACTAGAAATGTCGCTTTGGCGACTGGTATGCCTCCGCCATAATACAAGGTTCTCCTCATAGGTATGTAGTACAATGTTTTGACAATATGTGATGACAGTTTCACATAATTGGCAAAATATTAATGACAGGTTTGTCAAAAATGTGTTGAATGCTCACTTTCCTTGAACTAGGGTTGCTATATTGCCTAAGAGTGAAGGTACATGTATTTGGGGATTTGATAAATTTTACTTGACTTCTGACCCTTTGATAAGTTTATGCATTGAATGATTTTCAAGGTATGGAGTAAAGTAATTTTAGTATTAAAAAGTAAAATTTCAGCATTTTAGCCTCGCCTTTGACCCTTGACCACTGACCCTATGACCCTAAAATTCCTAAGAGAATCACTGTCAGTTAGAGCATGCATAAATATGTGCCAAGATTCATGATGATACCTTGATTCACTTTCGAAATATGGAAGTGGAATTTAGCTTTTCCAATTGAGATTTGACCTTTTGACCTTTGACCTTTTGGCAAGAAACGTCCCAGAGAATCTGTGTTGGGTAATACATGTGTACATTAAATTTCAAGAAAAATCCTGCAGGCATTGCAGAAATATGAGGGAAATAGTGAAATTTTGAGGAGTTGACCTTGACCTTTGAACCCTGACCTTTGACCCATGACCCCTAAATTCCCTAGATGATCACGACCAGTCAGTACACGCATATGTACCAGGTTCCATGAAGATACCTTGAAACATTCGCAAGATATGGAGAAAAAAAGTGAAATTTTAACATTTCCACCTGACCTTTGACCTCATGACCCAAAAACTCTCTCTGGGGAATCTTTATTTGGTGGTACATGTACACACTAAGTTTCAAGAAAATACCTTCAGGAATGGCATAGATATGGGGGAAATAATGAAAACTTGAGCAATTGATCTTGACCTTTTGACCTTTGACCTCTAACATGTACACCCAAAAGTAGATAGGCACAACTTCGCCCACTCATACATACAGTATACAGCTGTACAAACCAAGTTTCATTAGGATACCTCAAACGGTTTTTTTAGTTTAATATGCTGTCCACAAAATTGATTACGGGCGGAAGGACGGGAAGGACGGACGGGAGGGACGGAAGGACAACCCGAAAACATAATGCTTCCGGCGACACTTCGTGGTGGAAGCATAATGAATGACTAATGTGTAAAAGAGCAGGTACATTATATTTTGGGATTTTGGGATTTTCACCTGACTTCTGACCCTTTTATAAGTTTACAAATGAAGTGAGCAATATCCAAGGTTTAGATGGAGAAAAGGTGCAATTTCAGTATTAAGTAGTGAAATGTTAGCATTTCAACCAGGCCTTGACCCTTGACCTTTGACCATATTCTCCCAAGAGAATCTATGTCTGGCAGAACATCCATAAATATGTATCAAGTTACATGATGATACCATGAGCCACTTCCGAGATATGGAGGAAGAAGTGACACTTATCATTTTCACTTGACCTTTGACCTTTTGCAAAAAGAAAAGAACTTTTCAAGAGAATCTCTATTGGGCAATACAGGTGAACACAAAGTTTCAAGAAAAATTCTACAGGCATTGCCTAGATATAAGGGAAGAGTTAAATTTTGAAGAGTTGACGTTTAATGATCTTTCACCCAATAACCCCCAAATTCCCAAGAGAATCACTGTCAGGTAGTACATGCATAAACATGTACTACATTCCATGAAGAAAGCTTGAACCATATAAAAAAAAAAGTGAACTTTGAGAATTTTCACTTGACCTTTGACCTTTTACCTCATGGTCCCAAACTTTCTGTAGATAATTTCTATCAGGTAATACATGTATGCACTAAGTTTCAAGGAAATACCTCCCAGCATTGCATAGATATGGGGGAAATAGTGAAACTTTTGAGCACGGGACCTTGAACTTGAGCATGTGCACCAAAAAGTTGATAGGTACAACTTCGTCCACTCATACATATACATGCCAAGTTTTACTACGATACTTCAAATTGTTTTTCAGTTACGCTGTCCACAAACAGATTACGGACGCAAGGACAAATGGACAGACGGACAACCCGAAAACATAATGCCTCTGGCGACACTTCATGGCAGGGATATATATCAAAAAAAAAAAAAAAAAATACTGAACAGGATCTTCAGATGCAACAAAAATACGCTTGATGGCCACAATGATTTTCTTCCATGTACAGTATATTTACAAGATGAGAACAAGCAATAATATTCAGAAAGGTCATCATATCTATGGCTGAGACTAAAAAAAAAATCAAAAGGCAACAAAAACAATGGGGTAAAGATTGATTCTGCACTTGAGGAGCTCTTTGAAAGTTGATTGCTCACAATGTGCTTCCACAAATAAATACGACTATGATGAATGTTAACTTTGCTTTTACAACGTACATGTAGAAGCACATGCATCTGAAAATCAAACTCTTAGGATACAAAATAAATTGGGAAATTATCACAAAGAGACAAGGAAAGTCACAAAATATTACGGTTTCTGAGCAAAACGTAAAAAGGCAGACACAGAGAAAAAAAAAATACAAATAGACATTCAAATCCTATGATAATGATGAGACTGAGAATAGATATATGGGATTCACAAGAGGAGATTCAAGCTAAATGCTGAAAAGTGTAATCATTATAATTGCATTACATTGACCAAGAAGCAGAATCTACTGTATTTGTGGAAAAGTACATTACATGTGTACATGACACTTTGCAACTGGCATCCCTTTGATAAGTTGAATTCTAGCATTTATGTGAACACTTACAATTTGTCAATTATAAATGTGTACATTTATTTACATGTCATTAATGTCTTGCAATTTTGGTGTTTCGTACCCTCACCTTCATCCCTCCCCCCCCCCCCCCAAGAAAAAGAAAGAGATGTGTGCATAAATGTGCTTTGAGCATTGCAAGAAAGAAACACTAAACATTTCTATCTTTTGAGTTTACTCTTTAAACAATGCTACTACTGGATATCTATGCATAAATAAATGCAAAGCACACATGAAGACCAATACCATATCCCATTGATTACTCTATTTCACACCCCATCCTTTGTACTTTACTACACATGCATACATACAGACACTACAATGAACTCGTAACAACTAGAATTCACCAATGTAATTCAATAATCGCACTCTCTGCAGGACTCGTACCTTTAAGACCATGCCCCTTTCATACGTTGTAGGGTGATCTATCACTTGGTCTATTCCCACTTTGTCTAATAGCCATTTAGTCTCAACCCATATGGTCTAATCCCATTTCGCCTACAAGTTCGTCTAATGACCATTTTGTCCAATTGTCACTTAGCCTCATTACCAGTTGGTCAACTTCCAGATAGGCTACATTACACTGTATGCCCATTTCATCTAATACCCACAGTTTATTAGACAAAGTGGGAAAAATCCAAGTAGACGAAATTTAAATTACAATTGTTGATCATCTGGTCATTAGACAAAATGATAATTAGCCAAACTGGACATTAGACCAACCAGACGAACTGGGAAGTAGACCATCTGATAGTAGACCAAGTAGCAATAAACCCTTTCATTGCATCTGCTTTAAAAGCTGTCATAGTCTGCCACTGTACAATTGGCTGCATGTTTGCATGCTAGCCAGCAGCATTTTGAGGCAGCAGTGTTCAAAGTGCTTAACCAAGATACTGTACTTTAACACATAAGAGTGCCAATTGTTGGCTTGAAAAACAGTCATTGTATGGAAAGTACAGGTGTAGTACTCAAATCCCATCCCTCCACATGAATAAGAAGAGGAAAATATAAATGAGACTAAAGGTAAAAGAAAAATACCTTATGGTTTACAGAGTGTATCTAAGTAAATAACCAGCAAATATTCAACATGATCAGATCATTTACAATAAATTTACACAAGTTTACGCCCATCTACCGTTTGTGTCAATAAAAGTGTGGCACTGATGCACAAGAGAGACAGAGAGATAGAGAGAGAGAGAAAGAAAGAAAGAAGTGAACTAAAATGGAAAGGGGCTTTGTTGCGTTTGTACACTGCCAGCTTGCCTTCTTTTCAAACAAAAGCTCTACCGGATGTAAATGCTGCATTTTTACACAAGCCTGAACTACGAGCAACATGTCTCAGAAAAGAAAATAGACAGTGAGAGTGAGTGAGAAAAAAAAAAGATCACCAGCGGGCTTACAACATTATGGTTGTCAAGAGACACTAAGAAAAAGATACCGATTAAAATCTTATTGGTCTATCATCAAAAATTTTGTTATTACCAACGCAACATTCACAGGATATTCTTCCGTTGAGATGTTTTCATTGCAACTTTATTTCAAATTCATGAAATTCTTCAAATTCAAATTCAAGAATTGAGGACCTCTTTGCGTCACTTGCAGGGGGACAAAAGTTCTCGAAGCTGGATTTGTCCGAAGAGTTCAGCACAATTCTCGGGAGTGGGTACTTGTCTAACTTCATGAAATTCTTCACATTCAAATTCAAGAATTTCATGAATTTGAATAATTACGCAGTACCCGCTGCATACTATAAGGATTAGAACCAACACTTGCTGTCGGGCGGAAGCTCAGTGGTCTAGCGGAGATGCCGCCTGTCCGGAGATCAGGAGGTCATAGGCTCAAATCCTGTTCGAGTATGTATGCCCATGATTTTTTTATCATGGCTACTACTAAACACACTGATCAATTCAGTGCTTATTAATGTCGATGTAGGGCAATTTGTCAATCAGTTGCAATTCAAAGGATAGTTAAAACAGCAGGGGTGTGTGTGTGTGATTTCATCATATGCATGACCACAACAAACACTGGATACAAGCTTCCAGGATAGACAAATATAGAGGGAATGACTGAAATTCCATGAATATTTCTGATCTCTGAAAAGACAAAAAGACTTTTTCTGTTCTGTTTGCCATTTCAACAAATACAATATTTCAATAATTACTGCCGGTAAAGATAACAACCAAGAGATTTATATGTATTCGTAAACATCAATGCATGCCATTAAATTTGGCAATACCATCTACGATCTACATTTCCTGGGACCAACATGACCCTGTAATTTTATTCCAATTTGATAAAACTTTCAAATTTCACAAATTCAACTTAATTTTGCATGAAACCAGATGACAGAATGTTCCTACTTGTGATGTGATAATATAAAATTGCACTAAAACTATTTTAACCTATAAATGCACAAACAATGAACACATACAATGGCTTGATCCAACACTAGGTCTTGAGTATGTGCACTCACAAGGCTCAGTTTCGTTCTCTCAATACCTTACAACAGTTCATAACTTATATACTTGTAGATTGTCCACAACATTATTACAGGCAGGACCGACAGACAGACAACAACAAGAAAAGCATAAAGCCTCTGGTGATACTTTGTGGTGGAGGCATGACTGAAACATCCAAAAAACAAAGTAAAACAAAGCGGTGGTAAAAAAGTGTGGGTCCCACACTTTATTAGAATCGCTCTGTTTTGGATATCTCCGCCATTTCAAAACCAATTTTCATCAAATAAATGTTGAATTCCTCATGGAATTACATGCTCTTTAATATTTCATAAGAGGTTTTTCATTATCTCACCAAAATATGTTAGAAACCTGAAATTAGGTATCAAACAAAACTATATGATCCCTTTAACTAACCTGTCCATTGACGGGGCATCGCAAACTCTCTCTCTCCTGCTTTCCTCACAAGGGGGCCCACAGATATATGCATTAGGATCAGTTGCCCCACAGTGAGTTTTGTCAGCCCCCAGGCAAGCAGTTCAGTGGATTAGCAGAACCCTAGATTCAGGATTGGCGGGATGGCTATTGTTTTCCATGGCATGCAAAGGATTTCAATAACATCCCCTTTGTTTCTGAGCAGAATATGCTCATTATTCCTAATATGTTTTTGACCAGCTTTTTTTATACCTCTTTTAAGAAAAGAAAAAAGAGAAATGACGACTTTTTTGTGAAAGGGTCTTCATCAAATTTTGCCAGGGCTCTTCCTGAAAATAGATTTGACTGTGAAGTTCAATTAGAGTGTAATATCAGAGTTACAAATTACCTTATATCACTTGAATATATCCTTCACAAAAGACAAAGTTCAGTGAGCACAACAAGAGCATGGACTACTATTGTGACAACGGCATTCCTCATTATTCAAACATTCTTAGCAAAAGAGATTTGCAGAATATGTGAAATGTACAGTAGAATCTGCTGAGTAAAAATTACACGGAGACATAATACTATTCATGCAAAGGAGCAATTAAAATATTTCTACATCAAAAGCAATGAAATCCTATTTCTCTGTCAATCTAGCAGCTTGAGCTTATCTCTTCAGTTTGAACTGTAAATTTGTACATCAACTCAAAATGAGTCTACCACATTGCAGAGTAAGCCTTCAGGAAACAAAGTGTCAGATTGTCATCCTGTACAAGTAGTTCATTGTGAAATTCAGATTCTTCACCCATGTGATGTATCTAAAAGTCATCTTCTGCTCCCAATTCATTTTCTGTCATCAATTATCTACCAGACATATGATTTACTTTGTACACATCTCTATTCGACCGGTTCATCTTCAGAATGCAAGTGGCAAGATGTTTTGCCAAGTCAGACTTTGGAAAAGCAAAATGAAATTTAAAAAAGAAAAGAAGACTGCCTTCGTAAGTCATGAATCTCTGAATGTACAGGGCAGTATCAGACTTCAACACACCAATGTAGACCTTGTTGCATTTCTGCGATGTGCTGGTTTCCTGGATATCTGACCACTGCTGACTGGACAACTGGACATCGAATGCGTTAATCCCAACATCGATCCTTGATGCTCCCACTTGCTGTCCGCTGGTGCTGGACAATTTGGTCACTGGAAGTAGCATCTCTTCCGCAGCATGTGCGATGGGCCCTATCCTTGTTCTCCTCTCTCGATCCTCCAACTTCATTCCCCTCTGAATGACTGTCATACACATTCAATACAAATACAGCTCACTAAGACCACCAGAATTATTTAAATCGAACACAGGCAAACAAAAAATGATGTTTGGCATCTTTGATGTAGAGACTGTCCAGACAGTGTTGAGGCGATAAAGGTCAGTGGAGTGCCCTGTGAGAAATATGGGCACCTTTTCTGCCAGAGTTTTGTTGCCATTCTCTCCTTTGTGGCTGGGGGGAGTCAAATATGTACAGTGGTGGCGAAGGCAAACATCAGCAGAACTAGATGGGGGAGAAATCAGAGAATGGAAGAGAGGTATGATAGAGTTGACGATTTCTCCAGTTTTCATATATAAAACTTGCTGAACCACTTGGCTGCGGATCACGTAATATTACGTCATTGGCAACTTTCCGTTGTGTGCTGACCATGTAATATTACATCTTCATGCTATATTGTGTAATTTGAAGCCTCAGCACTGTGCTGCCCCTACCCCTACAGTGCAAACAGCACCTTAATACCAAAATTGAATTTATGGGCAACAGGTGCCCCCCAAAAAATCAGTGATCTAGCTGTGATTTGTGAGGATTTTATTATTATTATTATTATTTATTCGACCAAGAAAAGACTATAGGATACATATCATTAACATCACAAACATGAAACAAAAACCAGAATGAAAATTACAAAGGATACACTGTACTGTACACGTTACACAATGTGAAAATGAAATGAATGGAGACTACATGAGGGTCAGGGCACACAAAAGTAAATACATTTACTATTGCCCGTAGGCATGTGAACCCACACATGTTGCCCCTAAAAAACATTTAACAATCATTAAAAAAGTATCACTCAACCCCTGATCCCCATCCCTTAACTTCAAAACATAAAAAAAAAAATTATTCAATTCCAATATAATCATCCAACCCATGACTTCATTTATAAATATATTCATACATTAATTTCAAAAACTGAAAAAAAAAATACGTCAACATAAATATAGAAGATTCCTGGATTTCCACCCGACCCCCAACCCTAAGCCTCTAACCTCTTAGGACATAATCATCATTGTCGTCAACATAAAAATAAAAATGAAGCACATGTGCACAAATCAAAACTAAAACTATCACTCAATGTGTCAAACACCGAGAATATAAACTCAGCTATCAATTAATTTGTATATTGTTACCACAACGACTCAATGTTCAACGTGAACAAATGATGAATTGTGCACACCCACATATCATAACAGTCACATATGTCGAATTTCAAATCAATTGCCCAAAAATCTGAAAAAAATTTTAACTGAAATCACATTATCATATGATTATCATTCAAAATATGGAGTTACCATGAAACACATATCCCAACAATAAAAAAAAAAATCAAATCTTTCACATCAAGGTAATATATTAATGATCACACATATCAAATCCGAAACCAAATACTCAAAAACTGAGAGAATTAGCAAAACTTTTTTGTATAATTTTGTATAATCCTCATCCAAAACATACTGATACCATGGCAACACTTTGTTCAACAATGACGAAAAAGTATAAATGAATAAATTTGCGCATGTGCGTATGTACTACAGCGGTCACATGTGCCAAATCTCAAACCAATACCCCAAAACACTCAAAAGCTCAGTGAGCTAGCTAAATCCACAATACTCTTATCCGAGTTCTTCGTTCAAAATAGGCAATAAACACACTATTCAACAATACCAAAAGATTAATTACGTTTGCACATCTTTGTACTGTAACGGTCACATGTACCAAATTTCAAGCCAAATACTCGAAAAGTGGGAACGAGCCTAATCCACAATATTTTTGTTTGCTTTTTGGTAAAAAAAACAAAAACAACAACAACAAAACTGTTACCATAGTATTACATTGCTAAAAAAAAAAAACAACAACAACAAAAAAACAAACAAACACATTACACATCTACGCACCACAGCGGTCACATGCGCCGAACTTCAAGCTACAATTAATGCTTAAAGACTAAAGAAAGGATCTATGTGAACGTAGAGAGAAATTGGTGAAAGAATGGATTTCAATGAACGGAAAATATGGCTGATTTCAATGAGTTTAGAAAAGAGGAAAAAGGTGAAAGCACAGCAGCGTCCTTGACGGCTGCTGGCAGTGTGTTCCATATTCTAGGAAGAAGACGGGAGGGGGAGTAGAAGAAAGCTTGAGTTCTAGAAGGAAGGTGACGTAAAGTTAAGGTTTCTGAGTGACGTGGATTGATCATTATGTTCTCAGCAAGATTGGGACAAATACAAACACCAGACAGACACTTAAACGAAAAGGAACAGAGAAGATATTCTCTCCTCGAGGACAGGGTAGACCAATGAAGGACCTCAAGACGCTCTGCATAAGACATTTCACCTCGCACTTGTTTGAGTGCTATTCGAGTAGCAGATTGATTGATTTTGATTTTGATTTTGATTGATCTCCAAGGTGAAAGTTTCTATAGAGTCTCAATTCAAAATGGCGACCTACAGTGGGAAGAAGGGTTTTGATGAAACTTTTGATGATAGAAGTGAAGGATCTGTGGAGGTATCAGAAGGAGAGGATGATGCCTCACTATTTCATATTTTTAGTAATATAATCTTAGCCAAACTTTTTTCCTTTTGAAAGGCATGATACGATATACACATGCATTATTATGTATCAGCACCTAGAGGTTCAGTGTGCATAATAGCCTGCAGCAGTCAAGTGGTTAATCTCTTGAACAATCTCTGGTTTGTACAGATGTGGAAATACAAAATCCTTGAAGGCCTGTGCAACACTAACTGAAAGAACATATTCATTTTATTTGTTTTTTTCCCCCAATAGTATAGTGAAGTCTGTTTATAAAGGCCATCCAAGAGTAATATGTGACCGTGCATCACAAAGCAAACAAAAAGTCACACCCCTTGATTCTATGTGAGGACTCAAAAAAGGTGAAATGGGTCAACCGAGTCAATCTTGAGTTTTTCATATTTTCTGAAAGAACTATCCTTCTTCTACATTATTCTTCAGTTTGGTATCTTAACATGAATGGGAGAGTGTGTTTTTGGCAGTTTTTCTACAACCCTTTTTTGGGGAAGAGTAGAATGATCAGGCATGTCTTAGAGGCCGGTTTTCATGTCTTGAAATCCTTTGCACACTCTTCATTTTCAAGTCTAATAACTTTGGAAAGGATGACGCTACTGCTTTTAAAGTTAGCATTAATCATGGGCAGAATGTGTTGATAGAACATGCTCAATTTCAGCCTAATCTGTTAATCCCTTCATTGTCGTTGCTCTTGTGGTTTACATCCTGTGTTTTGACCCTTTCATGGCACAGCTAGCACAGCTTGGTAAAGATTAAACGCTTGAATAGACCATGTACTTCAGAGCCTCTTTTCTCAGTTCACACTTTTCCAGAGTGTGTGCTTTCTTTGCAGTATTCAAGCAGGTTAGGGGAGTCCATTTGAATTGAGTTATACATCATTTTCAAGCTTAGAGTCTACTATTTCAGAATCTGCCCCTAACTAAAAATCCATGTCTGGCGACTTTTTGTTGGTTTTGTGGTGCAGGGTCACATATATGTGACTGTGCATCACAAAACGAACAAAAAGTTGCACACACTGATTTTGTGTGAGGACTCAAAATAGGTGAACTGGGTTCACCGAACCGATCTTGACTTTTTCATAATTTCATGAAGAGTAAGTCTTCTTCTACATTATGCTAAAATTTGGGGTCATAAAATGGGCAGGAAAGTATGTTTTCTAGCAGTTTCTCTCGAACATTTTTTGGCAGAATATAGTGATTAAGTGTGCCTTGAGAGTCCCCTTTTCATTTCTTAGAAACCTTTTACACACTCTCCACTTTAAACTCCTATCTTTTGAAAGGATGATGCTACTGCTTTCCAAGTTGGCATTAATTACGGACAGAATGTGTTAATAAGGCATGCTCAATTTCAATTTGATCTGATAATCCCTTCATTGAGCGTGTTTCTACTGAAAGCACCTCACATCCCTGGCATCGCCACGAATTTTGTCCAATGCAGCACCCCGTATTTTACGACCACTCGAGCTGTTTCTACTGAGCGATAAAATACGAGGTGATGCAAAGGTGACGTGCAAATGCGGCGATTCCGAAAGTCGGGTATTTTTAAGTCACAGATTGGGTCACGCGCGCACTGCCTGTTAATACGATCCGAACCCAGCCTGCTTTGCTACTGCGTCGGCTATTTTTTGATAAGCCATTTCTCATCTTCTCCCCATCCAATATACCCTGAACTAACATACTGGTATCCTGCCACTGACTAATGAGAAATCTTTGGAGATCGAGGGTCCAGTTGAGATTTTCTCAAGGCTGCGACATACTAATGTGGTACTCTCGCGATTCGAGACAATATAAAATGAAATTACGCGGTGTAAAATCAAAGTAAGTGATGAGGGCTTAGTAATGCAATAAGTTAGGCTGTTAATCACGCGAACAATAGACGATGAATGCCACAATTCACATGTAACGTAACGTATAGGGCCTATAACATGTTCACAAGCGAGTTGGTACAAACAAAGCATGATGCGAACACGGTCGCTGTGTGTACACACGTATTTTGTACACATGTGTCGAAGGAGTGTGTGCGATGAACCGATTGAAAAGCGCGGGGAGAAATTCTAGACGTCTGATGCACCACGAATTTCGCTATCCGGTGTGTTTCTACTGAGAATCGTCCTTCGCGTCACCACGCATCGACCACCTCAATAGGCGGACGACGGAGCACATCGCATCACCCGGCATCGGCCACTACCCGATCTGTTTCTACTGAGGAAAAATTTGAGGTGTCACCACGCATCGGCCGGTATCGGCCGGCATCGGCCGGTATCACCACACATCGGCTGGCATCACCTCAAATTTTCGTCGCTCAGTAGAAACACGCTCATTGTTGTTACTCCAGTAGTTTACATCCTGTTTCTTGTCCCATTCATCGCACAGCCAGCATGGCTTGGTAAAGATTAAGCGCTTGAATAGACACTGTACTTCAGAGCCCGTTTTCTCAGTTCACACTTTTACTGAGTGTGTGCTTTCTTTTCAATATTTAGATAGGTTAGGAGAGTCCATTTGATTTGAGTTATACATCATTTTAAAGCTTAAAGTCTGCTCTTTCAGAATATGCTCTTAACTAAAATTTCATGTCTGGCGACTTTTTGTTTGTTTTGTGGTGAAGGTTAAAAATAAAGTGGTTATCTAGGGGCAGTCCTTACAACAGAGACACGGTCATTCACATGTAAAAATAAAGTGCAGAGAACAAATTGAGTGATCTCAACTGATACTGTATAAGCTGTTATTTTTGCAAATTTCACGAATCACAGTTGGATCGCGAATTTAACAACCCGCGAAAATGTCTCCATGCACTGTGTTAAAAGAGAGCATTAACGCAAGTGTCAGCGTTGATTTGTGAAAACAACATCGCCTGAAAATGTTTATGACCTCGTTATTCGCGAAAATATCTGTACACGACAATAACAGCGTATACAGTAGTCTATCTGTACCATCCTCAAAGTTAAATGGACTGTACTAATGGACATCCTAAGAAGGGGAGGCTAGCTGGTACACCCCATATTGTCATACAATGGCATTCTGCGTAACACTTTGGCAAATGTGTGCAACAAGACAGCGACACGAGCATACATTGTACATTCTCCTCTCGACAGTGCAGTGCCTTGACAAATGCTTAAGAATATTTTCCAAAAAAAAAGAGTGTTGGGAAAAGCTAAACAAAATGAAAGCTAGTAAACCTTACACATTCTCATTGTATTTGAGGGTCTGTACAGGATGGCAAAAAGTTCAAAGGCATGTTTGTTTCATGCATCTCTCATCAGAATCGTCACACACTGCTTTAAAATTGTAATTTTTACGAAACTTTACTATCTACAGAACAGTGTGATTACAACAGTTGAAAAGGTGGTTTTGTTGCCTTGTTTGTACAATAACTGTTGAGCAGTGGTAAAAATTGCAGTACAAGTATACTATTTTCACTATGAAAAGACTGAAAATACCCCCAAACAATCAGGGATCTTTTCAAATATTAGCAGATACATGTACTTGTAGTATCAACGATCACAGTCTTTTCAATGATATGTGCACGTTTTCCTTTCTCCTGCCAGGGGGGGGGGGGGGGGGGGGGGGAGAAGGAGCCATGATGCCCCCCAGTCTTTTTAGGGTTAAAGGGATGGTATAGTATTGGTGGAGCTGAGGATTGGGCTTTAAGCTTTTTGCAAGATACCAAGAAACCACTTATGAAATAATACAGAGCATACCATTCTCAGAGGATTTCAAAGTTTATTTGATGAAAATTGTTTTTGGAATGGCTGAGACATCCAAAAACAAAGTAAAACAAAGCGTTCGTAATAAAAGGTGGGTCCCATCATTTATTAGGATTGCTCTGTTTTGGGTATCTCAGCCATTTCATAACCAATTTTCATCAAATAATAGTTGAATTCCTCTTGGAATTACATGCTCTTTCATATTTCACAAGAGGTTTCTCATTATCTCACCCCAAAATATTAAAAACCTGAAGTTCAGGTCTCTACCAAAATTATACGATCCCTTTAAAGCATGTTCTTACCTTCCATCGGTGGCCGCACTCGTTACAGAAGACAAATGTGGTCATGGGTTCATCAGCGCTGCGGGTTTGCATCTGTGTTTATGGCATGTCGAGTGTTTGAATGAAGGAAAGAGAAGCATGGAGAATAGAATGTTAACAAATCCACAAATCATGTGGAGACATCATTCCATCTTAAATTCAGGTTTGGAGGCACCCGGTAGAGCTTATTCATTTTAGTTTGCAGGGCTTCAGTAATGTCTTATTTCATGATACGATCAAACTCCCTCAACTTGTTAACCTGTTGAGGATGGGGCTGATTTTGCTACAACACGCATCTCCCATAGACACTTGCCGAAGTATACTTGGGACTTGTCCACAACGGGTTAAGGGTAATATTGTTCTCCGCCTTTTGACAAAGGTATGCAAGTGCTCTTCCATTATGACAAAGAAAAAATATTTGGAATTCTCTTTACATGTATATGCTTTTATATCGTTCCACTACGTGGCATAACAAGTTGCTGTAGCTTTCAAAATAAGTGATGGCACATGTGTTTATCAAACCAAACAATCATAACCTTCAAACAGATTATCTGCCTTTCCTCAAACTTTGCTGTATTCAATGCTTCAACATGTACATTTTGTATCAGCCCCACATTTACATTTGGATTTAATTACCCTGTATTAAAGGGACTGTACAGTACTGGTTGAGGTAGGGATTCACGTTTTGAACATTCCTAAGTGAGATAATGAAAAGCCTCTTATGAAATATGAAAGAGCATGTAATTTTAAGAAGGATTTCACGTTTATTTGATGAAAATTGGTTTTCAAATGGCTGAGATATCCAAAAAAGTGCTAATGATAAAAGGCGACATGCCCCAACTTTATTAGTATCTCTTTGTTTCACCTTGTTTTTGGATATCTCATCCATTTCGAAACCGATTTTCATCGAATAAACTTTTGATACCCCCTAGAACCGCATGCTCTTTGACATCTCATAGAGTGGTTTCTGAATATCTCACAAAACGTTAAAAGCTAAATCTTGACCTCGACCAGAACTGTACACACCCTTTAAAACTAAAGTATTGTTTACCATTGGTAGCAGTGATTTTAAAAATGTTTGAGTTAACACATTTGATGCATAGATATGTGTAGGTCAGTTGTATCACAAACATCCTACCATACAACAATTTGCAATAAAGCCTAAAATATAAGGAGATATCACTATTTTTCTTTAATACTAAACCAAAACTGTAGACGGTTTAGTCTACAGACAATCTTATTGTAACTAAAGTTCACACTTTACATAATACTTTACATTGACCATAATGATTCCTTTGTTACATTCGTTGCTTATACATGTATCCCTAACTCACATGTTAGAACTATTTTGAAGTATTAAATAGAGTTGGGCTTTTGCTTCTTCTGCAAATGGTAAATTATGCCTTTAAAGTATTAATGAAATGTCTGATCTTAGGAATTTTGGGCTACAACTTTCCCCAGATTTTTCTACCAGGGGATCAAAGGGGTCTGATTGTTCTGCCGTGTGATGGACAGCAAAACAATCACAGCTTGCCTTCACTCCTTCTATTGAGGTCAGACTTGAGGTCAAACACTGGACGTACCTGGTTGTATGTGCAGTTGTTCTTCTTGCACTTGCCGCACTTGAGGAGGTCGGTCTTGGTGCCTTCCGTCTGGGCCAGCTGGTGCTCGTTGATGGCCTCCTTTGTGAACGTCTTCCTCAGCTCCTTCATCGACTCACTGGCCATCTCCTGCACGATGTCGAGGGGAGGGGGTGGGTAGACAGACAGACAGACAGTGAGAGATGAGCAAAATTGAAGCTTAATGGCACAAATCACAAGAGAATGTTAAAGCCGAATGCCCACTAAGCGACCTGAGCCTGCGAGCTGTATGGGGCACGAAGTGTCCAATGGCCTATTTCATGAAGAAATCAGTCATTTAGTAACGAAACGTTGTCATTTCGTCGACGGACGGACAACACGAAAACATAATGCCTCCGGCACCACTTCGTGACGGAGGCATACAAAAAAAAAAAATAAGAATGGGTATATCTTAAATCAGACAAAATGAAAATAATATTAGCCCCAACAGAGTTTGACAAATTCACAGGCAGAAATTCATATATTATGCAATCTGCTGATGACAAATATCCATCAGGTAAAATACAGTGGAAGGTTATGAAGCTGTTTGTGTGGTTTTCTAGAGCAGAAGCACTAATTGAGGTCAGCCAGATACATTGTACATGTATTTGCCATTTTCATGAGGACATCATGGATCACTATGAAATAACACCCAAGCAGGGATGCACAGAAAACAATAATACATCAAAACATCACTGAAATTAACATTTAGGAAACCTTGGAATGACTAAGAAAAAAGGTGAAAGATTTTCCATATGTGAATGCAGAAAATCCTTCACTCAATAGGGGAGGGGGACTCCGACACAACCTTTCACCAACATACAAGTCGGTGATCCGCAAAATTCCTCGATGTACAGACAATAAAGGCAGTGACATCGCCCATTCACCCTCCATGGGTGAATGCTCGCCAGCCAGACAGACCTGAAGAAACTGTTCTCTCCGTGATTTTCACAATTAAGTCCAGTCAAACAGATTAAATTTGTAAACACGCTTTTAGCATACATACTACCTGGATGAATCAAAATCTACATTGATATAATTCCTACTGATTGCACTGATTAACAATACATTGGTTGTTTCTATCCAAAATTCACATTTTAGAACTATTATGAAGCACTAAAGCTGTTTTTTTTTTCCCATCTGCCAATGGTAGGGCCTACAGAATGTAATTAATGCCTTTAACCCTAAAAAGACTCGACATTTCGCGCGATTACTCTGCAACACGCAATGCTCTCGCCGCGATGCTCTATGACTTCTTTCTTTCGAGTTTCCCGTACATTTTGACACCAGATCTTAAGGGGGGGCCCTTTAGGCCCCCCCCCCCCCCCCAGTCTTTCGAGCTACCAAAATAGCCCAGTCTTTTTAGGGTTAAAAGAGACCTGCAGATTATTTTTTACACTTTTACATGCAAACAACCATAAATTGGTTATACTGGGAACAGAGTTTCATAATTAATATTGATTGGGATATTGAATAACAATGTTTTCAAAATTTATAACAAATTACAGTGAACAAGGATGATGACATGGCAGCCTCACTATCCTATAAGAATGCATGAGTAGGGGCTCAAGGAAGCAGAACAAAAGAAGAAAGCATGCATAAATTCTACACAGATGAAAAGCATGTGGTATTTTAATGGTAATACATTGCTACATTCCTGAAATATGTGAGGCTGCTATGTCATCATTCCTGTTCAGTGTAATTTGGTTTGGGTTTTTCAGGATATTGATATCTCTGCTCAAGGACCACAATAAATTCCACTAATCTATATATGGAGCTGTTGATTTACTCCATGATGCGAAATTATGAACACTGTCTGGAATGCCCCTTAAATTCTCTCCAATTTGGGCTCACCTCTGACGGCATGGTGGCAATTTTCTCTGGGGCAATGCGGCCAAGGAGTACCATCCGCCGAAGTCCAGGATTCTTTGGGTCCTGGAGATTGGACACCCGGCTCCTCACGCGGTTCTTATATTTCATATCCGTGTTGCAGAACTCGGTGAAGATACGTGTGCATGAGTCAAGGACCATAAAAAGTGAATCGTGTCAAAATTTTTGTGTGATTGTGTGTTCCACTCTGTTATTGTCTTCTTCTCAATAAATGGCATAGACGGGTGTTAACTAAATATTGCAATGTCTTAATCAAATGCAATTCAGTTGCTTATTTTCTTGTGAGAACACTGGTCAGTCAGTTTCAATATTAGAGGGATGATATAGTATTGGTTGAGGGGAGAATTCAGCTTTTGTCATTTTACGATATATTTAGAAACCACTCTATGACATGTTAAGGAGTGCTCACACACTTCTAAGGACTGAAGATTTTAAGAACTGAAAATTTATTTCATAAAAATCTGTTCTGAAATGACTGAGATATCCCAAAACAGAGTAAAACAAAGTGATCCAAAGAAAAGTTGTGGCCTGTTACACTGTATTAGGATCACTTAACTAGATAAAATGATCAATCTACAGGTGTACCTAGCCATCTTCTCATCTGTATTTTCTTTTGTGCTTCATACCCATCTATCATCTTCATTTTTCACACATGGCAATCAAGATTCATCCGAGATTGAAGAGTTGAAATTCAAGGGCATACTGTAAAAGTGGTTTCTTTCGCCTACAGATACTTTCGCAGTTTCCATCGGTGCCGACTTTTTCGCGTGTGTTTAAATTCGGCAAAATCTGTGAATTCACAGTTGGCAAAAACTGTTTTATTTTGCACATGAAAATCCAAAAAATCCAAACTATAATCAAATTATTCTTTTATTTATCAAATAAAAATTAAAATTAAATGCAGGCTTACCTGAAATCCCGTCTCTCTAGAGTACTTTATAACATGCTACATTACATGGTATCGCTGTGTGTGTGTGTTGACCATCAATATACTCAACGCGCGTAATCTTCGTGTGTGCATGTGCGCAATTATAGCGTTGTAACCAGCGGCGAGTTCAAAACATTTCCTTGCGTGGTTAATTTCGCACGACTTTTCAAAAACATTTTCGCGTGATGTTAAATTCGCGGTTCAACCTCAAAGCGTGAAAAGTGTGAAAATAAAACCACCGTGAGAGAAACCACTTTTACAGTATTGGTCTCTTAACTTCCTGGTATGTCGTAAGTATACTTCACTAAGTGCAATGAAATTAGTAATTGTATCGTATTTATTTTTTTTTTTCATTCAGACCATGATAAAGGAAGGACAGAAAAAGACTAATACACGAGCAGAAGAAGAAAAAAATGAACACAGGAAAATGCTATAAATAAAAATACAAGAGAACGAAGATAAAATGAAGAAAAAGGAGAAAAAGGAGGTGGAGGAGAAGAAACATCTTCAGAAGACATACTGGATTAGTTTGATCATTTCTAATACGATTACTGTATACGCCATATATTTCGCAAGTCTAAATTTTCACAAATCGACACTTCCCAACGATTTTGCGAGTGATTAAATTCGCGATCATGGAGTCCTGTACTGAACGGAGAAATGTGTACGCATATGTCACATTCATATCAGGTTCAGAGTCAATATTTTCACTTCTTTTTAATTTCGCGAATAGCACCCGACTCGCGAAATTCGCGAAAATAAAAACCTCGCAAAATATTTGGCGTATACAGTATCTGATGGCATGCAAGTGATGGTGACTAAAAGCAAAGGATATAGTCTTCTATAATTCCGGCAAGCTCATCCGGATCCTGGAGATCCTGGCTGTCCGCTTCATCTGGTACTACATTACAGGAAATCAAAACCCAAAGAGAAATATGGATTGAGAAAAAGCAGCAACATTAGTAGAACACGTCAGTGAAAGTTTGAGGAAAATCGGACAATCGATGCAAAAGTTATGAAATTTTAAAGTTTTGGTGTTGGAACCGCTGGATGAGGAGACTACTAGAGGTTAGGACGTCATGTGTGGACAACAATCGTATTTATTGAAGGGAATTCCACAAAGATTTGTTTTTCATGAAAATTACACATTCTATGAACTTGCTACTGACATATTTTAAGGGTAGCAATTATTCCCCCTGCTTTCTGAAAGCGGTTTACTGGTCAAGTGCTTTTTCATAATGCTAGAAAAGTGAAAGCATGTTTAATTTTCTTTATTTTGGTTTCCATTAAACAGGACAAGAGAAGACTGATTGAAATAGGTGCCACACGGCGTAAAGTCAAAGGCAAAAGTTTAAGAGACATGTTGGTTATCATCCAAACCGTTGAATAACCTGATTTTTGGTCAAATTTTTGATTTTGAGATTTTCAGTCATTTCGATAGTGGACATCTGTTATGCGTACTGTAAAATTCTGTGTTTTTAATTGGATGCAATTTTTGCATAAATATAACTTTTAATAGAGTCTGGTCATTTCACTTTGTTCTATTTTTCACCATTGGCGTACTAAAAAAACCCAGCAATATGCCATCCTCTCCCACAAACGACGGTTTGGATGACTGCAAACACAGCGCGAGCGGTTAATAAAACCATCATATATCAGGCACATTGACTTTGTGCATAATATACGACGGTTCAGTGACCACAAGCAATACACGTGCGGTCAACAGAACTGTTGTCTTTGTAAAATGACAAAACATACATTGTATATGTAGCTCGCTTGTGATTTCTTGCCTAATTCCTAATATAACTTGATGAAAACATCACATGCGGGAGTAGGAATTAAAGTCTGACAAGATTATTAACAGAATAACTGGAAATGCCAGACATAAAAGTACAGCAATCATGTTTGAAAAATGGGTAAACTTCTAACATGCTTGCAGTATCTCGAAATATCATTCTTACAAGAAAATTGCATATTGGTATGGATTACTGCTGAGAAAATATTGCATACGATGTGCGTAGGTTGGAAAGGCCTAACCATTAGGCAGAGTTACAATGTACAACTTTCTTAAAAACAAACAAACAAAACAAAACAAAACAATTTGTTGTGCAGGATTTCCAACAAGCACTTGCCTCTGGCTCATATACTTTTGATTTGGTGGGTGAATAAAAAGGGGCAAAAATAGTGATATACATCATTTGGAACCCATTCCAACACAGTTGAAACTTGTGTGGCTGTATGCTTACATGTAGTTGCAGACTTCCCAATGATTTTGCGAGGGGTCAAATTTGCGATAGTCGAGTACTGTACAGAACGGACAAATTAGTGCATGTCACCTTCATACATTTACATCAGGATCAGAGTCAATATTAAGTCAATAAGTCAGAGTGGCGAATAGCGCCTGACTTGGGAAATTCACGAAAATAAAAATATCATGAAGTATACGGCGTATACAGTAATTGACTGTCCTTGTTTTAGCATTCGCACTGTAAATAAAAAATAAGCTGGTGATCATGCACTCATTAAATCAAAACAGCACACATTTCTGTGAGCAATACATGCAGTGTAGGTAGTACATTGTATGTATTTGCATGTTTTAAACTTTCATGTACAGTCATTAATACGCTATCACATGTGGAAGCATCAAGCATAAAAAAAAAGAAAAAAAAATATAGTGTAATCCGACTGTAAGATGGTTTGAATAATGTTAACTCTTTGGTCCTGCAATATTTTTCTCATTGTTAGATTTTTTTTTTTTTCACACATTGTTCTCAAGAATTCCCCATAGCCACAAAATAATGCATCTGGCAAGCCATGATAAGCCACTTTTCAAATGTAAAAAATTTTCAAATTCCTACTGGCTTTACAAACACCATTCTACATGTAGCTAGCTCCACACTCCATTTTCAACAACTTGAAAACAATGATATGCATTAATGGTGTATGTTAGCACGACCTCACTGACATTAAATGTTACGACTCTTACTGCTACGGTACGTTTATCCTTAGTTCAGGTTTGCACGTGGTCCAAGGATTGCTTCATTTAGTACATGTAGATGCATTGTAATGGCTCACTCAAGATTCACTTACTAGCAACTTTGAGGGCATTGGCCAGCATTAGTTTGCATTTGTCCCGCACAACGTCGTTGGTCGGAGAAGAAAACGAGGTGGAGGAGGAGGAGGAGGAGGACTGCCTGCTCATAGACTTTGAGCTGTCGCCCTCGCCCCGGCTGAGGTCTTGCGACGACGATCCTGAGTCACCATTGGAGGACTTTTCCTTGGATGAAGATTTGTTGTTTGAGGGCGTACCTCCACCACCTGTTTAGAAATGACAGTATCAATGATCACATCAGTTTGTAACAGTGTACAATGTAATGCCTGTTATGCTGCTGGTATGGCTAATACAGAGTTCAAGAGCTGTCTCAAACGTTAATTCTGCCAACAAGAGGGAACCTCAAGTACCACATCATGTAAATAAATTCACCAACCAGAAAAGCACTCAGAGAGCACAGACCTCTGTCAAGCAGCTCATTTCTACCCATGCACTCATGTTGAAAACTGCACAATTTCCCAATAAAGAAGCCTTTACGTCATCAGCTTCCAGCTGCACAGCGCCCCACCCAAGCTGAGCATGCACTTTCAGCGTGTACACAGATTACGCGCAGCTTGAATTCCCAAGTTCATTGACCTGAACTGCCAAAAGATAAGAAATAATTCAAAAATTCATAAATAATTCCCGGATCACTATCAAACTTTAATCATTTGTTCCTTGAGCATGTACATGTAGAGTCATTACCAACATTTCCTGCAAGTTTTATCCATATCCACACACAACATTGAGTTATTCTGCAAACATAAACAAACCCAGACAAAAAACATACAATCCCTGTAACCTCCTTGGAGGAGGTAATAAACTAGAAGAACAAGATTCATGCCTGCCTGCTCTATTCAAAGCACATGTACGATAAAATCTGAATACTTTTCAGCCACTTCCTTTCACATGCACATCATGACAGTTGGCATGTTCTACAATGCCGCGTATTGTGTAGGATATTCTGTAAACGTTACGCCAAACAGTATTTCTTCTAGGCATAGAGCACCCGACTGTGCAAAAGGTAATCAATATTGTATGTTTGATGATAGGTAATGATGATTACAGCTATTGTACGCACTTGTAAACATTCCCAGTCAACACTCCCCATCCCCCCCCCCCCCCAAAAAAAAAGTCCATAGTACAATCTAATATTGATTATGACTTTTGGTACATGTGCAGACAAAGCCACAAAGCCAATACAGTGTGGCTGTATCTACCACAGGAGGTTGCTCTCTGTGAGCAATGCTCCTCCCAGAGCGTTTGACCAATGCTGTCATGAGGGAGCTTTTATAGATTATTGCGACGCAAACGTTCAGAGGAAAAAAAACCTGCTCAAGATCACTATTAAATGAAAATCAATCTTGCGTCGTCACCTTGAGTTTTCACCACGCGTTCTGGGCCACTTTTGCGTCCCATCAATTCATGACACAGAGAGCTACTTGAATACACTGATCATATGGGGGTGCTATTTCACTCTTTAATGCTGCTACTTTGCAACATGAAACAGGGAGAGAAAAGAATGGCCAATGCAATTGCCATCTAAACATCCGCATCACAAATCTAAAGCTCCTAATTATTCAGCACTGCCATATTACCATTTGCACACCTCAGTTAAGAAGGAAATCAGAGGTAAACCCACCTATGCTATGAACAAATTGACAATGCATGCACAGAACTCTGGCTCATTTGTGACACTTATAGACTCGGCAGCAGGGGGGGGGGGGGGGGGGGGGGGGGGGGGGGAGCATGGATGACCGAAACGAAGTGATCTTCATTTGGTGACAGTCTACTCCAGTACCCCAAGATCCTTTGATTTAGGCTGTCTGTGTTTTTACAAAGGGTCACTGACAACAGTGATTTACTGCCATAATACAGGGATTCTCGAATATTTCCAAGCTTGGCCAGCCTTCTCATTCTATGGTACAAATACTATCTCCACATTACCGGGTCTTTATGAGGTCAGCTTACTCTCCCCATTGGATGTACCGGATTCTTGTTCCTATACAGACAACATACAATCATGGCAAAGACTTTAAGTGCACACAGACCGCATGCAAGGGAGAGGATGCATCTCCATGGTTACCTTGTGGAGGGAGGAGCTTCTTCCAGCCCTTGATGAGAAGTTTAGCAAGGTTGATGACCTCCTCCTTGTCACTCTGCTTCCGCAGATTGTTGACTGCCATCCCAATGCGGGTTTTCTGGGGTGGGACAGACAAAAAAACAAGCTTGCATAACATCCTTCATTAATGGAATCCTGTTTGCTGATTGGTCTCCTTGGCATCATGTGACCAAACAACCTCGCTATGTGGAAGACAAGGTGACTGTTACAATGTACTTGTATGTCACTATTATTCATAATGTAGTGCTTGGTAGTGTATCACGAGTACGTTGTCATACAGTGTATTTGCGGTACATGTACAGTCATCAATAGCACTATCGACATTGGCCTCACGAAACACTGTATAATCATGTCCACTGTATTCGTGTGGTACGCTGCACTATCATATGTGCTGCAATATGCACACAAAACAACAGAGTTTCAAAAAAAATATTTATAATTGAAGACATCTTTATTTCATTTTAAAAGATACATGTATGTGTATTTTGTCTAGCTAAAATTTCAACATACAGAGGTGTATACAAGAAACAGTAACACTATTAAATGCAAACTACTTTTTTCTTGAAATAAAAACTGCACTACATACTCATGTTCAAGAACTTAGAAGTTCAACAGTGTTGACAAAAACAACTAAGGACAGTCTTATGAAATATCAACAGTCCAAATATAATATTGATTCATATTGTCTAAATATGAGAAAAAATAAGCAAGTAGACCCTCTATTGACAGTCTTCAAGATTAAATAATCCATTGGACAAAACTATACTTTGTACACACATCCCCTTTGGAACTTTCAAGCTTCAATGTGGTTACAGTTTTACTATTTCAATTTTATGTCCGCCAGCTGCGATTTCCACATTACTTCACATCAACAACTGCTAATTTCACATGAAAATGACACTCCATTGCAGGGTGCTACACTGTACATACACTACCTGTAACATTATTTTACCACTTGCCCGGTCGGGCAAGCAGATTTTCAAATTTGCTGCAAAATACTTGCCCAAACATTAATTTTACTTGCCCGAAAAGAAAGTCCAAAATATAAAATATAGAAAATCATGTGTAAGTGAAGGGCTTAATAAAACACTATTATTTGAATAAACAGCACACACTGATTCAAACGCTTAAACACAATGGAGTAACACACTCTGTCCGGTCAAGTGTTGCCAATGCATTACATTAGGGCTTCTTCACGCAAGTGTTGAAAAGTTGCTGAAATGAAATATAAAGTGCGTTGCATCACTAAACAGCCATTATCTTTGGGCTTCTGTATGGTTGATTTTGTAGGTTTGTTGGGGGGAAGTAGGGGGGAAAAGGGTGGCTTCAAAACTTTTTGCTTGCCCAAGTGGGCAAGCATTTGTTCTCATTGTTCAAAAACACTTGCCCGAATTTGATTTTCACTTGCCCCGGGCAATAGGCCGGTTTACTAATGTATGCACAGATCTTTAATTTTGCACACGGCCGCAACCTCGGGAAAACAAAGGATGCGAGCCTGCAACGTCGGCTGCTGCAGCCGTCCCCGACACGTCCCCACATGTAGACTTACGTGTATGTTGTGTACATGTGTGCGATGCATCAACTTCGATTTTACCTCCTGGCATTTCGTGTGGCTCTAAATCAATTCCCAAGCTTAGATGAGGGAAAATTCTGCTGTGATCAAACGCAATTTGGACTATAGTTTCGATTTTATTGAATTTTGGCTTCGATTTTGTCTTCAGTAGTTCTGAAAATGGGTGGAAAACACTGCTGCTACGGAACATACAACAGTATGACCGCATCACTTCAAACTTCAATGATTTTAAGCATTATGATTGATTATGAAATCTAAACTAGACAACGAATCTCTTATAATCGATGTTTCCAAGGATTTTTTTTTTTAAAGTTAGACTCAGACTGATTAGACCTCATGAAATAGAATGACGATTTTGACCTATTTTTCTATTAACAATAACAGTTAGGGGGCCTAGCCCTATATAGACTAGATCTAGAGTAGATCTAGACGTAGGCCTAGATCTAAAATTAAAAACAAAAACAATGATAGACCTAACCTCCATGACATTCGCAGTAGGCAACATTTATTTCCCCCGTTGACTTATTCATCACGACCCAGGTCTAGTACGTTCCTTGGTTTGTTGAGGTATGTCTGGTCGGCCTAACCTCACTAAGGAAAACACGAAAAGGGCTCGTGTCCGAAACCTCATTGAACTTCAGGCTTGAAACACTCCCATCTGCGAAAAGACGGTACCTCACATGACTTGTATCCCTTTAGCGTTTCCAGTCATAGTCAGTCCAATTGATGATCAGGTAGTTGAACGCGTCAAAGAGTCCAATATCTGGAATACTCTCGAAGTTAGATGTAAACCCAGCGAGCTTGTTAGGGTCGGAGAACGAGCAGCCTACCAGAGCGAGCTTCTCCTGTACAGTGACCGGCCGGTGTCCGCCCGGGAGAGGTCAAGATCGACGGGCAAATCCAAATTGGCTACGGCAGTTGCACTAGTTTGATGAGTTTCTCCTTGTTGTAGCCGCTTGTGCTCACACCTATATCCCTAAAATACTCAGTTAATTCCTTAACTGTCCAATTCTTCCATGGCTTGCTTGAACTTTGGCTAGAACTTGAAGCTGACGCCATCTCAAAGCAAGATTATAGCAAACAAAAGTTGTCGATTATCCGCAGCGAGTAATGATCGTAGACAATACACGCGTGAATGCAAAAACAGTGTGGCGCGCGCATCCGCGCTTATTTCGCTTGCCCGACCTAGTTACAATCACTAGGGTCGCGTGGGGTTGACGTCATTATGCATATCATTAGTAAACCGGTCTATTGGGCAAGCGCTTATGTAGCACCCTGCTCCATTGGCTTCCCTCCTCCTGGAAACAATGTTATGTTGATGCAACATTAAAAAGATAATTTAAGCATAACTATGAATTATATGCATGCGGTAAACAAACCTGCAGTACATCAAGTGTGATGGGAAGGGTTTTCAGTCGTTTCAACAAGTCAAGGGCATCGTCAGTCTCCTGAATATGTGAAATTGGACAATTTGCAATTACGTCAAAAAAAAACACAAAATTCCACACACAATAACTGAACAGTTCAAGATGAAGTGCCAACTAGAGTAAAATACCCTGTTTGCAGCAGGCTACTGTATGTACAGGGTGCCTACGTATGTATTTGCGGCACGGGCCATTTTATTCATTGATGAAAAGGCCCACTCCGGTGTCACTTCTCTGAACACTTGCGAGTAACTCCTGCTTGTGTTCTAAAGTGGGACTAAGCACACATGATGTTCATTAGCTTTTTATTGATGAATGAAGGTGCCCCTGCCAGAAATATGATTGTAGGCACCCTGCCGCATATTGGGTATTTTACTCTAGACGTTACTCTTCTTCACAATTAATATTGCCCATGTCATCAATGCAAACTACACCAGCAATTTAATGTTTAGTATGGTCAGCCACATCCGGTTGATGGTATGTATAGCGAACAGCTTATTAACTGTTTTATAGATGATTGAAACTGTCCCTGTCGCATCGCGAGTAGGCACCCTGTCGCAAACAGAGCCGTCAGAGGTAGATCTAATTACTACTGTAATCCGACCTTCTTTCAGTTCTAAAAATCACTGAATATGATATGCCTTCCTGTTAAAAATTCCTCTCCTCGAATTTACAAATGGTTGCATACCAATAAACTATACACAGCCAGTACATTTTAGCTATAAAAAAAGTCATAAAAAAAAGCGACAGGGCTGTACCAAAACAGGGTAGTGCACAATAACAAAGACCAAAGTGAACACGAAGCGAACATGCCCATGGTGATCCCATTTAGCATTGAGTTTTGATAGATCATTCATTTACACTACTTAGCCTTCTACTTGCTTTTGTTCCTTTTCTTTTTTGTTTTATGTTGTCCTTTTTGTAGTTTTTTCTCTATCTGTAGGCCTACTCCCTTGCTTGTCTAGTTATATAATTTTTTAAAAGAAACTCTTGTATTTAATTACACACATACTTGTCTAGTTGTTTAAGAGTAAAATACTCTTTGATTATGAGGACCCCTAATTTCACAAGCTCTGCTTTTAAGAATTCAATAGGGTCTCCTTAGCTTGTCTTTCTTTTTTTTTCTGCTTTAACCAGTGTACTCTATTATATTTGTATGCTTGTTATTCTCTTGTTAAATGACACATTGAATGTACCGGTATATTATATTGTAACGAAGGAAGAAAGATGAATAAACTTGAACTTGAAACTTGAAAAGGCCAGTGGACATCATTTTCTATCACCTCGCTCATTGCTCATCATTCACTCATCATGCTCATCGTCCTCTCACTGCTCAGGACCTCGGTCAAACTCAGTACAGACAATATTCAATAATTAGACTTCATTTCGATGTTATCGATATTGACACACACAATTCACAATACACAATCACTGAATTAGACTCTACCTCGTTAGACTCTATCTTTTATAGACTCTTACTTACTTAGTTCTAAGGTTTAAGCGTTAGTCAAGTGCTATGCTAGTACTACTGAGTACCTTACACAAAATACTACGTATGGGGCAACATTGTCGGCATGTACAAGAATTTCGCCTTACCGTGCCTTTGGCAACCATTTTATCTATCTGCTTCCCGATAGAAATAACATCTTTCTCACAGGACGACATTCTATTTAAGTTTCTTTGGTCTCTAGATCCTTTTTTACGAACTTTTTGCAGAAAAATTCGGAAAAGTTCCTGATTTTTCCTCGGAGCTCGACAGACTCGTTCTACTCAGGCACTATTGTAAGCGCTATGAGACGAAGGGGACGAACTCCTATATTTACATGGGAACAGATCGCACACTAGCTCGCGAGAGTCTGTCTTTATCTTAATTAATCATGTTTGCATTTTAATTGTAACAATACATAAGTTAACGGTATGACTATCTTTCGAACTCTGTCTATTTATGCATACTTGTTGGATCAATGTATATAATTCGGAATTTGATCGACAGTTTTGTTGATGATTAAAAAAAAATAGAGTTTATTTCGCGATCTTCTGTCCGTTCAGGGGACTTTTTTTTCTTTTTTTTTAACCCCTATATTTACGGACGAGCAAGTTTGTTTGAAATATAACTTATACGCCCTACTGGACTGGAATTCAAGTTGACTTGGTCTCGGTAGGCCAATTTTACATGTAGACCTGATACGTTTGACTCAGCCGGTATGTTATATCAAAGTGATCTCAAATTTCACTCACTATTTATATCCTATGCAGGTCTACTACCTACAAATTAGACAATAAGGGCCACCGCAAAATTCATTATACTGGTGAGGGGCGTAGAAAAATAGCACTATTCACTGAGGTACACTGCTCCGAAGTGATTAGTACTACTCAGAAGGACCTATCATTCGAATCACCAATAGCTGCTGATGCGTATTATAGGGCCTATCTCCAAAACCCTCTTAAAGTTGTAAGGCAAAGTATTTGTATGTACCCATACAAAAGATAGGTGCTCGAACCCTGAGCGACGTGCGATCATCCCTTCAGTTCTTCGTTGCATTGCGGAAGATTCAAACTTCGTCGAAGAAAATAATAATAATGGCGCGCGCGTTGTACGGAGGGAGGTGGTGGGGGTGGGGGGGGGGGGGGGGTCTCGTGGCAGTTCTTGTCGGACGTTCTTGGACCTGTTTTCCGTGGATCCGACCGACATATCCTTGCTCCTGTTCAACAACGCTGCTAAATGTTAGGCACTAAAATAATGCATTTTCTACAAAGAATTGCAAACTTTTGTCTCCACTCTTGTAGCCAACCTATTCTTCTTCTTCTTCTTCTGGTTAAGTCTGCCTCCTTCAATAGCCTGAAGATTCTTGCAGACTGGTGCTATTTACATTATAATACAATATTTACATAGCACATATTTTCCCCACATTATTATTTTGTGAATTTCATCTTTTACATTTACTTACTTTTGACTTCTTTCTTTTTTTTTTTACTTCTTATCTTTTGTGATTGTATATCCCTTTTGTAAATAGTTCCTTTTCTATCCATACACCCTTGCTTGTTATAGTTGTTAAGGGTCTGATAACCACTAATAGTATTCAACTACTGATAAAATTTATATCAAACTATATGAAACATACTTAAGAATTAAATTTCATAAGAGGTCTGTCATTATCTGAAAAAAAAATAAATAAAAAAAAAATCATTAGAAGAAGACGTTGGAAACCTGAAGCCCCATTTCAACCGAAACTGTACCATCCCTTTAAGAAGAGCACGTAACTATTTTGGTGGATAACAATGACAGTAGGCCTACGTTTTATTTATTTTGTTGTTTTCTAACTGTCAAAGAAAAACCCCACCAAAATATGTCGCATGTGCATACATAATAGTGGTATATTTGAAGAGTTTGTTTGCAAAAACCGATAAGTCCATTTTTTAAGATTTTGAAGTACGGTCTCTGTCATAACGTACAAAATAATACCTTTTAAATGATACATTGGTCACTACATATAAAGGTATATTTTTGAAGTTGTGGTCAAAAGAAGCAAAAATTTCCTTATTATTCTCTTTATTTTTCTTGACCTTTAATCACAAATATCTCCATTTGACAAATATGGACTTATCGGTTTTTGCAATCAAACTCTTCATTTGTGGATAATGGGAAATTGTAAAAGTGAAAAGTTTTTTTTTTTTTTTTTTGGAAAATAAACTTACCTCAAATGGGGAAAACAGGGAAAAAAAACTCATTCAATAGCACACTTGGGGTCATCCCACGAGACCCACACCAAAAATAGGTCCATTAGTCACACAGACCATGAGTTATACCACTTTCGAGTCAAACAGCCCATGAGTTTGACACTACGCACAAAAGGCTCACGAGACCGACACTATTAAAGGAAAGAAGGCCCACGAGACCGACACTACACAATTAAGGCTCACGAGACCGACAGTATGCAAGAGGCTCACAATACCGGCACTAAGCAAAGAAAGCCCACGAGACCGACACAAGGCAGAGAAGGTTCACGAGACCGACAGGATAAACAGCACCATCTACATGTCAATTACAAAATTGTACCTGTACAGGGTGTTCCAGGAAGAGGAAAATTACATGCTGGCGGGTGCAATTTCGTCACGCTGTCGAGCGAGAGATTTTAACTAATTGAACAGCACCATCCACGACATAAAGTATGTATTTCTACATGTGTGGCTTTTAGGGGGCAGTACTGTCACGGTACGGGGAGCGACATTGTTACCATTTTTTTTTAAAATAAAATTGTCCTCTTCATGGGACCCCCCCCCCCCGAAAAAAAAGTATGAAAAAATGATTAAGGACAAGAATGATGTATGGTTTAATTTTAGATGCTATTAGATGCTATTTTTAATAGGCTTTCCCAATTTCTAGCTAGACGATGGACAGGATGTAAGTGTTTCTCGCCCTTTTCTTTCTCGATTCACTATAGTTAAGGAGACCTTATCAAATATCCTATCCGCCTGCTTATATACACCCGCTTGATTAGAGTTCAATTTGTAATTTTCCCTGTAAATACTAGTATAATGTACATGATGTATAGAGACAGTCAACGGATTATAACGTTTTATATCGCAGCGATTCACCTCGATTTGTGGCTAGTGTTTTTAAAATCATTCTCCTCAAAACGTTTCATTTTTCAGGAAATAGAACAGTATTGTTTTCATGAATGCATCTTTTTTCCCCCGAATCCTCTGAATGCAATACATGTACCTTGATATTATAGACGATTACATTATTTTATTTGAATCTATACTAAATCAACACCTTTGCAGATGGCTATCCCCTCCATATCATGTAAAGCAGGTGTGCACTGCAACATTGACCATTTTGTGAAAAATATTTTCTTGTAAACTTCATTTAACAGCTGGGTATTCATTTTTTTTTCTAGTTTGTTGATGTGAATGTCCACATCATTTTATTTCATTTTTTTTTTCTAAGTAGGACTACACCGGTATGTGTTTTGCGGAAAGGGAAACGAGGGTGTTTTGGCATTTTCGAAATTAATGAGGAGAGATCTCATGCACACTACCAAGTTACTGAATTTTGTTAATGTTTTCACAAACACTCACATATGCAAACACAATTAAAGATCTTGAACAGTTTAGGGGGTGAGGGAGGGCAACTGACGGGGTAATACCCTAGCAAATCTCCTTTTCCATCTCCAATATCTTCCTTATCTGGACACCCTATACTTGGTCTATAGGTGGCGCTGTTCATTCTGTCGGTCTCGTGGGCCTTCTTTGCCTAGTGTTCTTTGCCTAGCCTTAGGCTCTCGTGAGCTTTGCGTAGTGTCGGTCTCGCGAGCCTTTTGTGCATAGTGTCGAACTCATGGGCTGTATAACTCGTGGGCTTATTTTACTTGATATCGAACTCGTGGGCTTTATTTACTTAGTGTCGAACTCGTGGGCTGTATGACTTGTGAGCTGTATGACTCGTAGGCTGTATGACTTGTGAGTTGTAGGCCCCCTGTGACTCGTGGGCTGTATGACTCGTGGGTGTCGGTCTCGTGACGTGCACCCGCACACTAAATTACCCCAGACATTGCTGATCTACACGGTGTCTCTCTAAAGCTGGATCCAGAGTTACATTATATTTCTCAGGAAGAGTAATATGGACACACCATATAAACGGGTCTAGGGCAATTACCCCCTGGGCAATTACCCCGGACCCTTCCCCTGTCCCTAATCCTAATCCTAATCCTGAAACTAATCCTAACCATAACCCAAACTCCTAACACTAAACCCAACCCTAACCCTAATCTTAACTCTAACCTTACCACTAACCAGTATTTAGCCGGGGGGTAATTGCCCTCGGGGGGTAATTGCCCGGATACGCATATAAACCAATCACTTGGGCTGACGTTTTGGTCAATGACCTTTATCAACATGGGACTGAAAATAAAGAAAAAGATACCAGATATTAAGAGGACTCACAAGTTGTCAAGATCCAAAATATAGTGATCAGTTTAACACATAATAAATCTATATAAAGCATCGTTTCGTTCATCAACATTTCGTTATTTTTTTTTTTGTCTTGACAACTGCGTCTTCCTATTTGAATATGTGCAGTATTTTGTTTATTTGTAGTCTCTTTTGAACAGTTAATCCAAATCCTTGTCTTCTGCGGTGTTTATTTTTGTCTCTTTCTTCCATTATTATGTAGTTATGACACACCGATGCAGAAATGAAATAAAAAAATAAATTCTGTTTAAATGGGCATATTTTTTATTTTGTAATTGACATTTAACAAAGAAATAACTATAATAGGATACAATGTAGGACACAGTAAGATGAATTTAGTAACTCTATTCTAAATTATGCTCAATTTACTGTTTATAGGAATTATGTAAAAGAACGTTAGTGAAGGAAATAAACGTCTGTACAATGCACATTATCATGTAAAAGATTTGAATTCAGACTTAAGATTTTACATTACCTTAGAGTGGATCCAGGCAAGATTTAGTGAAAGTGAATTAAACGGAAGGTATAGTATTGGTTGAGGTGAGGAATCATTTTTTAACTTCTTGAGAGATACTAAGAAATACTTCCTGAAATGTTAAAGAGCACACGCAATTCTAAAAAGGATTCACAGTTTATTTGGCGAAAAATCGGTTAGAAGTGGATGAGATATATCCCCCCCCCCCCCAAGTGAAACAAAGCGATCCCATTAGAAAAGGTTGGTAGCAATTTTTATAAGGATTGCTTTGTTTTTGATATCTCAGCCATTTAAAAACCAATTTTTATCAAACAAACTTTGGAATCTTCTCGGAGTTGTATGCTCTTTCATTTTTCACAAGAGGCCTCTCATTATCTGAAAAAAAGATCGTCATCAAAAGACGTTGGGCACCTGAAGCTCCATCTCAACCGAAACCGTACGATCTCATTTCTAGAAGAAGAACACGTAACTATTTTGGTGGATAAAGATGTACGTTTTATTTATTTATCTATTTTTGTTTTCTGTCAATATATATATATATATATATATATATATATATATATATATATATATATATGTTACGTGTACATTGTATGAAATTTTGTGGATAATGGGAAATTTTAAACCTGGAAAGTTATATGGAAAATAAAGTACCTAAAATGGGGAAAAAAGAAAAAAATCCCATTCAATAGCACGCTTTACCCCATACATTGCTGATATATACACCGAGTCCCTCTATAGCTCGATCCAGAGTTACACATATTTTTCAAGAAGAGTAGTATAGAAACACCATAGAAACCAGTTACTTGGACTGACGTTTCAGTCAAAGACCTTCATCAACATGAGAATGAAAATAAAGACAAATAAGCAGGAAACTAAGAAGACGTACAAGTTGTCAAGACGCAAAAACTAATGACCAGTTAAACACATAAATAAATCTATATAAAGCGTCGTTCATCAACATCTTCGTTAATATTTGTGTCTGGACACCTTGGGCGGCTTCCTAATTCAATACGTGCAGTATATTGTTGCAGTTTCTCTTGGCCAGGAGTCTTAAATCCTTGTCTTCTGAGGTGTTTATTGTTTACTATTTTTACTCTTCCATATCTAGTTGTGACACACAGATGCAGAAATGTAAAAAGAAGTAAATTTTGTTGAGAACGTAGCGAAGGAAATAAACGTTTGTACAATGCACATTTTTATGTCAAAGATTTGAATTAAGAATTAAGATTCTATATTACCTTAGAGTGGATCCAGTCAAGATTTAGTAAAAGTGGATTAAACGGAAGGTAGTATTGGTTGAGGTGAGGATTCATTTTTAAACTTTTCGAGAGATACTAAGAAATACTTCATAAAAAGTTACGAAGCATACAATTCTAAAAGGGATTCAAAATTTATTTGACGAAAATCGGTTAGAAGTAGATCAGATATAATATACATCCCCCAAGTGAAACAAAGAGATCCTATAAGAAAAATTGGGTAGCAATTTTTATCAGGGTTGCTTTCTTTTTGATGTCTAAGACACTTCAAAACCAATTTTCATCAAATTACATTTGGAATCCTCTCGCACTTGTACGCTCTTTTATATTTCACAAGAGGCCTCTCATTATCTGAAAAAAAAAAGATCGTCATCAAAAGACGTTGCGCAACTGAAGCTCCATCTCAACCGAAACCGTACGATCTCATTTCTAGAAGAAGAACACGTAACTATTTTGGTGGATAAAATTGACGTACGTTTTATTCATTTATCTATTTTTGTTTTCTGTCAAATATTATGAAGGGTTTGTTTGCAAAAACCGATGAGTCCAATTTTGAAGATTTTGAAGTACGATCTCTGTCATAAAGTACAAAACAATACCTTTTAAATGATAGATTGGTCACTACATATAAAGGTATATTTTTGAAGTTATGGTCAAAAGAAGCAAAAATTTTCTTATTATCCTCTTTATTTTCTTGACCTTTAATCGCAAATATCTCCATTTGGCAAATATGGACTTATCGGTTTTTGCAAACAAACTCTTCATATATATATATATATATATATATATATATATATATATATATGGGCAATTCCGCGGTTAGTAACTTTACATTTGAACAAATTTAGATATTTGTTTTTACCACTAAATTACCATTTATTCACTTCAAGTCAAAATTATGTCAAAAACATGTTCATCCTTCCCAGGATTATGATACAGAAAAGAATGAACACAATCCAAGAAATATTAGAATTGCTATAGCAACTTAAAGGGCTGGTTAGTAACGTTACGAAAAAAGGACATGACAAAAAAATCAATGTCTTGTAACAAAAAGTGTGCAAAAATTCAAGTTACTTCAAACAAAGTGTTGCATTAATTTCAATTATTGCATCATGGCAAATGTTCATGCAAAGTTTTTTAGCAGTTCGACCAATAATTTTTTAGCTAGGCCTCCAAAAGCATGGTTAGTAACGTTACGGTTAGTAACGTTACATTTGTCCGGAGTAATTCCGCAGGTCATTTCACCCTTTTGTAATTGACAAAATGTCACATGACTTCTGGAGTATTTAAATGTATTCATCTTTTACCCTTTAGCAAAACTTTGAGGAAAAAATTTCAAAGGAACCCACTGTAGTTTGCATTTAAGTGAATTTCAGCATCCCCAGTCCCACATGTACATTTTAAATGGTGGTTTTAGATCTCACAAAATCAATGAATACGAAAAATAAAATCTACTGAATTTGAAAGACCCTAATGATTGGTGAACATCCATGGCATTAGTTGATACCTAGATTAATGGGTAAGATAAAGAGGCATATTTCTTCTATCCATGTCATGTCCACCTAACTGCGGAATTGCCCATATATATATATATATTTATATATATATATATATGTTGCGTGTACATTGTATTAAATTTCGTGGATAGTGGGAAATTGTAAACCTGGAAAGTTATATGGAAAATAAAGTATCTAAAATGGGGAAAAAAGAAAAAAAAATCCCATTCAATAGCACGCTTTACCCCATACATTGCTGATATTATACACCGAGTCCCTCTATAGCTGGATCCAGAGTTACACATATTTTTCATGAAGAGTAGTATAGAAACACCATAGAAACCAGTTACTTGGACTGACGTTTCAGTCAAAGACCTTCATCAACATGAGAATGAAAATAAAGACAAATAAGCAGGAAACTAAGAAGACGTTCAAGTTGTCAAGACGCAAAAACTAATGACCAGTTAAACACATAAATAAATCTATATAAAGCGTCGTTCATCAACATCTTCGTTAATATTGTGTCTGGACACCTTGGGCGTCTTTCTAATTCAATACGTGCAGTATATTGTTGCAGTTTCTCTTGGCCAGGAGTCTTAAATCCTTGTCTTCTGAGGTGTTTATTGTTTACTATTTTTACTCTTCCATATCTAGTTATGACACACAGATGCAGAAATGTAAAAAGAAGTAAATTTTGTTGAGAACGTAGTGAAGGAAATAAACGTTTGTACAATGCACATTTTTATGTCAAAGATTTGAATTTAGAATTAAGATTCTATATTACCTTAAAGTGGATCCAGTCAAGATTTAGTGAAAGTGGATTAAACGGAAGGTAGTATTGGTGGAGGTGAGGATTCATTTTTAAACTTTTCGAGAGATACTAAGAAATACTTCATAAAAAGTTACGAAGCACACAATTCTAAAAGGGATTCAAAATTTATTTGACGAAAATCGGTTAGAAGTAGATCAGATATAATATACATCCCCCAAGTGAAACAAAGAGATCCTATAAGAAAAATTGGGTAGCAATTTTTATCAGGGTTGCTTTCTTTTTGATGTCTAAGACACTTCAAAACCAATTTTCATCAAATTCTTTGGAATCCTCTCGCACTCAAGGGCGCCGGAAGCGGGGAGGCAGGGGAGGCACTTGCCCCCCCCCCCAAACAAAATGTTGGGGGGGGGGGGCAAAACGAGTTTTGCCCCCCCCCCCCAAGTGCCCCCTGTAACAAATAATTAATCACTGATTTAAAGACCAAAATGAACAATAAAGGCATATTTCTTGTCTAAATGTAGTAATTTCATAACTGAAAATGCAAAAATTTTCGCCCCTAACGGGGCGAAAATTATAATACACTAACAACATACAGTATTGTATCTATACACTAATAGGAACTTATGAGTAAATTTAGTGTATAGATGGTAGCCTCGTGTCCTCGAGTGTGCCCGCTGAAACATACCTTTAGTAAACCTTACATTTTTCATTTTCTTCTTTGTTTTCTAGCAGTATAAGAATATTTTTCATTGTTCGAACGATGCGATCACGTTTAAGCTTTTAATGAGTACATTTCAGATAGATTGCAAAGTGAAAGTGGCTCGCTCGTTCTGCCCGTACTTATAGTAGAATGAAAAGTTTTCATAAGTTTTTATCATAGTCCTTCGCAGTGATTTCTTTTACTATGTTTAATTCCTCAGAAATTTAATTCAAAATGCTCTATAAAAACGACTTTTATACTCTGTTTTTACAAAAAGTCCCTACCGTGGGAGGGGGTATCCTCCTCCCACACCCTCCCCCGCTCGGTCGCTTCGCTCCCACGACGAGGATCTCGCACCATCACATAATATACCCCCGTATGTTAAGATCATAGTCCTTCCAACTGATTTTTTTCAATATGTTAATTCCCTAGAAATTTGCTTTTAAATGTTCTATGAACGCGACTTTTATACTCTGTTTTCACAAAAAGTCCCTACCGTGGGAGGGGGTATCCCCCCTCCCACACATTCCCCCCGCTCGGTCGCTTCGCTCCCTCGCCGAGGATCTCGCACTTCACATTATTAATGTACTCCCGTATGTTATGATCAAAGTCCTTCCAACTGATTTTTTCAATATCTTAATTCCCTAGAAATTTACTTTAAATTCTCTATAAACGCGACTTTTATACTCTGTTTTTACAAAAAGTCCCTAACGTGGGAGGGGGTATCCCCCCTCCCACACCCTCCCCCCGCTCGGTCGCTTCGCTCCCTCGCCGAGGATCTCACACCATCACATTATTATGTACTCCGGTATGTAATAATCATAGTCCTTCGCACTGATTATTTTTCAGTATGTTTTATTCCTTAGAAATTTGCTTTTGAATGGTCTATAAACGCGACTTTTGTACCCTGTTTTACAAAAGCTCCCTACAGTGGGGGGGGGGGGGGATCCCCCTTTCCACACCCCCCCCCCCGCTCGCTCGCTCCGCTCCCGCGCCGAGGATCTCACATCGCACATAAATGTGCCCCCGTTGACATTTTGCCCCCCCCCCCCCCAAAACCAGAAATGTTCCGGCGCGCTTGCTCGCACTTGTACGCTCTTTTACATTTCACAAGAGGCCTCTCATTATCTGAAAAAAAATCGTCATCAAAAGACGTTGGGCAACTGAAGCTCCATCTCAACCGAAACCGTACGATCTCATTTCTAGAAGAAGAACACGTAACTATTTTGGTGGATAAAGATGTACGTTTTATTTATTTATCTATTTTATGTATATATATATATATATATATATATATATATATATATATATACATATATATATATATATATATATATATATATATATATATATATATATGTATATATATATATATATATGTTACGTGTACATTGTATTAAATTTCGTGGATAGTGGGAAATTGTAAACCTGGAAAGTTATATGGAAAATAAAGTACCTAAAATGGGGAAAAAAGAAAAAAAATCCCATTCAATAGCACGCTTTACCCCATACATTGCTGATATATACACCGAGTCCCTCTATAGCTCGATCCAGAGTTACACATAGTTTTCATGAAGAGTATTATAGAAACACCATAGAAACCAGTCACTTGGACTGACGTTTCAGTCAAAGACCTTCATCAACATGAGAATGAAAATAAAGACAAAGAAACAGGAAACTAAGAAGACGTACAAGTTGTCAAGACGCAAAAACTAATGAGCAGTTGAACACATAAATAAATCTATATAAAGCGTCGTTCCTCAAAATTTTCGTTAATATTTGTGTCTGGACACCTTGGGCGTCGTCCTAATTGAATACGTGCAGTATTTTGTTTATTTGAAGTCTCTTTTGGACAGGAGTCGTTGATCTAAAACAGTTAATCCAAATCCTTGTCTTCTGAGGTGTTTATTTTTTACTATTTCTTCCATATCAAGTTATGACAGACAGATACAGAAATGTAACAAGAAGTAAATTTTTAATCTCCGCAGTACGCAAGGATGCTATCCCTATCACACAAATGAATAACGTTGTTTATGAATTTAAGTGCCGTTGTGGAGCACGGTATATAGGGCGCACATCACAGCGACTTGCGGACCGCATCAAACAACATGTGCCAGCACACATACGTAACAAACAGCTAGTTGATCGCACACAGCCCTCGCGCCAGTGTAAACACCCCGCTGACAGTGCAGTCACCGAAGTAAATTTTGTTTATTATGGGCATATTTTCGATTCTGTAATCAGACATTTATGGGAAAATACTGTAATTGGATAGGATGCAGGACACAGAAAGATGAATTTAGTAAACCCGATTCTGAATTATGCTCAATTTATTGTTCATATATAGGAATTATGTCAAAGAACGTATAATGAAGGAAATAAACGTTTGTACAATACACATTATTATGCAAAAATTTGAATTCAGACCTAAGATTTTATATTACCTTAGAGTGGATCCAGTCAAGATTTAGTGAAAGTGGATTAAACGGAAGGTGTAATATTGGATGAGGTGAGGATTCATTTTTTTAACTTTTTGAGAGATACCAAGAAATACTTCATGAAACGTTAAAAAAACCCCTATACAATTCTAAAAGGGATTCAATGTTTATTTGACGAAAATCGGTTAGAAGTTGATGAGATATAGCCCTCAAAGTAAAACACAGCGATCCTATAAGAAAAGTTGGGTAGCAGTTTTCATCAGGATTGCTTTGTTTTTGATATCTCAGCCAATTCAAAATCAATTTTCATCAAATAAACTTTGGACTCCTCTTGGAGTTGCATGCTCTACTATATTTCACAATAGGCCACTCATCATCTGAAGGAAAAAAAATCGTCATCAAAAGACGTTGGACACCTGAAGCTCCATCTCATCCGAAACTCTACGATCCCTTTTCCAGAAGAAGAACACGTAACTATTTCGGTGGACATGGTGGATAAAATTAATGTACGTTTTTATTTATTTATCTATTTTTGTTTTCTGCCAAAAAAAAAAAATATATGTTGCGTGTACATTTATATAATATTGACTGGCCCTGAGGGAGGTACCAGAAAATATTGCCCAAACTGAAAGCATATTGCCCGAGTCGAAGACGAGGGCAATATGTTTTCAGTGCGGGCAATATTTATCTGGTACCTCCCGAAAGAAAGGCCAGTCAATATCATAATTATTACCTATCCCCCTAGGTAAATTAAGAAAATATGTAAATACGGCTATACACTACAGTATATATGATACAGATCAAGCCACATTTGACTACCTGTAGACCATCAACATGTTGAATAATTGCAAAATTGTTCATTAGTGTATATCATTCAACTCCAACTTCAAAGATACATGTAGTTGTAACAGGCAAACTTCAAACTTCTGAACGTTCTTACACTTTATTTTTACTTCTCTTTTAAAAGTTTGAGAGTTGTAAAACTGATGGTCACTGTGCAATTACTGATCACAAATGGACTATAGTCACATTGCCCAGTGCTGCTGTATGTGGTCGACCTTGTATGAGTTGATTTATCAGCGTTCTTCTGCGGTGCGTGTAACTGACACCCTGGACGTCCTGGAATGTTTTCTTTTCGTGGTCGATCGGAATGTTTACGTTTAGAGCAGGGAGGTGGGGAGAGAGATTCCACTCTTTCTCTTCCCACCTCCCCAAACCGGAAGATTGCGCTGTTTGCACAATGTTACTGTTCCCAGGGAGGTGAGATTCCTCTCACCTCCCTGCTGTTCCGCAGCGACGTGGCGAAAAGCATATTGCCCGCTGACCTTTTAACCCTGCAAAATATCAACTGCTGACCTTTAACCCTGCAAAATATCAACCGGAATTGCCTCGCAAAACTCCCTCGTATAGGTAATAATGTATTATATTTTGTGGGTAATGGGAAATTGTAAATGTGGAAAGTTACATGGAAAATAAAGTACCTAAAATGGGGAAAAAAAGGAAAAAAATCCATTCAATAGCACGCTTTACCCCAGACATTGCTGATCTACACAGTGTCCCTCTAAAGCTGGATCCAGAGTTACATATACAGTTGTATTTTTCAGGAAGAGTAATATGGACACACCATATAAACCAATCACTTGGACTGACGTTTTAGTCAAAGACCTTCATCAACGTGACACTGAAAACAAAGAAAAATATACTAGAAACTAAGAAGACTCACAAGTTGTCAAGATACAAAAACTAATAATCAGGTGAACATGAGTATTTTATGAATAAATCGCTAGCGTTATTCATCAACCCTTTCCTTCATGCTACATTGCCTTGAGAACTTGTGGGTCAGTGAACACCTAAATAAATTGCTATAGCGTTGTTCATCACTCCTTTCGTTCATTTCAATGTCGTGACAACTTGTACGTCCTTCTAATTACGTGCTGTACTTTGTATATTTGCAGTCTCTCTTATAGTAGTCTTTGAACTAACAAGTAATTCAAATCCTTGTCTTTCGCGGTTTTTATATATTTTGGACTCTTTCTTCCATGAGTGGTTATAACACACCGATGTAGAACTCTCTGTGTTACATGTATATTTATGCATACATTATAATGTATGGTATACACACATAATTATGTTCGTAATTTTATACGTTATTATATATAGATGAGACCTGCAATCAGACATTGTTATTCGTCAACACACCTCTTCTCATATTTTCTTCGAAGCCCCATTAGAATTAGTTTATCATTGGCCATTTTATTCATATGCAGTAATACTAGGTATAAGAGTATTGGAGTATTACACCCAATGGTAAATAAGGTAATGAGTGTAAAGATATTTGGATGACTCAATTTATGATAATACAATTTTGGTTGATTCTTTGGATTCTTTTGTTCAATTGGAATAAAATATTACAATATAATCTTACAAGAGGAATGATGGTAGAACAAAGCAATATAATTCTAAGCTTTTTCATCGAAAATTAAAGATCTTTATGAAAAAAATTTCGAACAATATAATTTTGTGTTATTTGTCATTATAGAGAAACTATACTATATATGTAATTTTATGTTGACAAGCAAAAGAATCAAAATATATTGGAAAGTAAATACATGCTTTAATGTGGAGTATTTTTTATTTTGTAATCGACATTGTTTTGTGAAACTGTTGCTGTTTTTTATGCGATATAAGAAACAGAAAGATAAAGTTAGTAAACTTTATTCTGAATTATGCAGAATTTATTGTTGATAAGAATTATGCCAAAGAACGCAATGAAGGAATGAAAATTTTGTTCAATGCACATTATTTGGTTAAAGATTTGAAAACAGAAGTAAGATACAGTGTATTATATTAATTTAAAGTGGAACCAGACAAGATTTTGTGAAAGTGGATTAAAAAGAATGCGTACCTATCTCGGTTAGTTACATTAAAGTACATATCCTTTTTCTGTCAAAATCATTGTGTTGCTTGTGTTTGGAATTTTCCCATTTTCTGCATCAGACACCATCAAACTTTTTTTTTTTTTTTTTGTTAAAGATGCACAGATCCGTGGAAAAAAACATCTTCTGGATGAAGCAAGTACCAGAATGGAAATACATGTAAAATGAAATAAATGATAATATGACCACAACATAATCACACTTCGAAATTCGAACAGAAAGTGACTGCATGGCAACCATCTTTCTGGTAGTCACCAAATGTCAAATCAAATACTGTACATGAACAGTAAAACGCGCATAAATCGAACTCAAAGAAGCGATATTACCTATTAGGTGATGTCCCCCCCCCCCCAAAAAAAAAAGGGCCTATATTCTTTGTTATTGTTTTCAATTGTTTTCATCCCTTTTTTGTCGAATTTCTCTTGAAATATTTATTTAATAAGGCCCATAAGACAAGACTGATGCAAGGCTACATGTAATTGGGTTTGTGTGTGTGTGTGTGTGTGTGCGTGTGTGTGTGTGTGTGCTATGAAAATGACATTCGGTTGTATAATTATTCTTTTTCTTATGGAGAAGTTATAACTTCTTATGATTTTCTATAACATTTAAACGTCACGAAAACTCACGCTCGTCGAGTTGCAGTGCCATTGGGAAAAAAGTCAGCCAGAATACGCCTGAACTTTTCTCCTTTTTCCTATTTCATAGTTAAACATAAGAAACTGGCATGGTGGTATCTTTCGAAGACTATAGTTTCCTATGAACCTACTGTAGAAATCGGAACATATCATACTAAAACTGCATTAATTTGCAAAGAAAAATAGTAATAACAATAATCCTCCCAGTAACATCTTTCATGTGCGATTTCGCATGGATAGCTGTAGACCTACACATTTAGCTCGGTCGATGCATGCAAGATGTGCCGTTCTATAGTTATGACGTCTGCATATCATTATCATAAACTAGATCGGAAACCATTTTCCCTATTTTGGCGAGGAAGCGCTCACAGACTGCTCTATGTATGTCATGTTATTTCATCATAATCACGTATAGTGGAAGACAAATATTTTATACAAATTACAACTGTATGTACTAGAGTACGAATTTTTCTTTCGACAATTATTGAAACAGCTTGAAATTTCATTATTTGAAGAGTTTGTTTGCAAAAACCGATAAGTCCATATTTGCCAAATGGAGATATTTGTGATTAATGGTCAAGAAAAATAAAGAGAATAATAAGAAATTTTTTGCTTCTTTTGACCATAACTTCAAAAATATACCATTTATGTAGTGACCAATATGTCATTTAACAGGTATTATTTTGTACTTTATGACAGATATCGTACTTCAAAATCTTCAAAAATGGACTTATCGGTTTTTGCAAACAAACCCTTCATTTGTACTTGCAATACCTCTTCTAATTTGCCGGTCTTGTGGGTCTTGTTTATAAGTGTCAAACTCACGGGCTGTATGACTCGTGGGCTGTATAATTTTTGGGCTGTATAAGTCATGGTCTGTATGACTCGTGGGCTGTATGAGTGTTGGTCGCGTTACGTGCACACCGTAAAATCACCATCTGTTAGTAAGCTGCAGATTATAATGTAAATTGCATACATGTATGATTAAACTCATGAAATTTTCACAGACAGCTGTGTGTATTAAATAATCGCATTTTCTAACGTAGCCGATTTCTGCAATGTCGTAGTGATATCTTCACAAAATAGCTGTATAAGAGTCAATATATATCGTATAGGCCCCTACATGTGTGTTTGTACACAAATTATGCATATATTGCTATTATTTTCTCATAAAACGTTACTCAGGAATAACGATACATTCCATTATTTTTTTTTTAAATTATGCATTTCAACTGTAAGAATGGATTTGCAAATAAATACATGGACGAGAATAATTATAGTGTAACCCTTTGTTGGGCAAATTTGGGCGAGCATAAGGTCATCAAGAAACGTTTGCATAAATGTACACATGAAATCTGATAAAATTGTTACAACCTGTACAAGCAGGTGCATGTATATCAATACACTGTATGTTCCGTTAAAATCGTGCTGATGCCCAGAATATTATACATTGCATATCTTATACATTCTCAATATACACTGTATTGTATTCTTCCATGTTTCGTTGTGTTTCGTCATTGACATACAGGTGTATTGTACTAAACGCTTAACTTTGGAGGATACATCTTGACAAGCTTTGCTTTTTAGCAGGTTCCACATATGAAGAGTTTGTTCGCAAAAACCGATAAGTCCATTTTTGAAGATTTTGAAGTACAGCCTCTGTCATAAAGTACAAAATAATACATTTTAGATGATATATTGGTCATTACATATAAAGGTACATTTTTGAAGTTAGGTCAAAAGAAGCAAAAACTTTCTTATTATTTTCTTTATTTTTCTTGACCTTTAATCGCAAATACATGTATCTCCATTTGGCAAATATGGACTTATCGGTTTTTGCGAACAAACACTTCATATATATTACACAGGGCGTCAAGTTGTTTCGAACACTATGGGTTTAGTGGCAACTTAACGCCCTTATCATTCTCAACCGACGATTTGTGACCGTGCATCACAAAACAAACAAAAAGTCGCACCCCTTAATTGATTTTACGCGAGGACTACAAGAAGGTGAAATGGGTCAACCGAGTCAATCTTGAGTTTTTCATATTTTCTGAAAGAGCTATCCTTCTTCTACATTATTCTTTAGTTTGGGATCATAACATGAATGGGAAAGTGTGTTTTCAGCACTTTTTCTACAACCGTTTTTTTTTTTTTTTTTGGGGGGGGGGGGAGAATGGAATAATCAAGTGTGTCTCAGAGTCCCCTTTTCATTTCTTGAAATTCTTTGCACACTCTTCACTTTCAGGTTTAATAACTTTTAAAAGAATAATGCTACTGCTTTGAAAGTTTACATTAATCACGGACAGAATGTGTTGACAGAGCATGCTTAATTTCAGCTCAATATGATAATTCCTTCATTGTTGTTGCTCTCGTAGTTTACATCCTGTGTTTTGTCCCTTTCACTGCACAGCTAGCACGGCTTGGTAAAGATTAAGCGCTTGAATAGACCCTGTACTTTTCTCAGTTCACACTTTTCCAGAGTGTGTGCTTTCTTTCCAGTATTTAGATAGGTTAGGGGAGTCCATTTGAATTGAGTTATACAACTGTACATCATTTTAAAGCTTAAAGTCTGCTCTTAAACGTTTTTTTTTTTTTAATTAAATGGAATGTAAAATTTGTAAATAAATGTGGAATATGGAACAAGAATAAATATCAAATCTACGTTGCATCTCCTACAAGAAAGCATGCTGTGATTATTACGACATGCGTGCACTTATGATGGACGCCGTTCACATACAGACATAATTTCGAATTGTAGGCCCTTATTGCAAACGAAAACATACAGTATTTCAGGACGTACAGTCCATGTACCAGCAGGCCCTAAACAATTACCTCGTGCCAATACTTGTATGGCACTGTGCTCATATGACACGCATTGTCTATTTGTGTTGATGTTTAATCACTGGTATCAGTGGGTTTTTCTATGAGAAAATTGTATGTAAATCATTGTGTAAAAGCAAAATGCAATTATCGGGTCTGGTAGAACAGACTGATATTTTAGACTGAATGAAAATCTATCGATTTTGCGTGTCGCTTTTATTGTGGATAATCAGAGATAAAATTACAGTGTACTCCATTTCAACATTTTTAGGCTTTTGTTAATCTAAGTATACGAGCACTTGACACGAATTAAAGAAAAGACAAAAAACAATGCTGTTGAAACGCAGCACGCCACAAACTTGTGTCGTGTACTTTAATCAATGAACCCGAAGTTGGTAAGTTTGCACCAGAACACAAACACAACCACAATGGCAGTCAAAACTACGAGTTTAGCAACCGCACTGAGGGGAAACAAATATTGATCAAAATAAAACGAGAAGGAATTGTGCCAGAAAATAAAGAAAAAAGCGACTACTAACTTTCACCATATCTAGTTTCTTTTTCACTGTGCCGTTATTTCCATGAAGTGAAATACAGTACATGTACTGCATGGCTATAGGCGAAGTTTGAACCACTGTTTGTACCCATAATAACACACAAAATATTCTAAAATGCCCAAGCTGTACAGTACTTGAGTGATGGATGTTTTCTGTCTCTCCGTCTATGGCTATTAACCATGTTCTTTTTTATTTTCTTTACCCGAACTACTTGCTGGACTAAAAAAAAAAAAGCTTTCGAGCAAGGAACAGTTATTTCAGCACCCAGAGAAACTTCATTCCACCGTACAGTATATCGGCCGATGAAACCGCAGACTAACTGCATTGCGAGTCAGACGGAGTGATAAAGTTTTTTTTTTCTCCTCTTAGTTTTGAGCATAGTACGTTCCTACGAAACATAGACCATAAAGCTTAATTTCAGAGTTTTCCAGTTTCGAGACAGGAAGAAAATTATTCGTACTGACAGCACGTTTCTCTACGCTATCGAAAGAGGACAGTTGCAAAGCAAATGGTTATGATGGTAAGGCCCTGAAACACGGTTTACCCATACACATGTAACTTTCAATTCTTTTCATTTTATCGCACAAAGTAATGTGAAAACCAGGGTTAAAATCAAAGCAACCAATTCAAAATTTCTTCATTTCCAGACCACATGAGCATCATGTATCTATCTGTCTGTCTATCTGTCTATATGTCTGTCTGCAGGGGATGGGTAGACAGAATGAGTGAACGTTAAATTGAAAAAAGAAAAGTTACCGTTGCTAAACACCGAAGTCGAAAGTGGTGCTGTGAAGTAGAAATTATCACGAAAATCGAACACGCATTCCGTTCCGAACGTGGCGGAATTCCCTTAATTGCACATTCTCAAATGAACGCAATACACCCCTTCACCTCCTGGCATAACCCCCCCCCCCAAAAAAAAAAAAAAAAACAAACAAACAAAAACAAAAAAAAAAAAAAACAAAAAAAAAACAAACAAAAAAAAACAAACAAAAAAACATAGGTGTCAGTCAGTAAACATAACAGACAGCCTAGAGAATAAAACGTCTGAAGAGATGTATTAATCTTATCAAGGTGTCACTTGATAATGAGCCATTTGTTTGCCAATGACAACAAAATCACCTGAAATCATTTTCTTCTTTTTTTTTTGTTATTGTGTAACATCTGTCTATACACTCACCAGTCGCAAGTTGGAGGCAAGCTATCGATACTTGAAAAGCTAAACTCGTTATTCCACACCTCGCAAACTAATGCGAACAGTGTTGCAATAGAAATTGCATATTGCACAAAATGACGCGCCGCTTCACTATGAACATAAAAATGTCATGTATGATGTATGTATTCATGGTGTTCTAAACACAAAATGAAGCGTAAGAATCTTTAAGGAATAGCTGTAGTTCCTATTCATCACCAAATTGAACACTTCGATCTTTTTGCATGACGATTGTGACCCATTCCCTCAGTTAAAGTGGATGGAAAAAGAGTGGAAATAATGCATTTTCGCGGATACGAACACAACATGCATTACAGTGGAATCTCGATATAAAGAGATCTGATATATCAAAATACCTGATATAAGAAACTATTTTCTCCGGTCCCAACGAAATTATTTCCTTTTTTTTTTATTGTTTATTGTCTACTGATATAACTAAATATCTGATATAAAGAACTAATTGTTTTGGTCCCAAGGATCTCGTTATACTGAGTTTTCACTGTACTGCCTCTCTATGGAGACAGGAAATGACAATGGTACTGTGAAGAGAAATCAGTGTATTCACAGTTTGAGTCAACTCCATCCTGCTCCAAACGACTCCTTTGTTGACTCTTACTAATTGTGAAATTCAGACACACAATTACAGGCTGTACATGCTCATGATATTATTTCGCTTCCCTTGTGATGGAATGGTAATGAATAAAATAACGACACAAGGGTTGTATTTCAATCACACCCACATTCCTTGCTTATAATTCATATTTTGTTTGGTGTAACTTCATAAATAAGTTGGAGGGTGAGAAAAAGCGATATGCCATGGCGTCTGCCATTCCCATGCAGCTTGTCTAAAAATAAACGGTGCTGATTTGGATTTTTTCATGTTCATAACATCCGCCTAACAATATCATTTCTAAAGTCTCTTTGCAGCAGGTGAAAATGAAGATAAAAGGTGTTAATTGCACGTTGTACATCATCTGGGTATACCTTGACGACACACACACCCTCACACACACACACACACACACACACACACGCGCGCGCGCGCGCGCTCACACACACACAAACAACAGTCCAATGGTTTCATACGGACTGTCTTCTTTTGCCTTGACAACCACACATACACACAAACACACACGCACACATTTAAACGTTAAGAATCGAAGTACTACCGGGTGGCATATCATGATGGTAAAGTTTAACATTCATTCGGTAACATGGCGTAAGATACTGACGGGCTTTAAAGCGAGAAATATTGATCATTCTCTCGGGTTCATCCCACGAGACCGACACCAACAAGTCATACAGCCCACGAGTTTGATATTGAAAAAAAAAAAAAAAAAAAGGTCCGTGAGTTTGACACCAGACAAAATAGGCCGTCGAGTTCAACACTAGGTAAAACTAGCCCACGAGTTGGACATTACAACACGGGACTTTATGTGTCGGTCTCGTGGACCTTGTTTGCTTATTGTCAAACTCATGGGCAGCATGACTCGTGGACTGAATGACTCGTGTGCTGCATGGCTCGTGGGCTGTATGACTCATGGGCTGCATGGCTCGTGGGCTGTATGACTCATGGGCAGCATGACTCGTGGGCTGTATGACTCATGGGCTGTATGACTCATGGGCTGCAAGTCTCGTGGGTGTCGGACTCGTGACGTGCACCCATGCTTTCTCCCTCACTCCTCTTTTCGCACTCTTTCACGTGAACACACCCACGAGCAAACATACACACTATTACTGTTACATTATATAGATGATGACTGGTGGGGGAGGGAACATACCGAATGTTCCACCCGAAGGGTTGGAAATGCTATTGAGGGAGGTTATAAGTCCCGAGACGAAGTCGAGGGACTTATAGCCTCCCGAAATAGCATTTCAAACCCTGAGGGTGGAACGTTTGGTACATGTTCCCGACAACAAAAGTCACCATCTGTTATATTATTTGGGTTAGTCAAATACGTCAACGTCAACCACGAGTACAACGCACTCGATCGTTCGCTCGCGCAGAGCCAATTCACTGTGCGCCTGCGGTCCTAGGCCTTCTGTCATTTGTTACGTGAAAATGTTTTCCCTTGGCATAACATTACAAAAATGTTCGCCCATGGGAGAACATAACCAATGTTCCTTCATCACGTGACTGTGTTTAGCCAATCAGTAACCGGTATTTGACAAACCCATTCAATATTGTACAATGTACTATAAATCACCATCATGGGTCTATGTCCCTATCCTAAATTTACGATATTGTGTTTCCTTTTTCTTGTGGCAAGAGCACTTAACTATGGAGCGAAACAATTATAATGACAAACCCAACTTTAAGTATTTGCGAGCAAGCTGTAAATAAAACACAAACACAACATTCATCGCCTAAAAAAAAAAAGAAATCTGCAACATATAAATTAAAAGCATAAGCTGGCAAAGTATAGAGAGCCACAAACTTAAAAAGTCCACAAAAGTGATGGTACACTGTACTGTATCGTCTCTCATACATCAACGCATCGGTTGCTGCAATTTTACCATCAATAAACAAAGGAAACAATTAGCAAAATTTGCACCATGTGTTTTCCAGTCCCTCAAAAGGTTAGCTGCAAATTTGCTCTCAGTCCAACTGAAAATGAGATTGCAGCATTGCATACCAAAAAACAAACAAGCATAAGACAAAAAAAAAAACGGCGTTAGTATGACGCCGTTAGCAAACAGGAGGACACAGAACATCAAAAGCAGCAATTCGATTCTTACTACATCACTAGAATCCCTGTCGGACCTATAGCGGATGTGTTCAAGTGACCTTGGCATCGGAGGTTATAACCGGTCTTTGCATGGCCTACATGGACATTGTTTTTCTTTATACTTCTATTCCTTTGGCATATGATTTGGATATGTATTTAAAAACAAATCCGAAATACCATCGCAGGAATACCTATACCAAGGTCTTCAAGTACTATAAACGTACAGACCAAGCTATCATTTTTACACACACACACACTCACACACATACACACACACACACACAATGTAACAACTGAGAAAAAGGTTTTGATTTATATCAAGAGTGGTATTCTGGAGAGACACCGTCTTATTCAATTGAAGAATATTGTCGCATTAATTGCCTTCATGGCACGTTCAAGGAAGAAAGAATGATCTATACTTTGACCGTATCAACCAACCTTGATTTATTTACTGGACATTCAACAAAGTGTGTTGGCATTCCCTGGTAAATACATTTCTTTCCGTACAAGTTTTAGACTTACATTTCCCCAACATACACTAGCAGTGCAATTCTTTTGTCAACAAATAACATAAATTCATTTACGGTATACCCTGATGGCGATTTTGTTCCCACTGTCCCGGTACGTGCAAACAGGTACGAAAGCTCAAGAATGGATCCTCTACAGACAACTCCGATACTGAAATCAGACACTTTGTTGAGAGAGAGAGAGATAGATAGACAGATAGATAGATAGATAGATAGATAGATAGACAGACAGATAGATAGATAGATAGATAGATAGATAGATAGACAGATAGATAGATAGACAGATAGATAGATAGATAGATAGATAGATAGACAGGTAGACAGGCAGACATATGGGCAGATAGGTACACTATACGGACAGAGAGAGAGAGAGAGAGAGAGAGAGAGAGAGAGAGAGAGAGAGTAATTTAAATACATGTAGTATCTACTTCAGCACACTAATTCGTCGTTTTGTGAGTATTCGACGGCACTAGAAACTACATTCTCTTTTCACCGCAGCTTCTTAATGAGGCCTCCTAATCTTCATTGAATGCATTAGCTCCTTGAAAGTAACATCTCATTGAATGACAAAACGCCGGTGCTGGTAACGGACTGGTTTCCCCACAAGTTGAAGCTGCACATGCTTGTCTGCATAATTTGATACAGAACCACAATCTACACTGGCACATTGAAACTGGTATGATCGAACACTCAAAGACAACGTACTTAAAATGTTGTAGCCATTCATTTGACAGTTAAGCTTTATTTACTCGAGTTTCGTACACAAATGTATCACCTTGAATTTCTGTTCAACGCAAACTGTATGAAATAGTGCGATTATCTTGCTCAATCTAGCTTTTTCTCTTCACATGAAACACTGAACCCATGAGTAGTAACGATTTTAGTATACTAAAGCTAACAGAACTTCTCAAAAAAGAGCGCACACGTAAAGTTTGACATTAACAATAATTAGCTTTGTTCAAATCTGGCGATGGGTTTCAAGTCTATCTATACACCAAGGATAACATCCAAAATAAAAGCAATGCCGGAATATTTAGATAGTCCATCACTTTTTTTTTTGAAAACATCAGCTTGCAAATCCCATCACACGTTCTACCACTTGGAACAATTGGCAGAAAAGGTTTATTAGTAAGTTTGGTCCCTTTGTTACAGGCAGCTTGACTCGTATGCAAGCTTTTTTTTTTTTTTTTTTTACTGTCAAGATTGTATCAACACGAACAACGCTATCAAACAGTATTTACAACAGTGTTTAACTATAACGTTTTGTCGCGCTGACCCGTCACGCTTTCAATACACGTCTCCTTTCCGTTGCGAACATTGTAGATACAATATTCGTCTGAACGAGAACAAGGGACACAATCTAGATATCAAAGCTAGAAATAAGACAAGGGATGATGAGTCTAAGTTCAATTCACATGAGGAAAGCAACGCTGATAATCCTTGCCCGAGGTGCATTTCACCTAAGAAACAACCATAGTCCAACCACATGCAAGTGCCGTCCTCGTATTTGGTTTAAATTCACTCGGTGCATTTCACTGCCGAACACATTACTTAAACTGTAATCAGCGGTAGATGACTCAACGTTGCATGTAACAAATATATTGTTCTCACGGGTGTCTTATTAAAGGTATTTAGGATTATCTTCACGAATGCTTATAGATCATCGTTATGAGAGTTCACCTCATCAGCTAACATGTCAAGAATGTTTGTTTTGTTTACAAGACTTTCTCTTTGATAATAATAATAATAATAATAATAATAATAATAATAATAATAATAATAATAATAATAATAATAATAACAAAACAATAGAATAAAGGTTAGCATAACAGAGACCGGTGGTACGAGAGTAGAAACGTTAATATTGTCACGGCAACAATACTATCGACACAGTGTCAGTAAAGTACCGTTTTCCAATCTCTGGTACACAACGGACGTAGAATGAAGTCCGACGTTATAATTCTAATCCGAAGTCATCTGTGATTGGGGCATAGCCAGCTAGAACTATAGGCAGTCGTTAAATTTCATTCAGTATTTCGCCTTATTACCGGCACGACACAAGCGCAAAAGTACGATCTCGAAGTCGAGCCGTTCGTATTCATGGCGACAATAATTCATCAATATTTTGATCTGCGACTGCCAGTAGTTTCACGGGGGATCTTTGGTCATCAAGCAATAACGACAATTGCGATATTATTTGCCCCAAATCCTGCATTCAGTATCTGCTAAGATTGGAAAATGTCTGAATACATATCACTTGATATTGCTGAATGACAAGTTAAACCCGTCTAAATTCTCGACAGCCACTTTTCATCTCGAAATTCATCGGGTCTTTTTTTTTTATATATATATATAGTTACTTCGCTTGCAGTCATCTAATACAGTATGCTGATTTCTTATTTTGAGAAGTAAAACACCAAAAAAAAAATCTTTTAGAACCTCTATGACTTTGTTTCTTTTAAAATAATTCAAGATTCGGAGAAGTATTGGATCGGTTTCGATTTTTTTTTTTAATGTGTAACATTTAATTTTCAAATTTTGAATTTGGGCTGAAAAAAGGGTCCGTCCCTAAATTCCTACTTACAGAGGAGAATCGCTTTCTAATCCTGATTTGAATATCCCAGAAATCAATACTTTCACTTCAATAAAGAGATCTCCAGGTGAGAATAACTTACATAAAGACGTTAGCCAGAAACTAAAAGAAGAGAAGCCGAGAAGTCTTAGTTTCAAATTTTTTCTAATTACTTATCAAAACTCAACCACTAATAAAGATATTGTTGTCGCCTCGAATTTGTATCATCGCTTGTCATATCAAAACTTAAACAAATTGTTTAACCACCGAATGGGGCTATCTGTTAAAATTTACTCAACACGACTTCAGCTTATAATCGAAACACGCGAAATGAAATCGGGTACTCTCATTTCCTCGTCTATAGTACCGGAGATTCCCGATTAAAGTAGAAAATAAAATAGTAGAACACAGGTTATACGGCTATTACGGTGTGCCTTTTTAGTGTCTTCAGTTCAGTGCGTGAAGAACGTTCAGGCTTCGACGCTATAATCCGAACAAGAACCCTTTGGAAATGGCGTTAAAAGAAAGTTGTGAATAGAGACGAGTTACATTCAATATGACATCCCTGCAACCCTCATGAATTATGTCTGTCAGACTAAATTCCATTATCCCGCATGGGCCTTTGTCACACATGGAGTCACGCTTTGTCATTCTACTCTATACCAGAAGACCACTTTTTCACGGTTTTCAGACTAAATTTGAGTTTATCTTCGTTTTGAACATATCTCACAAAACCATGGACATAAATCTGTAATATAGAACAACATACCATTCCGGTTTATCTCAAGAAAAACTGCCAGACTTGCTTTCCTCATGGCTGACACTACATGTAGATGTGGGAATTTTTCGAAAGGCGAAAAGACGAATGCTGATCAAAATCATATATGTATGAGATGCATTGCTAATGAAAATTGTGGCACGGTATGGTACTAGAAAAGAGCAGTACAGGGAGAAACATTGATCCGTTTGTAGACGTCAGGTCTTACTTGATAGGTCTGTGTCCTATTATCGGCAAAGAGACCTAAGAATATCTACTCGTGCGTGACTATTTAGAGGGATGACATGCATTTCTTGTAGTCGTAAAACGTTCACGGCTGATTGAGCAAATGGGGGGCATTTTTTTTTTCCGCCGTGGGCGGCACTGATATTTTCACAATGTTTATGAAACTATTCATTGAACGCATACATCTTTACTGAGCTCACGTAGTGAACTGGGTCAAAGATTTCCGTTCTTCTCTGTCGACCGGGACTTCGTAACGAAAAACCAAACGATCCTAATGTCGGTGTCCTTTTTACACAGTGGTTATGCACTTTGTTTGCACATGATTAATGAATATCATCTTTTCTTCTCCATCATTATGTGACTTAAACAATTCACTATGAGGATCCACAAATGAAATGTTAATACTTCAAGTATAGAGATAGTGAGCCTCTGTTTATCTTTTTTTTTTTCGAGTGTTACAAAGAAACATCATTCAACAAGCCTAACACATCACGTGAAAATCTACAAGGCCTGGGCTGCCTGAATCAACCTCTTGACATTTGTACTCTACCAAGACAACCTCCGTAGAATATCTCGTGGAATTCGGCTAAGAATGCAGGCACAAGGAATCGTGGTTTTCGTTTTGTACATCAGTTTGTGGCGTACAGTTGTTTTCTGAGAATAGGTATAAGTCTTTCGTGGTTCGATTTCTTTTCGATCCTTCACGGATACGCAGATGCATCAATCTGTGTTACAAGACATCGCAATGCCTCGGTCTTGCCATCCTTATAAATGTCACTTGCTTGACCCACCTGCCTTTCACTGAACTCATTCGTCCAAAGACTGTCCGGCAATTTCCAATCCATTTGGAGTGCACATGTCAATTCAATACGCTCGATCACATTCATAAGTGAGCAAGAATTGAGCTCCGGTACTCCCAAAGGTGCACCGTCTGCTCAGCTCCTGCGTGTGTTTGCGCGCGAGTGCGACGATGAAGTTTCTTACACCCCCATGTTCACTGGTAGGTCTAATATACCAGGTGAGCGTAAAACTCCGTCGTGAAGCCGATTTTGTTCTCAAAACAATCAATCAAGTAAAGCGTCACCATCCTGGCCTCCACGGCCAAGCGGCTAACTAACAAATCAATAAAGAAAGCACGTTCCATCCAAATTGTCATTGGTGGCTGCCGACAGGTAGTGCTCAAACGTGTGAAGGTCTCCGACGAGTTTCCGTATCTTTCGGCCTTGCGTCATGCGCGCTCCATCCAAAATTCGCGAACGAACTAGGGACGCTTTCTCAAGTGAAGCAAACATTCAATGGCTGACGAGGTCAGAATTGGAAAGAATGGTGAAGCACTCTATCACAAACAAAATAGTGGAAATGACACTTACATTCTAGAAGAAAGCTAAAGTGAACATGTGATATTACTTTGTCATGGTTTTCCTGGAAGAAGTACGCTTTTTTTTTTTTTGATAAGCTGTTCTTTCAACAGTCTATTAGCTGTTTCCTGTCTGTGTGTTGTTAGTGATCTCAAGGTCCATCACGCCTGTCTTTTTGTTTGGTTTACAAACGAGATATCAACAAAAGGACACTTGAAAACCCGATGCACAAAACGGATGGAATAGAATCAGACACTGACACGAGCGAGCTCTCCGTTTAAGAATGAGGACCAACCTACGAGAAGCACTCCTAGTGTCCGCTCTGTGTCGGCGACCCAGCCATACGCAGATCATATTCCGGTGTAGAAACATTGCGCGTGATTTGGTAACAAAATGGTTTCAAGTCACACTCACTGCACTTGTCGAACGTGCGGGTTCTACTGGCAAACACGGTTTCCTGATGAAGACCGATGGGAGATGTCTAATTCTCCGTAAAATCGGTCTTTGTGCTTTGTATTTCAAACGATGAATTCCACACACATTTTCCCCTTAAATTCACTCACTATAATCACATATCTATACAAACACTTATACTAACAAGAAAACAGTCACTCATACCACATGGCACAAACACACACGCACACACAGTCACACACATAGTCATGCATACAAACGCACACACGCACGCACGCACACACACACACACACACACACACGATACAAGCAATACGTTCAATACTTTTCATCAAATTATACACCCACACTTACACTCAGACAAACACAAACTCAATCATTTTCAACACCAACTTAGTAAACACGACGCACGCACATTCACAGGAAAACGCTGGTCACCATCTTACATCCAATCACGCGCATTCACCCAAACGCAATATTCCCGGCCCAAATAGTTTACAGTTGTTACACAGCTGATTCTATGATGACATGACGACAGTACACGTGATCCTGTGACGAGTGACGAGTCTGCGTACAAGGTACCTCCTTCACTATCTGTCCACGTGATTTAGCTGACGAACGCGACAAGAATGACACTGTCTCACACCTTATAGTGCATCTGATTAGTGTTCATACTATTCGACTTGGTTGTGATAAGAGTGACACGAAGTGACATGGGTGATAGCACATCGCTAACGGCCGAGATCCATTCAGCACGACGCTCCGATACAGTGTGCTGGTTCATCCAGAACTCGGAGGGCGCACACAAAACATGACGCCCTCTCCCGCATGCTATCGTCGACGTCATAGTCTGGCCTTCCAAATACAGGCGAATTCGCATTTATATAAATTACTGGCTTGAGTCAAACCCCGCGGTGGTCCATTTCTTCCTGGAAGAGAGTGCGCCACCAGCGAGCAGAGCCGAAATGAATAAGTTTCGATGGTCAAGCGATATTAATGTCACATCGTTCCACATACAAAAGAGGAAAACAAGGAGGATAACATGTCTCTTCAGAAAAACAAAGTCATCTAGACAATCATACACAAAGTCATGACGGCATGTTACAAAAAGAGTTTTGCACAATTATGACGTTTTTTAGGAGTTATGTTCCATTCACAAAAATAAACAGAAGGGCAAACACGAGGGTAATCCCTAATGAATAAAGCGTGTTATCCGAGGTACACGTCGCCACTACCTAACGAAAGAGTCGTTTCCATGACGACAGCCAGGATTTCTAGTCAAGGCTCCTTTCGACTCGCGGTCTCCATGAGGTTGCGGAACATTTTGGAATTTAAAAAGCGCGGGAAGGAGTCTCGTAGCATGAGAATGTAGATCTGTTGTTGGGCCTCGTCAAACGCGTGTATGGTCGGGTCCACCATGTTATTATTCACGATCTCTCTAGTGCTCGAGTCCAGACTGACCTGGGAAATGAAACAACAAATAAGAAAGGCGATAGCAATTTCATTTCACTTCGATCAGGAATCTGAGAGATTACACGGATCAGGCGAATGTTTGATTATGATGTGAGCAACAGTAGGAAGATTAACATTCTTTCACTGTGGCCTATCTTCATAAAAACCTGATAAAGTCGCCGAGCAACGATATCCCGACTTTGGAACACTAGCAGAATTGACTGCACTCCAGCCACTCATTATAGAAATGGCAAGGGAGCATTCCACCAGGAAAGGGTTTTAAGGAATTCGACTGTAGATTTTACACGTATGCAGTTAAACTGACAGTACACCGCACCTTGGGCATTAAATATGTCAGGCACGTGCATAGCGTCTTTGATATAATAAGATTCATGAAACAATGAAGTTCTGAATTCTTTAACTTTCCTATATTTGAGGGTGCAACCAGTTATAAATTGATGCACAGTGATGATACCAAAGCCGGTGATGTGCCAGTGAAAATGTATCTTGCTTTTTTTTTTGTTTTCAAGAGCATAATTTAATCTGCACAAAATAATTCAATAAAATAAAATATTATTCTCACTGGTAACATACTTCGATGCTGTCTAATTATATATACGCCAACTGTACTTTGGGCGTGGTACCTCATCAGGGGCCTGGTAGAAATGCTTACCTCTTTCGGTGATAGTATGGATATATAGTCCTCATAGATGAGGCGTGCTTTTTCTTCCACTGCCGCCGTATTGGTCTCCTTATGAAGCTCTTCACACGCGAGCCAAAATAGCAAGTTTTCCTCGCTGTACTCGGAGCGCAGGAACTCTCGGAATTTTCGTCTGCCTTCTGTACTCAACGAGGACCACGCAAAAACACAAAGGAAATTGTAGAAATTAATAAATTTTAAGCACGTTACATCTGATGCGCATGGGATAAAGGAGCTAATATGTATTATGATTACAAATTATCATCATTATTTTATTCATACATCTGCTACAGGACTGGTGGAAATGTATAAACCCTCTTTAATAGATGTCGATACAGATATACATACATACATACATACATACATACAATATATTTCACTGAAAGGCAGACACACGTTTAACAGCACAAAATAACTATTGTGCCATCTAATTCGGCATCCCTGCATTCATTATTATTTAAGACTTACACATAATTTTATTATCAGTGAAAAATATACTTCTTGAGAGTTTAGTTGATGCCCTTTCACGACGTGTATCAACACGCAATGCATTGCGCTGAAACAGAAAAGCTGCCCAAATTTTGAATATCAAACAGAATGATACCAGATAATGACGTCTGAAGATGACGCACCTGCTTTGTTTGTTTCCTGTGCACCTTACATCTACTCATTGTGACGTCACTTTGTTAAAACGCCGGACTGAAAAGTCATGGTTGAAAGAATTCCAACAACGGTGTATTTGGTTCTCCATCATAGAAGCCCCATTATTTGCCCCTTTAGGCCACATTCACATCATCTCCCAGCCTATAATATGCACAGTCTATCCTCTGTACTTACTTCCACTACTCATCAACGTGTCAAAAGACTGATGCCAAAGTCGAATTTCTTCCAGAGTTGGCCTGTTTTGGGGGCAAAGGAGAAAATCATCAAAACAATAAATTATTTAGCTCTGTTTGTGATCACAGGAGATTATGTTTGCAATTTATTTTCATTTTTCAGTTATTGTCCCTAATCATTGTTTTTTCCATGAATACAACTCGACTGTACACAGGTCACACTATATAGCAAGCATTACCTGACACATTTTTCTTGTTTCTTGATACATTTTCCTTGTTTAATTCAATTTCAGTTTCAATTTTTGTAATATTTTCTTTCACGGATATAATGTAAACAAAAATGTTTCGGTAAGCCTTTATTTACTACGAAAAATCAAATTTTAGAAACAAATTCAATATATGACTTAGATACAAAATACAACGCATTGTTGCACTTTCTCTACCATGAACATATTTCACGTCCCGTTGTTTTACAATAATCATGCATAATGATGCTTGATTAGAGGATAGTCCTTTCCTCGAGACAAACTGACTAAAATAACTGTTGTCGAGGACCTAAATACTAATATACAAGAGGAGGAAAAGGTAGGAAGGATTCACGAATGTCCTGACTCGATTTTTCTTAAAAAAGGGAAAATACATGAAAAAATACATACTGATAATAATTACAATAATAACAATAATAATAACAATTGATAAATTTACAAAGAAAAATGAACAATACAACAATGCATTTCTATTGTAGTTGTCAATACAACACAATATTAAAAATATTTCATGTTTAATCATTCATTCAAGAAAGAAAAAAATAATCTGTTTTCATTAACTTTAATTTTCATTTAAAAAGTTTCAACAAAGATGTGAAGCGCTTCAGATGGTAAAAGGGAGAGGATTCCATAATTATGTCAGGTCTATTTCATAGTGTCTTAAAGATTTTGTGAGCCGACAAGATTCTTTGGTTATTTGAATGAATGCTTTTATCCGCAAACATAATGAAATTTAGAATCGCTGAGTCTATAATACCATTTGCAAATTAAATAATAGTAGGGGACCAAGACTAGGCTTTGGGGACTCCACACTGGATATTACATACATATATATTCTGTGTTACTGCGCTTAGAAACGTCAGTATTAAGCGTTATATGAGTGTTATCTATTATCATTATTATTATCATTATTATTACTACAGCTAATATTATTATCGTTGTCTGTCAGAGGACTAATTTTAAAACCACGAATAAGCTAGGCCTCATATGCCGTTAACATTTAATCTATAGAGAAGAGTTTTATTATCAATGGTATCAATGGCCCTTATAGCATTCTCTTTTTGTGAAAGCTATTTTGTAGCGACTAGCTTATCTATTAACGTTATCTATTACGACGGGAAAGTCAGATGAACAATTTTTCGTAAAGCCAAACTGGGATTGGTTAAGGGTGTTCTTAACTGTCAAAAAGGGAAACTAATGTTTCGTTTTAAAAAAAAATCTTCAACTTCTTTCTTTTTTTTATTATCAGAGATCAATAATAAGAAAGGGAATGATTTGTTACCTGCGGTTTTTGTTTTTTTTTTGTAATTTAGATATGGTTCTCACTTTTGCAATAGAGTTATCATGGGTATATATCATGCAATAAATAGGACATTGAACACAAAAACTACCTGTTTTAGTAATTTCGTACCAAATCCACCATATATGCAGTTGGCATTTCGGACTGAAATTATTTAACAATATACACAATTTACCTCTGTGCTGTGGCATTGAGAAATATTGTTTGTTTGCTTTTTCTTTCTACTATATACCATACATGTAATAATGAATTTTACTGTGCGGTTGTACTTTATTCATAATTTTTCCACAGTGAACTTGTATCACTCTCTGCATTTTGCAGTCCTTGTAAATTATGCAGTATCTTCAATTTACGGTAATTTGTAAGTTTATTCTGAAATTTTCAATTCAATACATATAGTTAACACACAAACGACTTAGATAGTTCACTACCAGTTTTAATTGAATTTAATATTCCATGTGTTATTTAAGGCTCTTTTTCAATGTTTTTAAACGGCTTAGTTCTTACTAAATGTATATTCTTATCATAATATTGTTTTAATTTCAATAGTTATAAAGTCTAACTCATGTGCTCTGTTTACATTTTTTTTTCTTCATAAACATAAAAAAAAAACCTGTTAATTTTAAATCATCATTAAAGGCTGTTACATTGCCAATACATCTTGTCCTAAACATCACTTATTTTGATTTGGTATCAATGATACTTCGAAAAAAAAAAGGTAATACAAGACAAACTGGGAAATATATGAAGGGTTTGTTTGCAAAAACCGATAAGTCCATTTTTGAAGATTTTAAAGTACGATCTCTGTCATAAAGTACAAAATAATACCTTTTAATTGATATATTGGACACTACATACAAAGGTATATTTTTTAACTTATAGTCAAAAGAAGCCAAAATTTTCTTATTATTCTCTTTATTTTTCTTGACCTTTAGTCGCAAATATCTCCATTTGGCAAATATGGACTTATCGGTTTTTGCAAACAAACTCTTCATATTACTATATGCCTATTATTATATCATAATACAAAACATTACTGAAGTTTATTGCTAATTCCCTCATAGTTTATGAAATGTTTCATTTTCATTTCTCCTCCTCCTCCTTCTGCAGTTCTTCTCATCTTCCTATGTATCCTTGTTTATATTCTATTTTTAGAAACTTGGCCTCACACCATGAAAACGCATAAATGACTGCAATGATGCCCTGACAATAGGAGGCCTAAGTGAAAAAATATAGGCGTTTTTTTTTTAAACTTAAATGTGTTCTTCTTCCCTTTCCCATTGAACGCATCTTTACCACTAAGAGCTCTCTTTCTTGTAGCTACTAAATAATGGATCATTTCTTCGAAAACAAACGACAATAAACATACTGGGACTCTGTCAACGAAAACAGGACCTTTGGAAAGAGTCCTCGTCGAGGATATAGGTCTGGTTCATTTTTTTTTTTTTTTTACATCGAGTATTTTACTTACATCTCGTTGGAATCCCCGTTGACAATTTCAAGTGGAGTGGATTTCTTTTCGTTTTGCCTACTGGAGTTATTTCTCATTGTCAGGCTGTGGAATACATGGAAAACAAGAAAGTTCGATAGCAGATTTCAAGACAAACATAAAATGAAGATATATAACACAATGAAGATCCTGCACATTATAGCACAATAAACATATTGTCACAGTTATGATAGAGTACATGCATTACTGTTAGAATAGCCACAAAAAAAAAAAATGAATGTTGTGGATGACAAATGTATATGATTATGACACGTCTTAACATAATATCCAACCAATCCATCTTCCCATGTTGGACAGCAGTGACAAGTGGAAGGAGGGTGAGGTCAGGAGCGACGCATTTTTTCTTGACACTCCGTATTTCGAATCGTAAGATCAGGGAGATAAAATGAAAATATCAACCGTGTGTCACATTGAAAATGCATTTCCAGGTTGTTTCATGTACATCACCTATCGGTCATTCAACTAGACAAACATGTTTACGGGTAGGGATAACGAGACAAAGGGTGCGAGTGAGGGAGCGAGAGAGAAAGCGAGAGCGAGAGAGAGAAAGTGATAAGACAGGTGTAAATGTTTTACAAGTAGCGCCATCGATGACCGAGAGGAGTTCATTTAATTTTGCATGTCAATTAATGTAGAAAGAAAAGACAGGAAATAGCTCCAGTTCCGGGAGAGTGCTGTATAGGTGTTTTCGTTCAAGTCCTTTTAGTTGTATCAAATATTCCAAATGCCTCGAAAAGGAGTGTCGTAGTCGAGTAGCAATTTAACAGTAGAGTTGGATCTTTTCGGGGCAGACACCATTTTGATTCCACCGAGAGAACATTGAGTTAGCTCCGTGATGGCAGGAAACCAACCTGCCACACTCAGGCGCCAGTTGGCAAGATAATTTTGTGTCTAAGCCCAATTTCGTTTGCGGCCAGGAGCCGTCCGTCCACCTTACCGTCAGCCTGTGTACTGGCTGATTAGAGTTCAGATTTTGTTTGCTGCCAGAAGGCGTATTCCAACAGCCTTTGCAGCCTTCCAGTAGCCAAGAAGAAGAGGCATTTTGGTTATATTACACCGGTCATTGATGGCGCCGAGACCGAGGACGAGCCTACTCCCAGGCCGACGCATTCGCAGCAGAGCGACTGGGTCCGCCCCTCGCTAGGGAGGACTTTGGACGCCAAAGAATACGGAACGCGGGTCCCTCGCGACACTTTGGAGCTGGAACAGCAACCTCGCATATAAGGACGCTCCACCCACGAATCAGTTCATGTTCTGGAAGCGAACAGTTTGACAATTAATGTGACTCTGGGGACAACGCAGGTGAGCGATGAACCTGGCGGGTGCATGACACCCTGTAGATATGACTGGTTACGACGTGGAAGTGTCGCTGAAGTAGAGAGATGAAGGTCAGGTTAAATTGGTAAAAAGATGAAAATAATGTGCACATAATTCGAAGATTGGTATTTATATACTTCATGATAATTGCGGGTTAGCACAGAACCCGGATGTAAACGGAAGCAGTGTAATTGAAGACAAGTGTTTTAACCGCGGTAAACCGTCGTGCGTGCAAGGCTGGTCATCTCCGGATCAGCACTACGGTGGTGTGAACCAAATAGTGTTGCGCTTGATAGCAGATAGTGTATTGTCAGGGATAACGAATTGATAGTGAAGCTGGTATAATTATTCTGAACAAGTGTCAAGCCAAAATTACAGGTGAAACCGGACCAAGACAGGGTCCCGTTCACATGGTTGTCGAATATAAGAGTATTGTAATTAAATTTATCTCACTAAGAATTTTGATTTTGCATTTTATGTTGGTCACAACTCCTTGATTTCAGTCCTGTAAATATTCCACAAATGCTTATATTAAATTGTACATTGAAGTGAATGGCACGAGTGTGATTGAGCATTATTTGAGTCCGCCCATGTGACATTTTCTGGGGGCACGTCCGGGAGTATAACTCGTGCCATTCGAAGTCACATGGGTATATAAACGGAGAAAAAAGTGTAAAGAAGAAGAGGCATTTTGGTTATATTACACCGGTCATTGGTAAGTTAAATTGCGATTTGATTTCTGCTTTGTCGTGTAAAAGGATGTGAATGTGTTTCAGGGCACCACATATAGCCCCGGAGAACCCCGTGAATAAGTGATAAAGTATATTATAAACGATGCGGTGATGTTTGATAAGCTATGCACGGTTATATTTCCAATGTTTGAAACATTTCATTATGTGAATTTTTGTATGTTAATTGGATAATAATGCAGTTCGTAAATTGTCACTGTGATGTCAGGATTTTAAGCTGATGATCTTTGTGTGTGTGTGATTAGAACACACCCCACTGGTATATGTTGCATTTAAATGATTTTGTAGATGGCGCCGGGACCGAGGACGAGCCTACTCCCAGGCCGACGCATTCGCAGCAGAGCGACTGGGTCCGCCCCTCGCTAGGGAGGACTTTGGACGCCAAAGAATACGGAACGCGGGTCCCTCGCGACACTTTGGAGCTGGAACAGCAACCTCGCATATAAGGACGCTCCACCCACGAATCAGTTCATGTTCTGGAAGCGAACAGTTTGACAATTAATGTGACTCTGGGGACAACGCAGGTGAGCGATGAACCTGGCGGGTGCATGACACCCTGTAGATATGATTGGTTACGACGTGGAAGTGTCGCTGAAGTAGAGAGATGAAGGTCATGTTAAATTGGTAAAAAGATGAATATAATGTGCACATAATTTGAATATTGGTATTTATATACTCCAGGATAATTGCGGGTTAGCACAGAACCCGGATGTAAATGGAAGCAGTGTAATTGAAGACAAGTGTTATAACCGCGGTAAACCGTCGTGCGTGCAGGCTGGTCATCTCAGGACCAGCACTACGGTGGTGTGAACCAAATAGTGTTGCGCTTGATAGCAGATAGTGTATTGTCAGGGATAACGAATTGATAGTGAAGCTGGTATAATTATTCTGAACAAGTGTCAAGCCAAAATTACAGGTGGAACCGGACCAAGACAGGGTCCCGTTCACATGGTTGTCGAATATAAGAGTATTGTAATTTAATTTATCTCACTAAGAATTTTGATTTTGCATTTTATGTTGGTCACAACTCCTTGATTTCAGTCCTGTAAATATTCCACAAATGCTTATATTAAATTGTACATTGAAGTGAATGGCACGAGTGTGATTGAGCATTATTTGAGTCCGCCCATGTGACATTTTCTGGGGGCTTGTCCGGGAGAGTGCTGTATAGGTGTTTTCGTTCAAGTCCTTTTAGTTGTATCAAATATTCCAAATGCCTCGAAAAGGAGTGTCGTAGTCACTTAGTGAGATAAATTTAATTACAATACTCAAAAAGGCTGCAAAGGCTGTTGGAATACGCCTTCTGGCAGCAAACAAAATCTGAACTCTAATCAGCCAGTATACAGGCTGACGGTAAGGTGGACGGACGGCTCCTGGCCGCAAACGAAATTGGGCTTAGACACAAAATTATCTTGCCAACTGGCGCCTGAGTGTGGCAGGTTGGTTTCCTGCCATCACGGAGCTAACTCAATGTTCTCTCGGTGAAATCAAAATGATGTCTGCCCCGAAAAGATCCAACTCTACTGTTAAATTGCTACTCGACTACGACACTCCTTTTCGAGGCATTTGGAATATTTGATACAACTAAAAGGACTTGAACGAAAACACCTATACAGCACTCTCCCGGAACTGGAGCTATTTCCTGTCTTTTCTTTCTACATTAATTGACATGCAAAAATAAATGAACTCCTCTCGGTCATCGATGGCGCTACTTGTAAAACATTTACACCTGTCTTATCACTTTCTCTCTCTCGCTCTCGCTTTCTCTCTCGCTCCCTCACTCGCATTTGCTCTTCATTTGCCAGATTTGTCACAGGACTTCATCCTCAGGACAGACGCCTCCAACGTTGGACTAGGAGCAGTCCTCCTCCAAACACACCAAGACGAACGATTTCCAGTCTCCTACGCGAGCCGAAAACTGCTTCGACGAGAACAAGCATACTCAACCATAGAACGTGAGTGCTTAGCTGTAGTTTGGGCAGTAAAGAAGTTCGAACCATACTTGTACGGCAGACAATTTGTGCTAGAAACAGACCACCACCCACTAGTGTACATGAACAAGGCTAGCCCTGCAAATGGGAGGCTAATGCGTTGGATTCTGGCTTTGCAACCCTACAGATTCCGTGTGGAAGCTATCCGCGGCAGCGAGAATGTTGGCGCAGACCTACTAAGCCGGCTGTAGAGAGAAAGATAGTGTTATAAGTTCAGATCAGATCAGTTCAGATCATGTACACAATGAATATACAACGGTGCACCTATGGATAGTACATACATACAAAAGGTTGAGGAAAACTTGTGATTTTTTTGTTTCCTCTACATTTGTATGTATGTACTATCCATAGGTGCACCGTTGTATATTCATTGTGTACATGATCTGAACTGATCTGAATACATTCTGGTATTATAAGTGCTCAGGTAATTCGGAATGGAGCTAGCTAAGTTAACTGAAATTGGAGAAAAGTTCGGATTCAGTGGAGAGGAGCTTAGGCAGTTTGTTACAGACGAGCAAAAGAGACTCAGAGAGGAAAGAGCGGACATGTTAGAGTTAAGGCGACAGGAAAGAGAAACAGCCGAGCTACAATTGGCGATAGCGCGAGAAAAGCAAACCAAAAGCGAATCAAGTTCTAATGGGTGCAAAGCTCGATCTCCAAAATTGCCTCTATTTCACGAAGACAAAGATAACATAGATGCCTATCTACAGCGGTTCGAACGATATGCCAAAAATCAAAACTGGCCAACTACAGACTGGGCACTCAACTTAAGCACGCTGCTTACAGGTAAGGCTCTTGATGTCCACTCTAGATTGTCAAGTGCGGAATCCAATGATTATGACACTTTGAAACATGCACTCTTGAAATCCTTTCAGCTCACTGCAGAAGGATTTCGCTCCAAGTTTTTTTCAGGCAAACCGACAACAGGAGAAACGGCATCCCAGTATGCAAACCGACTAGAGAACTACTTGAACAGGTGGGTAAGCCTCTCTGGTATAGAGCACACTTTCGAGGAGCTGGCAGATCTACTCCTCCGGGAGCAGCTCATCAGTGGGTGTCATCGAGAGCTGGCCATCTTCTTAAAAGAACGGCAGCCCGAGACTTCGAAGGACGTGGTGAAACTAGCTGAGCAGTACTTAGACGCCAGAGGAGGCACCTTCAAACCACCCCCACCGGCACAAAGGAACATCCAGACACACGTGGGACAGATGCCACGGGGCAACACCAGACCTGAAGGTAAAATCCCTCCAAATAACATTTCTGGAAATAGGCCCCCGTCTCAACCCAAATGTTACAACTGCCACCAACACGGTCACCTTGCCCGTGATTGTACAAAACAGGGAACCAGAGGCAGAACGTGTTTCATATGCCACAAACCAGGTCACATTGCTAACTATTGTCCTTTCTCCCCCATGAAATCGGCAGGTCTAGTCCTCGCCCAGGATCCAGAGCAAGGAAACCCCCCTACCTCGGAACACAGCCTGGCTTCATCGGAACCCGATAAGGTAGAACCAAATCCACATACTCCCTGTCAATGTCCAGCTTGCACTAACACAAAGGTCAAAATTGAGGCTTCTTGTATGATGGTTCGAATGCCACTCAATGCCCCCAAACTAGAATCCACCACAGATCATATCCAATTCAAGTGTGGACACTCCTTGCCGTTGATGAGTGCAGCATGCACCAAAGAACATGTGGTCAGACAAATGCCAGTTACTAACGGACTAGTCAATAACAACCAAATTTCTGTTCTCAGAGACAGCGGCTGCAGCGGAGCTGTCATTAAACAAGATCTTGTCCAGCCAAACCAAATGACAGGTGAAGAAAGTACTTGCGTGCTGATTGATGGCACAGTGAAAACTCTCCCCGTCGCTAGAATAGATGTTGACACTCCCTTCTACGTAGGGAAAGTTAACGCATTGTGCATGAAAACTCCACTCTATGACCTGATTTTAGGTAACCTACCCGGAGTAAGAGAACCAGACAACCCAGATCCCGACTGGACGGCTACACCAATGCCTGTCGGCGCCGTACAGACGAGAGCCCAGGCTCAACGAGACGGTAAGCCATTTCGTCCCCTCAAAACCCCACACCCAATGGAAGACATCGTGACTCCAACAGCTCTCAAAGAGGCACAACAGAAGGATGAAACATTACACCGCCTGCGAGAACTCGCCGATACTCGTTCAGAGAAGGTAAGTCGCAATAACGGTCTCTCTTCCTTCTTTTACAAAGACGGAATGCTGTATCGCTCATTCCACTCTCCCCAAATGGACCCTGACACAACAATCACACAAGTGGTAGTACCAAAACAATACCGCAAACAGGTTATGCAAACAGCCCATGAAAACATACTCGGAGGGCATCAAGGTACCAAAAAGACAACTGAAAAGATACTTACCAATTTCTTTTGGCCCGGTATGAACTCTGACATTACCAGGTACTGTAGATCGTGTGACGTCTGCCAACGTACACTATCAAAAGGTCGTGTAACCAAGGTCCCCCTCGGAAAGATGCCGCTCATCGAAGTCCCCTTCGAACGCATTGCTGTAGACATAGTTGGACCAATACACCCAATGACTGACCAGAAAAATAGGTACATACTTACCGTTATTGATGTTGCTACTAGGTACCCCGAGGCAATCCCACTCCCAAGCATCGAGACAGAAAGAGTTGCAGAAGCCCTAGTGAGCATCTTCACCAGAGTCGGAATCCCCAAGGAAATGCTGACCGATCAAGGGACTCAGTTCACATCTGATCTCATGAAAGAGGTAAGCAAATTACTCTCCATCAAACACTTCACTACATCCCCATATCACCCTGCCGCGAATGGACTAGTTGAGCGCTTCAATGGCACTCTAAAACAAATGTTGAAACGTATGTGCGCTGAAAACCCAAAAGACTGGGACAGGTACATTACTCCCCTTCTATTTGCAGTGAGAGAAGCACCACAAGAGAGCATGGGGTTCTCCCCGTTCGAGCTTCTTTACGGCCGGAAGGTACGCGGACCCCTCGACATCCTGAGAGAACTCTGGACAGGAGAAGCCGAAACAGGTGAGACCAAGTCTACTTACCACTATGTACTTGATCTCCGAAACAGGATCGACGAAACATGCCGCAACGCCCACACTCAACTTCAGAAATCAGCAAACAGGTATGCAAAATACTACAATCAGAAGGCAAAACACAGGGAGCTACAAGTCGGAGACAAGGTACTCCTACTCCTACCAACTGACAGGAATAAGCTCCTTCTACAATGGAAGGGCCCCTTTGACGTGATCTCCAAAATCAGCTCCATGGACTACAGGATCGACCTCAACGGGAAACCAAAGGTGTTCCACATCAATCTTCTGAAAAAGTATCATGCTAGAAATGATATTCCCTCTATTTCAGATGCCGAAGCTGCTTGTACCGCCGTGATCGAATGCGAAGAGCAAAATGATGACGAGGAAGAAACGCAGCAACCACTAACTAACACATCTCTCCTACAGCCTTTCCCATTTCAGGCGAAAGAGTCACTTGACGATGTCTCAATTAACTCAGCCCTTTCCTCCCCACAGAAAGAACAGGTCAACGAACTCCTCAACGAGTACAAAGACGTCCTGTCTGATCTTCCCGGTCGAACCACGTTAGGCGAACACCACATCAAACTCAAAGGAAATGAACACCTGAAGAGTAAACCATATCCCATTCCCCACTCTCTTAGAGACACAGTCAGAGAAGAGGTAAAAACCATGCTATCGCTCGGAGTAATTGAGCCATCAGAAAGCCCCATTGCCTCCCCCATAGTACTGGTTAAAAAGCCCGATGGCAGCAACCGGTTTTGTGTAGACTTCAGAAAACTCAATAAAGTGACTGTATTTGATGCTGAACCCATACCAGATCAAGATGAACTCTTCACAAAAGTCGCCCATGCAAAGTTCTTCACCAAAATAGATCTCAGCAAAGGATACTGGCAGGTACCCATGGCAGCCGAATCCAAACCACTAACCGCTTTTCTTACCCCCGATGGTCTCTTTCAGTTCACAATGATGCCCTTCGGCTTAGTGAACGCTCCCGCCTCCTTCAGTCGACTGATGAGGAGACTGCTAGACCGACTCGGAGGAACGGTGAACTACATCGACGACATCCTCATCTATTCGACCACGTGGGAAGAACACCTACGTACACTCACAGAACTCTTCAGACGACTACGAGCCGCAAAGCTCACTGCTAGACCAAGTAAGTGCTTCATCGGACAGACAAGCGTCGAATTCCTAGGACACGTGATCGATCACGGACAGGTAAGACCCCGCCCTGAAAAACTCAAAGCCATCCAAGAGGTAAGTCAGCCTCAGACCAAACGAGAGCTCAGATCCTTTCTAGGTATGGCGAACTACTACCGGAAGTTCATTCCGAACTACGCCGCCGTTGCCGCACCACTCACAGACAGGACCAGAAATGCTGAACCAAACAAGGTAAAATGGGAAACGAGCCAAGAGCAGGCCTTCACAACACTGAAGGAAAAACTCTCTAACCCCCCTATCCTTCATTTGCCAGATTTGTCACAGGACTTCATCCTCAGGACAGACGCCTCCAACGTTGGACTAGGAGCAGTCCTCCTCCAAACACACCAAGACGAACGATTTCCAGTCTCCTACGCGAGCCGAAAACTGCTTCGACGAGAACAAGCATACTCAACCATAGAACGTGAGTGCTTAGCTGTAGTTTGGGCAGTAAAGAAGTTCGAACCATACTTGTACGGCAGACAATTTGTGCTAGAAACAGACCACCACCCACTAGTGTACATGAACAAGGCTAGCCCTGCAAATGGGAGGCTAATGCGTTGGATTCTGGCTTTGCAACCCTACAGATTCCGTGTGGAAGCTATCCGCGGCAGCGAGAATGTTGGCGCAGACCTACTAAGCCGGCTGTAGAGAGAAAGATAGTGTTATAAGTAATTTCTTTTAATTATGAAATGCATTTTTCGAAAGGGGGAGTGAAATGTCACATTGAAAATGCATTTCCAGGTTGTTTCATGTACATCACCTATCGGTCATTCAACTAGACAAACATGTTTACGGGTAGGGATAACGAGACAAAGGGTGCGAGTGAGGGAGCGAGAGAGAAAGCGAGAGCGAGAGAGAGAAAGTGATAAGACAGGTGTAAATGTTTTACAAGTAGCGCCATCGATGACCGAGAGGAGTTCATTTAATTTTGCATGTCAATTAATGTAGAAAGAAAAGACAGGAAATAGCTCCAGTTCCGGGAGAGTGCTGTATAGGTGTTTTCGTTCAAGTCCTTTTAGTTGTATCAAATATTCCAAATGCCTCGAAAAGGAGTGTCGTAGTCGAGTAGCAATTTAACAGTAGAGTTGGATCTTTTCGGGGCAGACACCATTTTGATTCCACCGAGAGAACATTGAGTTAGCTCCGTGATGGCAGGAAACCAACCTGCCACACTCAGGCGCCAGTTGGCAAGATAATTTTGTGTCTAAGCCCAATTTCGTTTGCGGCCAGGAGCCGTCCGTCCACCTTACCGTCAGCCTGTGTACTGGCTGATTAGAGTTCAGATTTTGTTTGCTGCCAGAAGGCGTATTCCAACAGCCTTTGCAGCCTTCCAGTAGCCAAGAAGAAGAGGCATTTTGGTTATATTACACCGGTCATTGATGGCGCCGAGACCGAGGACGAGCCTACTCCCAGGCCGACGCATTCGCAGCAGAGCGACTGGGTCCGCCCCTCGCTAGGGAGGACTTTGGACGCCAAAGAATACGGAACGCGGGTCCCTCGCGACACTTTGGAGCTGGAACAGCAACCTCGCATATAAGGACGCTCCACCCACGAATCAGTTCATGTTCTGGAAGCGAACAGTTTGACAATTAATGTGACTCTGGGGACAACGCAGGTGAGCGATGAACCTGGCGGGTGCATGACACCCTGTAGATATGACTGGTTACGACGTGGAAGTGTCGCTGAAGTAGAGAGATGAAGGTCAGGTTAAATTGGTAAAAAGATGAAAATAATGTGCACATAATTCGAAGATTGGTATTTATATACTTCATGATAATTGCGGGTTAGCACAGAACCCGGATGTAAACGGAAGCAGTGTAATTGAAGACAAGTGTTTTAACCGCGGTAAACCGTCGTGCGTGCAAGGCTGGTCATCTCCGGATCAGCACTACGGTGGTGTGAACCAAATAGTGTTGCGCTTGATAGCAGATAGTGTATTGTCAGGGATAACGAATTGATAGTGAAGCTGGTATAATTATTCTGAACAAGTGTCAAGCCAAAATTACAGGTGAAACCGGACCAAGACAGGGTCCCGTTCACATGGTTGTCGAATATAAGAGTATTGTAATTAAATTTATCTCACTAAGAATTTTGATTTTGCATTTTATGTTGGTCACAACTCCTTGATTTCAGTCCTGTAAATATTCCACAAATGCTTATATTAAATTGTACATTGAAGTGAATGGCACGAGTGTGATTGAGCATTATTTGAGTCCGCCCATGTGACACCGTGCCGTAGTCATTTTAGTCCTTCGGGGATCGAAATATAATTAGTATGTACTTATGAAAGCGATTGTATATAGAAAGCATGACAAAGAGAAGTATATTATTTTAACAATTTTATTTAGTCCGCAGATTAGTCCTAAATGGGGGGTCCTTCAGGAACATTCAAATTCAACAGGTTCACGTTCAAGTTCAAGATTATTTCGTATCCATTTCAACACAATTGATATTACGTACATTGTACGTGTAATGTGAATAGTAGATAGATAGATAGGCCTAGATCATAGATAGTTGGGGGGGGGGGGAGGGAGAGAGGAGAGAGACGGGGAGAGAGAGAAAGAGAAGTGATGATAACCACACTACACAAGGTCACATAACGAGGAATCATTTTTCCACACCGAATGTGCCATTGTAATTTCCGTCGCGTGTTTTAGCTAAACCAAACATAACCAAGTGTGCACAGTGTGCAGGACGAAGGCACCTTCGGGTGCCTAGATTTCCCATCGTAAATGAATGACTGGACGTTGTTTGAAGAAGCATAATCTGTTCCTATGAGATACAGCTCGAGGCGAATGGGTGGGAGTCGCGGTCTGTCGGGGCGTAGGCGGTACCGGTTTCCCACGTTCATTTGCTCTCATGCGTGTAACTTGTGCTTGTCATGTGCTGTTTTTCCACCTCACTGCAAGCTGCTTTAGGCATTGATACCAAAAGGCATTTATATCGCAACAGTCTGAAACAGAAGGAGGTATGTCAGCACCAGGTTAACGATGGGAATTACTTTCTGTCCACAATTCCAGAACGTTTCGATAGCCTGCATATAGAAAATTGGGACTGGGAATCCCGTTTCAATGTGCGCTTATGTATTGCGACTACCATCTTTGTTTAGGGGGCTTTGTGTGTGTGGAAGAGAGTCTGTGTGAGTGTGTGTTTCTCTGTCTGTTTCTCAAACTTATGGCAAGTTTTCAAGTTCATAAACATGATCAAGGCGCTGCTAAACCTTTCAGTACGTGAAAGGGCTTAAGATCCTCACAAGTCTCAACTTCTAAAGGGAAATATTGTTGTTTGTCGACGATACCAGTCTGACGAGCGGCGTCCCCGTCAGCAGGGAATGGGCGGGGTAGGCTGTCGAGACCTCGCCCCTGAGACCGACCTGCCTTGAACTTACCACGAACAGCTGCAGCAGCAGCACCAGCAGAAACAGCAGGCCTTGGAGCCCTTGCCCCGGTCACTCTGCGGCTGCGATCCCGGCGAAGGCTGAGGGCTTCTCTCTCGCCCTCTCCGCTGCTCTCTCATCTCCACTACCAGCAACTTATACCTGCGAGCTGTCAATAAAGAACACATGATAAAATGCAGAGTGTCAGCTGTTAGTAGTTAGCAGTGATGACAATAAGAGCACCAGCTACACTGTTATTACCATTACTGCGGTTGGGCTAAAACGCCTACTATTGTCACTGTCTTTCGCGAAGAGAAAATTTGCGCAAAAATGATATCAATGGATGAGTATAACCACGTATACATCATTCCACTACAAAAATAAAAGAGCATTGGAAAAAAAAAACTGATTTTCTTCGAGACACCCAAATCATGAATTTTCACATAGAAAGTGCATATTTTGTGTACCCTACCGTCTGTATTATACTATGTGCTTATTTTGAATGAAATAAAGCATGACGGTTTTCACAGTACATATCAATGAAGGCCATACTTGCTACTGAACGTAAATCGGATCTTTACATTTGAAATTCACCATACTATCCTAACCGCGAAACAATTTACCTTTATTCCAAGGATTAACTTTGAGTTTAAAAGTAGAATCCACATTTGAAGATTTATTGATGTCATTACTTAAAATTTACAAATAAAATTGTGTAAATCTTCATTTATTCTTCTTTTTTTTCTCCTTCCGGTGTCACTTAACGTCACAATTTCGTCAAACGATTCTAGGCAATGTTCAAGTTAAGGAGCACGTTACCCATGGAAATCGGAGTTCGTTGGCTACCCGTAAGTTTCAACAGATGAATTGAGTCATAACATTTCAAATGTGCATGTTTTATGTGAATCTTGCCTGGATTGGATTTTGACACGTTGAATGGTTGGTACTGGCTGGGATCTCGTGGAGCGCGCATTGAAGCTATAACTTCATTTTGCTCTTTGTAACAATTTTGTTTAAACAGCCTTGCATACTGTTAGCACACATAAAATAAGGCTATTATCGTGATTATGGCCTTATGTTACTTACGGATAATGCTAAAAATCTTAATGCACGTTCACCATAATGAACATAATGACCATTGATAATGATGATGACATTTTGATGATAATGATGATGACATTTTGATGATGACGATGATGACATTTTGATGATAATGATGATGATGACATTGATGATAATGATGACATTGATGATGATGATGACATTGATTTTAATGATGATGACATTTTTGATGATGATGACGATATGTTGATAATGATGACGACATTTTGATGATGATGGCATTTTGATGATGATGACATTTTGATGATGATGATGACATTTTGATGATAACGATGATGATGACATTTTGATGATAATGATGATGATGACATTTTGATGATGATGACATTTTGATGATGATGAAGACATTTTGATGATGATGACATTTTGATGATGATGATGACATTTTGATGATGATGATGACATTTTGATGATAACGATGACGATGACATTTTGGTGATAATGATGATGACATTTTGTTGATAATGATGACGATGACAATTTGTTGATAATGATGATGATGACATTTTGATGATAATGGTGATGACATTTTGATGATAATGATGATATTTTGATAATGATGATGAGGACATTTTGATTATAGTGATGATGATATTTTAATGATGATAATGATGACGATGACAATTTGTTGATAATGATGATGACATTTTGATGATAATGGTGATGATGACATTTTGATGATAATGATGATGATATTTTGATAATGATGATGAGGACATTTTGATGATAGTGATGATGACATTTGATGATGATGATGATGATATTTTGATAATGATGATGAGGACATTTTGATGATAGTGATGATGACATTTTAATGATGATAATGATGACGATGACAATTTGTTGATAATGATGATGATGACATTTTGATGATAATGGTGATGATGACATTTTGATGATAATGATGATGATATTTTGATAATGATGATGAGGATATTTTGATGATAGTGATGATGACATTTTGATGATGATGATGATGATGATGATGACATTTTGATGATAATGATGACGATGACATTTTGGTGATAATGATGATGATGACATTTTGTTGATAATGATGACGATGACAATTTGTTGATAATGATGACGATGACATTTTGATGATAACGATATTTTGATGATGATGATAATGATGACATTTTGATGATAATGATGACATTTTGTTTAACCTTTCTTGTGTGATGACTTGAGGAGCCCTTACATACAACGATGAATTTCAACCACTTCGGTACTTTTTTTTCCCCTCCAAGACGGCCACCCTGGAGGCTGTCCTGAAAACGCCAACCCAGTGATGTGAGACTTGGAAGGTACAAAGACCTCTGATGGGCAGTCTACGCAGATGCATTACGGAGCATAAGAGATGGCCCGGGCTTTTGTATACCATCCACCGAATAACGTTGCGCTTTCAAGTTAACATTCACCAACTATAGCTTTGAAGTTTGTGTGCTGTAGTTTTTGTTTTTGTGTTGTTGTTGTTGTTTTTTTTAAGAGGAACATCTTAATTTTTAGAATAAGTAGCAGCATCGTCAATGCTCAAGGTTGCCACCCAAGCTGTCATAATGATAACTTCAGTTCGGTTCAGTTGCATAATCATAAGAAAAGATATATCATTATAAGTATTTTCACAGGGGAGGTGAATTGAACAAAGAGTGGAAGAAAGCATAGGAATTGTTGTAGAAACCTTTCATGCATTTCCACTTGCACCTGTGATATACATGTCGCGGGATGATGCATAAAAAGCTAACATAGAAATAAAATGAGAAAGAGAGAATGCGGACGGTCACCATGGTCACAGACAATGAAAAGAGGGCGAAGAAGCATTATTTTAAGAAAATATCAAAACAATCTATTATGCAATTCCATTCTGACTTCAATCGCTTACAATAAGAAGCAGATGAGAATCAACATGCGAACTGCGACCATAAAGAAAATTATAATTCTCCACTTTCTGTACATTATAATGGCTATACAGAATTTATGAGGCCTGCGATAAACCTCTCGGTATTCCAAGAAAATAATCATAGTAAAATCGTTCGCAGCAAACCCCGAAGCTATGTATGCATAGTTGCACTCCGCCCTAGGTTGTATCCTACGCACAAAACATCACGCCAGCAGCCGTAATTTGATGTTTCGTAGGCAGGTATGCACAGAGCTGCCTAAAGGAGGCATCTATGGGGCAATTTAATAATCATTAAACGATGGCGCGCCAGATCTCGTGATGTTACGTTCATTACGGGTACCTTAAATTAATTGGAATAGATTCCGTCGGACAGCTCGAACCCAAACTGGTCATGGACCCTCTCACAATGATTCCCCGCTCGATACACTGGATTTGCGAATGAAAAGAATATTCATTAGAGCTCATTCATCATGGGGAAGAAAATGGCATGAGGTGAACGGGAGGCCAGCTGCGCTGATTCAAACACGGACACGTTGATGTTTGTTCGATTGATTGTTCGTCTGTCTGTGTGTTTTCCGAGGTAAATTACGGTACCGGGGATTTACAGCTTGGAAAAACCCGCCACTACGAAACGGGAGATATGATATACATATCGTCAGCGCTGTCAACACTATTTTCTCACTACTAATACAATGGACAAAGACCCCTTTTTTATTTTATGTCAACATCAATATCGCACTTTTATTAAGGAGCAATGAAGAAGAAGAAGAGAAAGTAGATGATTTTATGAATATAGCTCTTGTGTATTCATAAAATGAAAGTATTCCGTAATTATAAAGGTGCTGGTTATAGAGAATGTATGGTTTGAAATATATTGTTTTCATCAGAATTACGGACAAGATTTGCGGTATTATTACGCTCTGGTAGACCTTTGTTTAATCCTCCAAATGATTTATTGGATTATGTTTTATGTTTTCGACATTCTTCTTCTTCTTCTTCTCACGATTGTTATTATTGTCATTATTATTATTACTATTACTATTGTTATTATTACTACTGTTATTATTATCATCATCATTATTATTATTAGCATTATTGTTATACATAACGACTACTGACTTCAAAAGATAATTTTGTATTATGGCCCCTCCTTGAGGGCATCCTCTCGAATGTAATACACTGCTCTCCCATAAGATTGCGCTACACCTTTATTCAAACGCTCCTAGCTAGCTACGTGTACACTCGGGTCAAGAGGGTGATGGTTGTAAAAATGGTCCAAGGATGAACACGCCGATCAGCAGGATTCGAACCCATGACCCCGTATTCAAGAGTCCGGAGCATCATCTCTGTAAATCTTGACACTGCTAGTTTCTAAAATGCCAACTTGTGAAGCAGATTATATGCTGGTGGTTATTCTAGTTGCCCTTTCTTAGACTGTAAAGGGCAGCAGTCATCTTGCCCTGTCTTTGCAGCCACACTCGAAATGCCATTATTACCTCTCGGCATACAAAACACAGCACACCTCTTTTTCAACATTGTTCAACCTATACGGCAAGCATCACAACCCAGCATCGTCTACCTACTGCAGTTGACTATGCCTTACTAAGTGAGCTTCTTGCTTTAATCAAACAAGTGTCGTCAGATGTTTTGATTGATATTGCAGTAAAAATTATTTTAAATCTATTTCAAATTTGTTTTTGTACGGGGGAGACTAATTAGGACTCGAAAAGGTGATGTAAAAAATATACACCCGTGATAAGATTCGTAGATTAAAGCTGAGCCTTGTCGCGGCAAAAGATCCAGGTAGCATTTCGTAAGGCGGTTTCAACGATGCGGATCGGACTGGTGTTTTAAGTGAAGAAATATGCCCATACTCTGAGGATGGATGGTCGCATAGTGCACTCAGTACATTAGTGTGTACTCAGTTGCTTTATTTTTTGAAAGAGAAATGTGAATTTATCAGTCTTTAAACAAGATGCTTAATTCACAAAGCTGGACAACCTCAAATGGATGACATACAATATGATAAGTCAAAGTGGGGCAAGATGGCGGCGGGTTCATCCTCAGCATGGCGGCCGCGTCTCACGTTACAGCAACCGATGTGTACTTAGTGTTAGGTTCACATAGAACGGGCTATGGTGTGCACCTTACCAAGAAGCGCTGTAGATTTGTACAGTGCGCTCGCCGCGGCACTGTGTGTAGCTGTGTGTGATGCTCCTGATGTGGGGTGAATGAGACTACTAGTAGTTGTGTGTGGGGGAATGCACGGCGCTATTGTGTTTATTGCCCGATCATAGTAGGACATGAAGCCAACTCGCGGCGCCACTTTCGTATGTATAGCCTTACGTGGCAGGTTGTAGCAGGAAAAATCTCACTTTCTATCAACCAAGTGCGCAGAAATTTAGAAGTTATGAGCCCTGCCGTTTCACAATCAATATGATCATTCAGTGATTGAATCCTGCTATACTGTCAAAGAAGAATGCAAAGATAATGAATAACACAGGTATTACACCTGTACTGGTATTAATCTTTGCAATCATCACCCAGTTATATTATGGCGAAAAAACTAACGTTCGTCATGACCCAATTAATTCGTTTATGTATTCAGGTCTTTGATTCATAAAGCTGTATAAAGTCATCCTAAAATGGTCTTCACATCAATTCCTTAACCTGCGAAGCAGAAGAACGCAAGGTTCTTCACTTTTTATCCTTCTATAGAGAACGAGTGATATTACTTCATGCGCATTAAAGTAATTACAAAATTAATCTAAACATTACGTTTACTTGTGTATTTGTTGCTGTGTTTAAGTATATGAATAGAATGTCAAAAACACTTTTTGAGTTGTTCCTTCATTCTTTTCAGTTGCTTCTAGGGTTCATAATGTGACAATAAGTGACGATGAATTATCACAATTTCATATTTTAGTCACAGATTACTGCTACCCTGCAATGGTGACGATTTTATTCTAGAAATCAACGCTATCATTCAATGAATTGAATTATGTCTATTACCACTTAAATTTTGTATTCTTCTGATTTTGTTTGGTTTGTATCTGGACAAAGAATAGTTTGTATTTCCAAATACTGTAATAAATGCTATAGTGCCTCTCTTCAACCTGCACTTTTCTTTTGAAAGTTTGTTTGTTTTTTTTTTGTTTTTCGGGGGGGGGGGGCGGAATAGTTGATATTCATCGGAATTTTTTAAGACAAGACGAAAATATCGTAAAAATCCATCAGGCAACGTATACATAATCCTCTTTAACATTACCATTGCCATCATTTTATTTTACAGTCATTCAACCATGAATGCTGTATTATATATATAATTTAACACTGATAACTATAGTAATGACGTCACATAATCAATATACACACACGAGTGGGAAAACATAGGGGACCGTGTCAAATTTCGAGTCTGTTGATGTTGCGCAATACATGAATATGATTTCTTATGGCAAATGTACAGTATAAACAAGCAACCTTGCTATAAAGTCGAGCTCGTATAAGTCGAACATTACCTGAGTCGAAGGTCTTTTCAAGTCCTCTTCTCTTTATATTCTATTGATTTTTAATCCCTCATAAGTCGAATTTTCTCTTAGAGTCGAAGCTAATCCTTCAGTCCAATTAGATTTGACTTAGGCAAGGTTGGCATATATATATATATATATATATATATATATATATATATATATAAGAATTGTAGTTAATGAGGCATATATATTCTGTGTGATTCTGTGTGTGAATAATATGTGTATATTATACTTATGCCCATACGCATATAGTGAGTGCTTTTATAAGAATTGCTATTGATGAGGCAAAAATAGTACATGACTGTCATCGTAGATACCCTATAATATATCTCGCTACAACTAAAAATGGAAAACAAATGAAAGCATCAATTTATTTTTGGCAATCACGCTGCCACCCCACCCCTCCCGCCACTTCATAGACACTGTAAAATCAGGAAATCTCGAAACTTGAAATGTGTGGATTCTCTACTGTTTCCATGAAAAGGTAAGAATCTCCCCCCCCCCCCCACCATGAAAAATCAGTCAAAAGTCTTGCTTGATTCGAGTTCTGATTCTAATAGAACAGATCAAAACCTGACCATGCTCGTGCACCAAAATAAACGGACATAAATATAGAATACACTGTATTTCGAATATACGGAAAGTGAGAGAAGAAAATGGAAAAAAAAAAAAGATGGAGAGGGAGGTACCTACTTTCCAGGAATATCAATGCGCTTCTACTTGCTCTCTTAAAATTATGCTGCTCAGGGACTATTTGATGGCACTAATTGCATGGCAAAAATCGGTCGCCAGCTCGCGATGCATGCGTCTACCCCATTGCCTGATTTAGACTCATCCGGGGTCCTGGTTATTTCTGCCCGATAATGAACAATGGCCGGCCTTGTTCCCGTCCGCTTATATCCATGCCAGATGGGTGGAGTAGAGGAGTAATTGTGCTATCTCAGGCGAGGAGGTTTGGACGAGGATCCCACATGCTGTATACTCAACGGCTAACGATGAGTGCCTTCTCAGATATGCGCTCATGTTCTACAGCGCTTCACGCTCGACTTGCAAACTTGCATGCAGCAAGAAGTATTCTGCCTTCATTATTCAGTGACTTTCTTGACTCGAACAAAGCAAACAATAGCAACAAATTCAGGAAAGAATAAGGCTAAGGAAAAGTTACTTCAACGGCATTGACGTCATTCGCTGATATCTCCAAAACAAGAAGCTCATAATTCTTTTCATACCGCCTCATCCGGCAAACAGTGATGAAATCGGGCGTGAAAGAGTCAAGGTTTTAAATGCATTTTACCGGTGAAGGAACCTTTCGCAAATACCGCTAACAAATATCTGCAATAAATATCACTTCATTTGCCGCGCAGGGAAATGAAAAAAAAAAAATCGAAGTATGGAAAATTTCATTTTCAGCTATATACCATAGTTTTCACAGCCTATACAACAGCTACAATACGACGTCCACAGAGATATAATCTATTCAGGTTTCGGCAGGAATGCCCTGCATTGATCGTTGCTGTGGACGTTCTTACCTTCTTTTAACCGAGGAATATGTACTATTGTTGTATCATTAAGTGCTGTTTTCCTGCAAATATAATATGTAGGTAGTCCCCAAAAATGACTTCTGAGTTTAAATAGGCATGGAAGTTGATATCTTGGTACCAAGTGGTTGATTTTTCCGTACGCATATCAATGAATCAGGCATGATATTACAATGGGCAGATGTCAGACCGAGAGAGGTCACGATCACAAGGCCACGGCAAGCGATTACTCAACTCAATTTCGATAAAAGTGTACTTCCCAGGGTAAGGTGTGACTTGCAAAGGACGACATTTACATCTAATGTAGATAGCTCAAGTTGAAAGATTTCTTGGGTATTTTTAGCATTTTATTGTATTTTATTTCTGTGGAGGATATTTCGCAATGAAGACCATCCTATTGAAGACTATAACGGATCTAAGCACATTTAAGATCACTTTATCCAGAGAGTATACAAACTTGACAGGGGCTCTGAGTATCCTCTTTTGGGGGTAGGAGGGAGGGGTCAACAAGTTTCGGCATGAACAAAGACACTAAGGAATCTCCAGTAAGAACCTTTATCAATCACTGTTATCATAAACGCAACCGAGACGAACGGCCGAGGCGCACGTCATTTTGACTCTGGACACATCTGCTCATTGCACACATCGACACACACATACATACACACATGGATATATCTGTTATATATCTATTATATATATATATATATATATATATATATATATATATATATATATATATACACACATTGTACATTTAGTGTACGTACAAACATAATATATGATTATATATCGTACATAATTACAATACGTTAAGCTCGTATAACATACACAATGACATATCTTTCCCATATTATATCTCACGTGTGTGTGTGTGCGTTTAGAGTATGTCATCTCAATAAGTGATTAGTCGCTATCAACTGTATATTTCCACATTGTGGATATGAATAAGGTTTATGGTGAAGCAGACATGTTTTCCGGATGATCTTATGGATATCCTATAATTTTTCGAGGTGTCGGAACACTTGTACGGTTTCCTTGTATACCAGTGGACTCCCGGCCTGGTGTCAGCTGCGCGCCATGTCGATACATCGACAGTACTGCACTTCCCCAGCGCTGGAATTGAAGAGTTTACATCCATACAGTACATCAAGTCGGTTTTACGCCTGCATGGCTAATACCTTTAGCTAACAAGTGGCCATGCCATGCACTTCACTGGACTTGCACTTTGCTCTTCTCGAGGAAGCAAAAGGTGGATCTTTAACTCGCATGGGCTGCGACTTTCTAGCATACGGGACCTCAATCTTACATCCTATCCGAAGGACAAAGTGTTTAGCCTCATACCAGATGGGACGGCTCGATACCATAACATACATTTTAGTTACCTTTTGGTCGCAAGATAGACTAGTTATTGACAGAGATTCCTCATCGTCCATTACCCGAGGTTATGGAGATAATCATTTTCAATATCGTTATTGCGGCTTATTGGCTGGCGTTTCCAATGAGAACATCTTCCAACGTTTCACCCGCCTGATATCCAAATGACAAGGTCGTTTTTTTTTTGTTTTTGTTTTTTTTGCTTCATGTTCATATTATCATTCGTTAGGAAATGTACATGCCAGATTCCAGAGTCATTAACACACAGGTCTACAGCATGACTATTGTATACTCTCACTGCAATTCACATCTTCACAGAAAATAACTTTCGTCTCTGGGAGCGGCATTGGCTAATCTCTTCCCAGAAACGTCCTAAAGAAGAAATCATGTAGACCTACCTGGTCGTATACATTTTCTTCTGGGGCCAGCAATGAAGGACACTGAGAATACAGAGAGAGTGAGGGACAAAGAGAGAGAGAGAGAGAGAGAGAGAGAGAGGGGGGGGGGGAGAAAGAGGGAGAAGAACTCGGCAGAAGTTGATGGAGTCGGAATAAGGTTAACAAAATCTGTATCTATTTTTTTTTCTTCAAAGGATCGTTTAAATCAAGCGCGCATTTTTTTAGACATATAGACTTACACAAGAACAGTGTTTGCGGATGCCCTATATACCACCGATGAAAAGTGACTAAACAAAAATCAAAAGATAATTGCGTGTCTAGTAATTCATTTTGTTTAACTATAGTTAATATTGATGTTTCTAATGAGAGCCAGAATTATAATCGACGTGAGGCATGCAACGAGCGTGCGTGTTGAATGGCCGCCTGTGTGAATGTCTTTAACACGCGGCGCACGCCGTGACGAAAAACCCTTTTCCTGACTGCGTGAGGCTGCGAGTTTAATTAATAAAATCTGGTGGCGGACCGGTATTCACCACTTGCCGTGATATCACTGGGAGACGGTTTCGGTAAACCACCCTTCATTTACGTCTTATCTAGGTCATAAGGTCACATGGAAAGCACACCGCGAGAAGCCTTAATTAATTTTGTGATGAGCGTACGTTTTACGGCCGAGGTAAATTAGGCCGTCTCTGCAGAACACTACCGACCTTCACTTGATGACCGCATTAATCTTGAAAAATTCTCAACATAGCTCCATAAGCTCCGTCACAGAATTTAAGTATGACAAACATGCTACCTTTGAAAACAGCGTATTATTCCGTAGCGAATTTTGAAGAGTGTGTAACTACACAAGATTCTTAATCCTATTATCGAAATCTATGTATTACTTCATTGATAATATCATAGTATCATTATGTTATACCGGCTTTACTTCATGTGTATCCAGTTCATTTCCATTCTTTGTCTTCATTATGTGCTTTGACATAATAATGAATTATAACAAAGGCAAAAATGAATTGAAAAGCATAAGAAATAAGGCCTACATCGCTGTGATAGCAATACATTAAGAGCGTAATATGCATGACAAGTATGACAATGCCAGTAAGTGGTATCCATAACTCTCGTCACAATATATTTCACGCTGTATTGACATGGTCACAGAAAGGGAAAATCCCTCCTCTTGAAGTTTTCAAGACCACATTCTGCTCTTGGTTTGGCATGGCTCTTTGTTTGTTTGTTTGCTTGCTTACTTCTCCCCTCAAAAAAAAAAAAAATGTCCAAGGTGTCACGATATTGTTCTGCATCTGAATATAACAAGGATATAATTTGCTTCAAAAGCATACTAAGAGCAATTTGGTTATATTGACTTGAATTTTTATAACTTTTCACTGCTCCCACCGATAATTGTTGTTCCGCAAAATGAAAAAAAAAATTAAAAAACGCTTAAGAAATTACATAATCAATAAAATGAAAATATTAGGGAACATAGTCTATGGAACTATCATGAACACGTGTCAGCAGACATACCAGGGAGCAGCAATGCAATGCGCATAATTAATAATATCATGTGAAACACGCCGAACAGTACGTTTATGATTTGCTATTCAAAGATCTCTGAAAAAGCAGTCGCACATAGCCATAAAAATAATATATAGGGCCTCCAGAGCTAAATATATGAAACTATACCTTCCTGTTCGAAGTCCTCTTAACACTTTATATTCTTTACCCTATTACAGTATACCTAACTCGCACTATTCTTATTGTAGAAAGATATATTGCTATGGACACCGGACTTCTTTGAGTTGCTGTTTGTGGGAATTTTCGATCATGGATTAATAAAGATTGGTACAAATCTCAGGCCTAATACGTTCTTTGTGTCACAGGAACTGTCTTCAACTCCTCCAACCATGGTAAATAATCTCTTTAAGACGTAAAGAAATCGTTGTTTTAAGCGAAGGGAGTACAGTCTAATGAAAGCCCTGCTTCCCTACCGGAAGTGGTGGCATTGAACCTGGCGTTTCCGACGGAAACATCATTAAATCTCCTCCGGCAACAATTCTGTGGATGCACCTGGGGAGAAAAGAAAAAAAAATAAACAAACTAGCGTCTCTTTTCTCAGTGACTCTACATCCTTATGAGCTCGTACGTGTCCTCCAAGTACAAGGAAATTGTAGAGGAGAAGAGTGCGAGATTGGAGCGCCTTTCCGAGAAACCAGCATCGTGAGATAAATCTGCTATTCGATAGCTTCTGGCCACGTTCTGCGTGAATATCTTCTGACCGCAATACGGCCTGAGCCACCGAGGTAACATTATCAAGTGCAAGTGCAGAGGTAAGAGGGGTTTCCTTTGATGAATATTCAACCACTATAGCAAAGTAGCCCGTGTCAGTATATGTGATAGGGAGTAAGCATTAGCGCGGTATATCGTCACAAAGTCTCTGAGCTTGTCCGCAATTATTCATCAATTTCCACACCTGGTAAAATTCCCTACGGTAATGATTCCAATGTAAAGCAAATGGATTCAGTCTCAAAACGAGGTTTGTCAAACACTGCCAAAATATTCTTATGATATAAAGACCTTATCCAAAGACATCCGTGTTCCATGGACCACTGAGGTAAACCTCTTGAGCACTTGTCTTTCAGATGTGTTCAGTTAACTACACATTTTCAAAACTGCAAACTTTTGTGCTCTCGAAGATTTACACAAAGTATGGTATTTACAGTACTTCAAAGACATTAAAGAGGGGGAAACAGATGTGCGATTTCCCCGAAAATGCCTGTGAATTTCACAATACAGATGTAAATATGAATTCACTTCGGAGTACTCATGACCGTGTTGTAACAATTGGATGAGTCCCCCTTTTTTTTTGTAATATCAACACTCGCCTTTCCATCCAGCAGAATGACTATAACTCATTACGGAGTGAAATCGCCTGAGCAAACTCTGTCGGATCAGTGATATAACTTCGGTAAATCAAATTGTCTTATATTGACGTTTGAAAACTATTGAAATACAAAACTTTCATTTTAATTGTGTGTATGATAAATGTGACGTTGATAATCTGTATATATTCAACACAGTATAAAGGAAGCTCTTCTGAAGCTAAAATAATTTCCTTTCCTTTTTTTTTTTTCATTTCATTTTTATTTCATATCCGGCCAAAGCATATAATATGACAATATCATATAAACAAATTAAGTACAATGTAACTTTTACATTTCCAAATGAAATTTAGATATACGTCATTTGTTTACATGAATCAATAATGTCTAAGTAGCCCTAATATTGAATTTGAATCCTGTGATCAATATTGAATACACTTATAATGTAATTAGTCTTCAGCTGTTGTATATCCTTCTCACCTGTAATTTTTGATTCCTTCAGTTCTTTATACTCAAAGTTCATAAACAGAAACTAAAATCGTTTCATTTGTCTGAAATATTTGGCATCAAATTGTAAAACAACAACAAACGAGTCCTTGCTGTATGTTTTCTCTGTAGAATCCTTGTGATGCATAGTGTTGTGCGCGGACTTTTTGTTTGTTTGTTTGTTTGTTTTATGATTTTTATGCGAGATTCTCATCACGGAAACGACTTGAATACCAAGCACGACATTATATGATTCGGCATTCATAGAGTTTATCACAATTCTTTCCACTAAATTAATTTCTGAGAAATCTCAAGTTTGTGCATTACTATCACTGCTTATGCTCTGTATCAACGCAGATAACTTTGAACGAAGCCATAATAGAGCCTAACTGAATAAGTATACATCTATTGCAATTTCTTGGTGGTTCAATGTTCTTGATATTTCCTTCATCCAAAATAAGAATATTATTATAATACTAGACAGATGAATAAATTATATATTCCCAATTTTAAATACTGCATTCCAAGATACACTTTCAAACATACGGGACCTGCTTAATGGAATGATTTGCCAAATATAATAATCTAATATATAATATAATATATATAAGTCATCCAACAGACTTTCAGTATTTAAAAGAAGTTACAAATTCTCTCTTGTTCAAAAAGATATGCTATAAATTTTAAGTTTTATTCCTTGAATGAGCACCTTGTTTTGATGACTCTCGCCTCCTGATGTATTCCGTTCTTTCTGTATAATTTTGTATTTCATTAATGTAACTATTTTAGCTGTAATTCCTGGGATCAGCCACAGAAAGACCAACGGCCTGAGTTGATCCCTCCACAATCTGAAATAACTGTTTTATGTTGTGTTTGTCTCTTGTCAAAATAATTGTTATGCAAGTTGTACATTTTTGTCCTATATTGTTCTAATGTTCTATGTATAGTTGTTGTTTTCTTTGTAAATGCTTTTTATCAGGATGTAGAAATAAATGAAATGAAATGAAATGAAAAATCTATCATGATCAGCTTAGATTGAGTAGACATAATTTGCTCCGATTTGACTCTTGTCCTGATTTTGTTTGTACACATTACTTCACGAAGGAATAGAATCATCTCTGTCTCTCTCTCTCTCTCTCAAGTCCAAAATTTGTGATCACTTCCCTCCAACTCTGCGGGGCTAAAAAATAATCTATGTTTTACTTCGTTCACTTAACACTGAAGACAAGAAACTCTTCCCTGTAATCGTTCTATCATTTAATCAGTTTCTTTTATTTCTCTATTTATACAAATTAAATGACTATGACAAGTCAACCAAAAAGTTCTCATCAAAATACGCAAAATAAAATCAATAAAGATTAATCCCTTTACTATTAATATCAATACTAATACCAATTATCTGACTATGGTGAAAGTAACGAAAAATAACCCAGATCTTTTGAAACTGATTACAAATACACACTAACATACTCAGCGAGTATCTCCGTGCCAAACATGCACACTCTAAATGTTTGAAATCTGTTGTTTTTTATATCAATGCATAAAGTAAAACAGCAACAACAGCCATGTTCAATTTCAAACACATCTTCCTTCTCTAGAATTCAGTTTAAGTGTTATTGAGTATCCGCAACCTTGTTTTCTCAACAACAACAAAAAAGTAACAGCAACATGTATAACGTTGTTGATAATTATTGTTTTGTTTTATTTATAGAGCTCCACGTGTAGTTGTTGGCGTAGCTGCTTTGCAAACTTGTGTAAGTTAAATATCAATATGTTTACGAAATGATCTGTCATGCATATGATTATCACATGAAATGCTTTTATTAAACTTGCTAAAAATTATGATTCTTTTTATTGCAGCATGAATTATTTGTCCTAAAGATAATGACATCACTGACTATACTCTCAGACTGAATATTAGCACGATTAGTTAAGAAATATAGGAAGGGGGAAATAAGCGATTTTCTCAATGGTTTGTGGAAATACGGAAGTCCTGGGAAAACGAACAACTTTTGGATATGATTCTTTCGATGTCTTTCCTTTGTTGACGAAATCATCTCATATGTCACCAAACAGGATCTTCTTTTATTGATAAAATTTATATACAGAAACACAAATCACACGCACATTTATATGTGTATTTTTATAATACTGCAGAGATTTAAGGTGATTAAGTTTGATTAGCCCTATTTCAAAAATTAAACATAATTAAGACTTAAAACTTTCAGGATAGCCCATATAATGAGAGACAGTGAAGATAATATCATATGAAACCTTACATTTTTCATGTATATTTTAAACAATATGCCTTAAAAATTGACCATTTTAGGACACCAAATTTGTGACATGATTAGTACCCCTACGATCAAATGCATCATACTCAACTAAATTATATATTTCTATGAGTGTTTTTGACTGATCTTATTCCAGAACATGCCTATTTGGAATGACATGTAAAAAAAATACTGTTAATAAACCTTTTTCATTCCTAAAATGCCATTATAAACAGTGCGTAACGCGTGTTACGCTTGGTGTCCACGCGACAACCGTTACGCAGAGATCCTAGAAAAGGTTGATCGGAATTCTGAAAATCAATGCATTTTTGTTGTTTTAATGAGCTCAATGGGGGATGAAAAATATGTAACTTTTGTTTCTAAATATTTACATCTTCATGTCAAAATTAACAATGGTAAATCAGCAATTGTTTTGGTGTCCAATGTAACCACCGTTACACATGAAGATTTGATCTTTTATTTTGTACATTTCCAATACTATTTACTGGCCTTTCTGATTTTTCTGAGTTCCTTTCCAGGATAGGTATCCAAAAGAAAAGAATATAAATTATATAAGATATTTGGGAAGAAACTATTTGCCTCTTTCTCTTTGGTGTCCAACCGCGACGCGCGTTGCAACACGCGTTATGCATATTTGGAAAATGCCTAAAATATGTACAAACAGTAAAATTCTGCACTGTTATCACAATACATTAGTTACATTATTAACAAATCAAGTTTATAAATATTTTGTGATCAACAACATGTGTTTAATATTATTTTCAATATTCTATGTAACGGTTGTTACATAGGACACCAAGCATTTTCAGTGGATTGCACTATAGGAATGTAGAGAAAATAAAATTTTTCTGATTTAAATTTTTGCACAGCTTTTTTGTGCACTGTCTCTCTGTACAATCCTGAATATCAAGAAGTCATTATTCATTAAAACGAAGCTTATTTTGAGGTCATTCTAGTGGAATATAATTTGTAGTACAATGTCACACTTTTGGTTGCAGCATTGTAAAAATACACATATAATTATTTATGATAATCTCTCCTATCACTTTCCAAAAATTGACATATTAAAAGGTAAACACTACTATAATTACAATTTTGTTTTAGAGAAATAATGCGTAAGGAAATAATTATTGATGAAGAACAGATGTTACACAACGTACAGTATGACATTTATGGTGGGTGTTTCGAAAAACGTGATTATTTATATCTTTTCCCTTAAGATTATTCGGGATAAGAACGATAAATGTAAGATATTTTGGATCTTTATAGGCAGCTGCATGCTTAAAACTACCCCCCCCCCAAAAAAAAAAATAATAATAAAATAAAAATAAATGAATAAATAAAATAAATAAATAAATAAAAATAAGAGCAAATTGTATCACAAGAGTCGAAAAAATCCTGATGCAAAATACATATCTACTCATAATAATCACAAAAACAAAGTTACAAACATTCGCTGCTCTAAATATGTATTACAGTGAAATGTATTCTTCAACACAAGGTGATCTAAGAAAGGGAAAATGGAGGTATATCAACAACATTTAAGTGAAAGAAAAGGAAAATACGCTGAGCGAAAACAAATAATACGTGTTTTGAAAATACTAGTCATGTTGATAAAAAAAAATATCAATGTTGGCAAAAAAACTGTCAATCAATTTCTACCCCATCTCCTAGTGAAATGATAGAAATACCCAATAAAGTATTCAATATATCGTATGCAAGTATTGCTTTTATGTTTATTCTATTTATTTTGTTTCATGTAAATAATAAATGATTTTCATTTTTTCCAAAATACCTAAGTTTACTCGTTTTGCTCATGGCACTTTTGTATAACAACATCCACATGAAAATGTAAGCACATATGTCCATTCTTTAATTTAATGGATTACAATCATCATGCCTTTGTGCCGATGTGGACTATTCAATGACCCCCGTTTCTATTTGGCCAGTGAAAGCTAGAACGTATCTCCATTTTTTAGTGATATCACAAACCAAGACGCTGAGATGCATAATACAATGTTTGAGAGTTATAAAAATGTTGAACAATAATATTTCTTATGCCTTAGTGGATTACAAATGGAACCGGGTAACAACAGCGGTGTTACCCTTTAGAGAGTGAGTGACCGTTGTCATCGGGTGCCGCCTTCCGGCAATCGTTTAGCCTCTTTACGATCCTTTCCTTATTCAAGATTTATCACGACTCGAAGGGATTTTCCCTCTGCTTGGGACTGGCGAGGTAAAAAAAAAAAGGAAAAAGAAGAAGGAGGAGGAGGAGAAGAAGAAAAAAAGCACCAAAGATTTATACGACACAGGAAATATCATCGGTTTGTGAAAATGACGCCTGCAATTACAGTGAATTAGTCCAACTTTCTCTTCCTTTCTGGTACCATAATTGAAGTCAATGAATATGAAACCTTCTCTGGAATCCCATTTTTTTATACTTGTCGAATCTAATGACAGATTTTTGACGTCTCGGCACGAAGAATGCCCATTTCGCGTAAATTCATGGTGGCAGGGATTTCCAGATCGTAATTTTGAAAGCAACCTAAGAGCATTATAAACTTGGCATAATTATCTGAAAGGTCTCATAAACTACCATTATTTTGTTGGTTATTTCTTTTTACGAGTACCAGAATTGTGTCTGCACGAAAGAATAAACTATCACCCTTGCGGTATCAATGTAGACTTTCTGTTAAATGAATCCCGCTGAGAAATAATGAATTTCAACTCATATATTCATATCTAAAGTTAACAAGACACTCAACGCGGTCCATGTATATAATACGTTAAAAGGCGCCAATTTGCATCTTTTAAAGGTGCTCACTGGTCTGAATGGTGCAAAACTGCACCCGCAAAGGTGCTACAATCATGTACCTCAAGGTGCAAAGCTGAACATGTTTTCTTTAATTAAGTGTGTTGTAAAGAGGGAAGTGGCTTCTACGAGAGATATAGTTGATTCAACATTCACTCTCAATGTATCTAAGGCACTATGTTCTGAAATACAGAGCAAACATGGTATTTAAAGGGGATGGCTGTGGAAATGCTGGGGATGATTGTTCCAATCATTTGGGGTATGATTGTTACAATCCTTGTGGGATTCATTTAAGAGTAGGCCTACATTATATATCTATTGTTGTGTGAAAATTATTTGCTTCAGAATGGTCTCATATTCAAGTAATGTGCACTTTAATCGCCCCGTCACTGTACAAGCATGCTAATCTGGAAACATTAAACTGCACATTACTTGAATATGAGACCATTCTGAAGCAAATAATTTTCACACAACAATAGATATATAATGTACTCTTAAATGAATCACACAAGGATTGGAACAATCATCCCCAGCATTCCCACTGATTCCCACTGATCAGTTACTAGCCATCCCCTTTAAAGAGATCACACCCTGTGAAAAGTGTCTCTTACTTCAAACTACTTAGTTACCAATATAGAAATACTCGACATACTGCACAAAACTTTTTGGAGTCATTGAGATGTGTTCATCCTTACTCGATCTCCTGACTATTCTCACTTCGATTAATTGAAGTTTCATTGATTACAGCATGATATCTTGTTATTCAAAAGCGGTAATAACATATTCCAGGAACGACGATCTAGACAGATACTATATGAATAATTGTCAATAGACCTGAAATGTACTATCCGCAAAGCATTGAACTACTTATTGAATTTCAATACAGTTTCCGGTCCTGCGCGTCTGATTGAATTAGAAGGCTTTTCAAAAATGTTCTTACTCAATAGCTCTCTTTTCAGATGACTTGTTATGCGAGGAGAAAAGGGGAGCGAAATCAATGAAAATAAAATATAAAAACATTCCTTTTGTTTTATTGGACTTCAAAGCCATTGCACGTTTCTCCCCTTTAAAAAGCAAAGAAAAATCTTTAACAAACAGCTTTTATGTTTATTCATGTAGAACATAGGGGCAATTCCATGGGAATGTGGACATGGCACTAAAATTTCAAGTTTATTATATTGCAAAAGAATTACTCATTATGTATTACCCATATATTGAAGTTGAAGAAACTCAAAGAATTATATCAATCGGTCAAATATTTCCCAAGAAACAGCTACAAATGTTCAAGACAATTTTTCAGTCATCCAAATTGCTAAAATGCATGCTTAACTTGATATACATTTTTTTTAAAGAAAAATTCTGCTAGCACTTCAGTTAATTCATTTTACAGAAGCAAATTGGTTCTACTTCAGTCTCCCATGAGAAAATTTCTATACCACCTTCAAAAATTTTTTATCACCACTTTAAAGTTCAGCCCTTGAGCCATGTAACGCGAGTTACCGAAACAAGAAATATTTTTCATTCTGAAGGAAGCAGTGGAGGTAATTTGTTGGGAATCATAATTTTCTAAATTCATCACACCCTGATACTGTACACAGGATGTTGACTTGAATAAACACTGTCATCACATTAAAAAATGTCAATGAAAAGTGTAACGCGAGTTACCATGTAACGCGAGTTACCGGTATGTAACGCGAGTTACCGACTGTAAACACAAGTTTCCACCAACGTAAGCAAATTTTAACACTTAATTGAGCTATATTATGGTGAAAACAATCAAATCCAGTGTTATACACACTATGCTGGACTGAAACAAAGGAGAGTAGCCTAATAAACTGTGATTGTATAATACTAGCATCAAGGCCACTGATCACATGCCACATTGAGGAGTCTAGCCAGGCTTTCACTGCATGTGTACATGTACATCCAGCAGTGAACGAGGTTAACCTAAAATTTATCTTCTGAAATTCCTGCATTAGTATTACAGAATTTTTATTACAGAATGCTATAAAGCAGCAAGTGTTGGTTCTAATCCTTATTCGGTGGTCTAGTGAAAATGACGCCTGTCCGGAGATCAGGAGGTTGTGGGTTCGAATCCGGCCTGCTCAAGTATGTGTGCCCATGATTTTTTATCATGGCTACTAATAAAACACTGACCAATTCAGTTTTTATTATGTTGATGTAGGGCAATTTGTCAATTAGTTGCAATAATAACATCTCAACGAAAGAATTTCATGAATTTGAATAATTATGCAGTACCCGCTGCATGATATAAGGATTAGAACCAACACTTCCTGTCGGGCGGAAGTTCGGTGGTCTAGTTCCGAGATGATGCCCGTCCGGAGATCAGGAGGTCTTAGTTCGAATACTGCTCGAGTATGCACGCCCGTGACTTTTTTTATCATGGCTACTACTAAAACACTGATCAATTGAGTGCTTAATAAATTTAAGTTGATGTAGGGTAATAAGCCAGTTAGTATAATTACACTGTAGCTCATGTACACATTGGTACAAATGACCTTTCTTTTCTCTCTGTTGGTTCGGCTCTTCACTCTTTTTCAAAGCGGCATAATGCATAAAACTTGCCCGACATAACAATTTATGGAATTAATGTTCAAAAAAAGAATGAACTTGCATTTGGATCAGGGGATCAGAATACTCCCATCAGTTTACAATTTAGCAAGCATCCATTTCATTGTTTTGTATTGAATGCAGTACCACAGCTTATTTCCTTTTATATTGCAAAATACCATTCTTGCTGTCAGGTGGATGTGCTGGCAAGCATCATTTACAGATAAGGATCACATGAATAATCATCGCATCATAGATGCTTATATCAGTGAATTTACAAACCAAAATGCCTGTTGGTACAAATGAACTTTTTCTGCTCATGCGCAAAGTGGAATTACGAACTGGTCTATTTGTCAATCAGTTGCAAAGAAATTAGAGTTTTCAAAAAGACAGGATTTTAATTTTTGAAAGATTGTAGGCTTTTTTGTAAACTTGTCGATAGGGTTTGATACTTTTATGTTTTGTTTTTAAAAAATTTCAACATCTTTCATTTTTACAAGTGGATCTTTCATTTTTACAAGTTCTGAAAATTATGTACTTATACACCTAAATCATCTGGGTACGGTGTATATATTGAAACATATTCAGGGTCTCTATGAGGAGTGAAGCTCTTTTTAGTCTTAAACACATTCTTCTCTATCAATTGGGTTGATTAGTAAAATATTTGTTTAACATTTATTCATTTTACTATGTACTAAGCATCTCTCAAAATATTCAACACAAGATTCAGTGCCATCAGAACAGTTGTATGTCATCAATTTGTGTCACCCTGTGTTAGTGGACATAATGTAACGCGAGTTACCGTAACGCGAGTTACCGATATAAAGGCTCCCTACATTTTACCAGGTCATTGTTACTCAACTTTGATAGTGTTAATTCACGAGTCCTAACCCACTATCAATTCAAGGTAGGAAAACTTTTATCAGGATTGTCTAGTATGAGGAGACTTTCCAAAAAGAGGCCTTTATAGAATTGACCATGTCCTTTTTGTGTAACGCGAGTTACCAAAATTAAATGATTCAAGAATCCCAACATGTTTGTCCTTTATTTTTCTTTTTGGATTCATTTAGTTGGTGTATGTCTACTTAACCAATGATGAAAAAAGTAACTTGTGGATCCTTCCAATTACAAAGATATTGGCACATTATCCCACAAATGTACCCATTATTTGTAACGCGAGTTACCGTGGAATTGCCCATAGAATGATAAACTTAAAGAGTTGCATGAGTTTCACATCGTCTCATGAAGCAGTAAAATTGTCGTAAGCGCGATATAAATTAGACGAGGTTGTATGGTCATGCACTTAAATGGGAAGAAGTAAAATTCATTGTAAAAAACGGAGCCACATCGTTATGTCAAATGAAAGTTGTATGTACAGATGTACAGATGAGTGGTTAACGGTGTGGAGTTCAGAGACCTCTAGGATTAGATTTTGAATCAAAACATGATTTTGCAATGGATAGGCTGCAAGGCAATGGCATTCATTTGTACATGACACAAATCTGCACGCATATACACGTGCACGTAAAACCTATCACTGCTTCGTTGAAACAAAACTTAATTAAATTTTCGATAATTTTATTGATTGAGCCCTGATTCTAATGAAACTTTTATAGCGTTTTGTCGTTCACACCGTTTTGCGAGCAAACCTTGCATGTATTCCATGCAATGGCTGTTTTGCAATCCAAACATAACGTATAAAGCCTAAAATCCAACGTATCCTTATTAGTGTAATCATAGTTTGAAGACCCTTCGCTGTCGGAGAAACACTTCACGTCGATATTGCAGCATCCAGTCCCACGTGTGCGTAGCCGTGTACGCACAGTCCACCACAACACATGCTCGTTATGACTGCATGCTACAGTGTAGCAAGTCGATTTGTGAATAAGAAAGGCAAGACTACTGATTGCTTGATATTTTTTTAAGTTTGTTCTTAAAATTGAGGGTCAAGTTGCTCCGACATGATTTCCAGGAAATGAGTGCTGAATCACCTTACCATGATATCCTGCGCTTCTGCGAACATACACAGACCTATCAAAGAGTGTTTCTTATGTACACTGTAAAAACATCGGTGTTAGATTTAACACCATGGTAACACCATGGGTGTTAAATTTAACACCGATCAAGTGTTAATAGAGGACCACACCCACAGGTGTAGAAAATGCACTGTGATGGTGTTGAAAAGTGTTCACCTGACACTTCGTGGTGTTAATTTGACACTGTACCTGGTGATATTTTGACACTGTACCTGGTGATATTTTGACACTGTACTGGTGTTAATTCAAAAATGACACCACATGGTGTTGATTTGATATTGCTGGTGTTAATATCAATGATTTAACACCCGTCCAGCTTCAATATGAGACCACACCAGCTGGTGTTACTATGGTGTAAATTTATTTTCACATTTTTTCAACAATCTAGTATTTTAATGTAAAATTCTTGATCGTCTTGTTTAAATTGAAATTCAACAAAAATGTGCAGTTACTAAGAAACTCTTCAAAAAACGGTTGTATATTTGGAAATGACACCCGGAGGTGTTTTCTAACACCATAAATGAGCACCGAAAATTTAACACCAGCTCGGTGTTCACTATTTAACACCGGACTTTTTGCAGTGTACAATTCTTCTCCTTAAATCTACACAAATCGCATGGTCTTCTGTTCAATCTCCCACTTCACATTTCCTGCTGTTTTACTTTCATTTCCGACAGCTCATACAGAAGCATTCATCCAAGAAGCGTCACAGGAAGTTTCAACATGGGCCTATAAACATGTATGCATGACAAGAACAGGCAACATCTATACAGGAGCTAGTGATATAATGTTCTCTTCTTTACGAGCTTAGTGGTGCTCATTTTTTACTTTTTTACCTTTTTCTCGTGGGGAGAGGGGGACCAGGTAACGCAAGGTGCCACATAAGCGCTTGCTCGATTGCCCGGGGCAAGTGAATATCAACGTCGAGCAAGTGTTTTGGAACAATGAAGAAAAGCACTTGCCCGAATTGAAGCCACCCCCTTCAAACCAAAGAAGCCATGCATGCAATCATACAGATGCCCATGCAGATATTGACTGTTTAGTGATGTAACGCACTTCAATTTCATTTCAGCAATTTTCCAGGACTTTTAATACATGAAGAACATCAACACTCCATCCTATATTAGCGTACGGGTTTAAGCGGGTGAATCAACGTCTGCTGTTTATTCTAATGACTGTGTTTTATCAAGCTCTAGACTTACAACTTTTTTTCTATATCATTCTTTGTTAAATATATTTAGACTTTTCTTTAAGTCAAATTCAAACTGGGGCAAGTGTTCTTCCACTATTTTGAAATCTGCTTTTCCAACGGGGCAAACCTGGTTTTAAAAAGAAAGTTTAACGATATTCGTGGAAATGTGTCACATACCCCTTTTATGATTATCATAACGCAATCAGTTTTCACCTACACTACAAATTTAGAAATATGGCACTAGAGGAATATCTAGTGAAGGTCATGTGACAGAGATTAAGAGAAGATTCCGTAGGGATTTAGAGCTACGATGACCGTTTGGAAGTCAGTGACTGTCAGAAGGTTTCGAAAGCAAATCACCTGCATACAGAAAACTTGCAAATGTGACAGCAACTACACGAAATTGCAACTCGCCTGAAAAGGCATACCGTATCATCGAAACTTGGGAGTTGTTGACGGTCTATCTAATTGCGAAGCTCCAATAAAGAGTATTGGTTGTTTTGACCTGTGATGCATGTGCTTTAATTAATTCCAATGTTGACTTCCAAAAGGCAGTAGAATACATATATTTATAAAGGCTTGTGCTTGGTGTATTAAAGATAAACCTGTTAGCATTTTAGATCGTGAGGTTAAGTCGATAAGATCGGATTTCAGTATCTGCAGTAGGTCTACACAGGCCCTACTTCAAATCTCGTTTTTGTATAAATCCACTACAATGCACCCATAGACTAGCTGCAGATGATTTAGTTTAATGACAATATAGCTGCACATTATAACATTTTCATTTATGGGAAGGACAAAAATTCAATTAATACTTTTAATATCATGCTTTCAGAGTTTTTGTGGTTGAAGCTAAAACTTTACACACTATAAATATAGATGACCAACTGATGTAAGTTCTGATTCATTCAGGTAACATTCAAATCAATTTTTCAGCCACCACAAACTGATGAAGCGTCCAGTATAGGACATGAAACCGTTCTCAGAATTAAACAGTAAACGCAGCGATTTGATTTGATATTGCACGTTTCTGTATATGTACCGCTCAATACAATTATGTTAATCTATTTGTGTAATGTTATATTATCATTTTAAATCACTGTACTTGTTGAAATTCTTTGTCTTGGAGCTTTTGAAATTTGCATTCCATTCAAAATGATACTTAAATCAAATCTAATCCTTAAAATGGAAGACACTAATGATGATAATAAAGAAAACTGGTAATACTACTGCTTCTAATAATAATAATTGTCATATTTGATGATTGATTTGGTAATTTGGAGATTGTAATGATAATTGTCTGCGTCAATTTAGATATGGACATCTCTATTAAATAAGAATTTGATCAATGTGTACGTGGTATAAGAGAGATGAACTAAATAGCTTATTAAGGTCATGGCATAGAAAATGTGCGTATTCCCTTTTTCCAGTGGTAAGCCGCGAATGTACATCAACTTCGGGGATTGGGGGGGGGGGGGGGGGGGTCTCCAACAAAAAAAAATACGATCATTTACTCTATGACCCACATAATTATTACAGCATACTGATAGCTTCATCAAACATTTGTCATGGTAACTGTTTTGATATTGCTATATGCGAAGATTATTGAAATAAATGAAGAATAGCGTGTAAAAACATATTTTGTATACAAATGAGTAATCAAGCTATATTGTTCATATTGCTCAAATTATAGGGGGATGAAAGTAACTCATTTCAGCGTATTAAGTATAATTATGTGAACGTTCATATTACATACATTATAAATATACATATAACCTGAGGAAGTAATTGAAAAAGAGGGGGGGGGGGGGCAGGGATACATTGACAATGAATATACACCAACAGCACGATGATGGAATTAATCCCGATACGTACTGAAAATGGACAGGTCTGTGTTGTCTCAATATACATACCTTTGCATATTTTGGCGGGATTGTTGTCCAACAAAATGTACACAATGACTTTTATTGTATTGTTACTTTACAAAAAATCGACAGTTTCAAGTGAAAGTCGAAGAGTGATGGTACGCTTAAGCCCCTTTAGCATTAAAGTAAATAAACAAATAAATCCAAAATTGATTTATCAGTGAAAGTGCATAAATCCTGAAAAAAAAATCTGAAAAAGTGTAGCATTATAGTATGTTATGTCACAAACACAAAGACACACATCTACTCATATCGTTCACAATTCGTAATCATAGTAGCCCATCACAGTAGCCTACACAATCAGAAAATTTCAATTAAGCGCCAGGCGACGCATGTCATTATTTACTCAAATCATGTATCGCAGTATTTTGCCTCGGTTTAATTAAATCCATTTTCGGGCTCCCAACTACAATGGTCTTGACAAATATTCCCTCTATACAGCTGTGGCCCGTCAATGAGTGCCTGAGTACAAGCAATTATTGAAAGTTGTACCATAACATTATCGGAAGGAGAATGATCATTTTTCGCAATATATACCAATAGATCTATCCATCAAGAGATGTGTTTCTTTCGTGACGGAGACAGAAGCAAATTTGAGATGAATTGCAGCAGAGCATCGTATCAACATAACACCAAAGATGTTACCTGGAGGACAATGTCATATTTAGAATTTTCAGGGGGCAAAACACAAATGCACACCCCTTGAGGAGATCTCGGGTGATGAAATCACGATAGATGGTGACTGCGTTGGGGTATACAGTCATGCACAGTGTATGCACACGTATGAGTGAGTACTACACGAATTGCGCTGCGGCAGGGATACACACGATCCGAAAAAAAGAGAGGATATAATAATAATAATAACAGCTGATACGCGACCGCTGCATCTACTCGGAAGATGGTAGATGATGAAGACATTCTGAGAAGGTCGAATAAAGGGGAACTCACCCAAAGGCCAGCTAGAATGACTGCAGCGTGATCCCTCTACCGTCGACATACAGACTCAATCATAGGATGAAAATGTAGACGGAGGACCCCCTTAATAAATCCCGGAAAGAAACGTTCCCCCAAAAGCCCAGCAGAGATGGTAGTCCAGACCGGGTCTGCAACGCCGTTTGTGTACGGTGCAGCTGCCGATGCCGATGTGTATTCAACGCACGAAGAGGGAATAATCTTACAGTGCACGCATAACGCGGGAATGTATGCTGGCAGTGGTAGCAGTGAGAGGAAGAGCCCTCCCTATATTTTTGTACGCGCTTGTACTGCTTGTGCGTTGCTTATATAGTGTGCCTCCACAGTCTCTTACCTATGCGCCCCTGCGGTTGGCCGTGTATCTATGCCAGGCCCAGCGATGGCAATTATGTTAATGAGCCTGCGCGCGGTAACACTGGAGAGAAGAAGTCGGAGCAAGGAAAAGAGAGGATGCAGCGCCATAGAAAGCAGAGGCAGCGATGGAATGGCCTTATTGGAAAGCGTCGCCAAGGCAACGGAGACTGTTCTCTATCTTCCCGCAGTCTCAAACGAGCACTAGTCTGGAGACTTACAGACCTCTCTCTGAAAAAAAAAAAAATAACTGCAGCTTGCTAAAGCGAGAAATGTTTAAATTGCATGTCTTGTGTGTAACAGCTCTGTAATTCGCAATAATACATTTAGGCCTAATTACGACAACATAACTAAAACGAAAAGTGTTATTGGTATGGCATTGCCATTGACAGTGAAATCAGTTTTTGATTCATGTATTGATAAATCAAAACGTTAGTGTTAACTCCTCCCACCTCACCCCCCCCCCGTGATGTATATAAACTTCAGATTTGGCTGTTCCCTTATAGATTTACAGTCGTATCAGGGCAATTACCCCTAGAGGGCAATTAACCTCCGGGTAAATACTGGTTAGTGATAAAGTAGAGTAAAGATCAGTTTTAGGGTTAGGTTTTGGGTTAGAGTTTGGGTTAGGGTTAGGTTTAGGTTCAGGATATATGATTAGGATCCCAATTGCCTTAATACCCATTTACACTTGGTGGTCAGCTGAGGGGTAAAGGGTATTTCCCATGCTGTGTGGAACACTTCATGGAAGCCCACTTCTTTCACTTTCTTATGGAATCCATTATGTGATATAATATCATATGGATGGAAATATTGTTAACTGCTGGCCCGGACGACAGCACATACACCGGTCCAATGGACATTATAAACAACCATAAACCCAACAGAAAAACGAAGAGCAATCAATAATTACAAACAGTAAAATTAGATACCACAGATATTAGACACGGAAATAAACTACAAAAACATGCATGCTAATGAAAGACTGACCTAATGACGGCGGTAAAGAAATCAAAGAAGAGACGGGGGACGGTAAGTGAGGACACGTGTGTCATAGAGAAGCAATAACGCAATGATGGTAAGAAACATAGAACCTAACATATTATTCTATTCTACTATACTGCCCTACTTTGGCAAAAGGAAGCAAGTGACATACCATCCGAATTTGAGTTATTGATGTTTTCATAATTCACATGAGCTCTTCTTCCAGGCCAAATTTCATGCAGAAACGCTCATCCTACTAAGAGATATGTTAGATAAGACATCATGATAGTCCTTTGACGTCAGTGTAAATGACAGACACATTTTGCTCTTTTACGAGACATGTCACTTTTGTCACTTGCTTCCTTTTTCCAAAGTAGGGCAGTATAGTATTCTGCACAAGCTTGCGCTTTTTTCGGGATGGGAGGGGAAGGCTGGAACGGGGGACGTTTAAGTTAAAGACGGTATGCCAGAGAGTGCATATGGACATCATGGGAGTTGGAAAAAAAAAACCGCTATATGTATTATGTTTGTTCAACCACCGTCTTAAAACGAAGATATATTTTCATCACGACGGCTGTCATGGCTGCACTGGAGAATGGAGTTTATTTCACGAATGACTTTCACTGAGTACAATCATATTTATCATTACCATATCTATACCAAGCGAATATGGCTTGTTAACAAGGACTTGTGATGGAAAAAAATGTTGAGCCAATCAATTCTTTGTTGATTTTGCTGATGAACAGATCGAAATCACAGTGAATTATGTCTCACTGAAATTGAAAATATTATGATGAACAGAAGAGTGGAAACGACAATCACGCGACAGCTGCATGTGGCAGATATGCAAATAAGTTGAAGTGATTATGTCGTCGCCATACAAGTATTCCGGGTCTAGAGCAATTAACCCCTCTGCAATTACCCCGGGCCCTTCCCCTGACCCTAACCCTAATCCTAATCCTGAACCTAATCCTAACCCTAACCCTATCCCAAACTCTAACTCTAAACCTTACCCTAACCCTAAACATAATCCTAACCCTAATCTTTACTCTATCCTTACCATTACCCAGTATTTAGCCGGGGGTAATTTGCCCGGGGGGGGGGGGGGGGGGGGAGTGTAATTTCCCTGATACGAAGTTTTCCATTGACTGGTCACACGTAATCACGTCTTCTCTATACTAGAAGTTCCCTTTAAATCGCTTCACGAAAAATCAGAATTAAATCATAATCAATCAAAGCACTAAATGATCGTAACACAATATACTGAGTCTAATTATTTTATGGGGCCAGAGGGTTGTCGTTTCCAAGTCATTAGAGAATTAATGATATAATTTTGGCGATATTCTCTCGCACAGTCATGACATGTGCCAAAAGTAAAGTTTCACGGTACTAAAATCATCACCTGTCTTTGTTTGTCGCCGTTTTGTTGTTGCTACCAATAGAACTATAATTCTTGAGAAAGCAATAGAACTTAAACATGCCATAAATGTCATTGTCACATCCGATTTTGATTAATCCCATACAGTTCATTTTCTGCACTATTTACTTATTTACTAATTAAGGTCTATACTTCAGTAGGAAATGTCATTTTCATTTTACATACAGAATCTCGCAATCATTAAAAATCGGTAACAAACTCTTGAGATGTATGATTTCTTGTAAGTGGTTTTGAGAGATTTGAAATTTCAGGTACGTCAGTGATATTCAAATACTCAAGACATGACACATTATAAAGTCTGTAATAGGCTTCCAAGAAAGTCATCGTCACAATAGAACGAGAAACTTAACATGTCATAACAACATAACGTAACTACATTAATTCCAACATTGACATTGATAACAACATAATACACCATTGCCGGACTAACAGCACCTAGTTAGACAAATTGTTGTTGAATGATACTTGTGGTATTTTAAAAGTTTGCTATTAAAATCTAGGAATGAATGGCCTCTGCCATGTATACGGTATGTCCTATCAATTCAATTCAATTGATTCAATTCAATTCAATTCAAATCAGCTTCAAAGTAGGCGTCTGAGTGATGTATAGATGATCCTTCTGAAAAAAAAAAAAATCCGGTACTTTTTAAAAATCTTTCAAGAGATACTATGAAACTTCCACACAAAATCTCGTGAGATAGACGTTCTTTAAGAATAAGTCATGGAGAGGGCGAGATAACAGCGTTTGATACGTGCCGCGGGTAGAATGACAAAGCAACGGTATTGACCTCTGGTCATATGATACAAGTGACCTCAATGGTTGGGGTCATGAAGACAGCATGGTCTTGCGTACTCTACCATTGTGACTGGCAGCTATACGTCACAATGATCCTGCGACACTTAACTATAAAATATCTGCACGCCTAGCGAAATATACATTCTACCACAAACTTCCACTCAAACCCTAATCCTACAATGCTCATATCAAACTGAGCCTTAAACCCTTTCACAACCCTATAATCCTAACCCCTAAGTCCTTGGAGAAAATAAGACCAGAGCAACTATACTGTCGCAAGAGCAAACGTCGTGTCAACACAGTCATGAGAGGGGTTCATGTCCCGCGTGTAACTCTGAAAAAGCGACCAGAAAATAGAAGCCCCATAACATTTAATGATTATCATAATTATACAATAGTGTTTGTGAAAGGGCTCTTCTCACAAAAAACATCAAGTATACTGTAACATTAAAACAGGCATCCCCCGCCAGCCCATCTTATTTCAGTTCATTTATTCATTCATTCATGTTTTTATTTTCATTTCCAATCAATAGTTGTTGTACATAGGTAATACAAACGTCAAATGATAACATATCTTGTAACATTATAATACATCTTGTTTCATAAAGGACTTGATTAAAGCCAAGTAGACAGATTACACTGGCTATCTTTCTATGAAGAAATCATTGAATTTAATTTCATCAAAATAAGAAGAAACTTATAGATGAGCGTGTAATAATTCTTAAAAGTCACATGTTTTATCTTAACATGAGTATCAATCATACCCGTATGACGTTATGATGATTACGGTTATCTCTTTACATCTCTCTTTCTGTAGGCCCTACACATGGTTTTTGATATGCTTTGACGGCTTTGAACCTTCTGCGATTCTTATAACATGACAGGTCGAAACACGTGTTGCTATTGAAACGCGGTCATTTTGAAATTCAAGATGGGGCCTGAAGACATGATTAAAGAAAAGTTGAACCATTTTTTTAACTTTTTTATTACCACCCCAATTTAGCGAAACCCCTTAAAAAAGGCACGACAATTTCATTTGACTGTTCACTTAATTGCCATGCCTTTGGCCCACAAAATAAGAAACCACGTCCACCAACATTTAAATGAAATGTTGATATAATCTTATTTTAAAATGAGTAAAATGTGACATATTATATTTCAAAAGTCGTTGCACTGCTGGATCTCTGTTTCTTGCGTGTCAATTCTTTGTTTTGTTGTTGATGTTGTTGTTTTCAACATAATCGTGTAAACAAGGTCATCGAGTGTGAGGAACTTTTATAGGCTATTACAGTTAAAAAAATAAATGAAAGTTACATAACTTTCTCCAAATTTGAATAAACTTAATTCTCTCAGCGTTTTATGGACTTTGCGTTTGGGTTATATCAGCATTCAGATTTTTTTTTTTTTCATGAAACGAGTGATGCACCCAGCAGAGTAAAAGAAACCTCAATAAATGCGTAAAAATAATATGATAATGACAGATGAATAAAAAGCTGTTATTCCCCCACGGCTATATTACTTAGATAGAGCAATTTAACTTCCTTACTGTTTGTAGCAAAAATGTATAGTGATGATATCAGTTTGATTTGAATACCGTTCAAGTAAATGCTCTCAAAATTACAGCGGCAACCAATACATCAAGGAGTTCATCGTATATACCAGAGTTTTCTATATTAATGACCCGAATTGTATAAGATAATTAACGGGATGAGCCAGCGTTATCCAAGACAATTAGTTTTAAGATTCATACATTTTCATACACGTTATGCCATTAATGATTGTTCCTTATTTATAGATAAACCCAAAACGGATTGATTTAAGAACTCTTTTAATTATCAAGCTTTAAACATGTGAAACTATTTGCCAATTAGAAATTCCATTCGACATGCGCAGTCATTGTTTGTTTTCAAGAAAAATCGTACAAGGTATTTAGCATGATTGACAGGTTATGAACGAATAGAGGTATGGTAAATATTTTGAATTGAATTGATTTGTGTGTATAATTTTTTTTTCCTACGTATCAGTAAGTCCACTATGACTTTCGTTATTTTTTCCTTTAGTATTAAGGACTGATAGCGAAGTCCGAAGTACACGTTGCAATTGTAATGATGTTTGTTTGTTTTTTCGTATTTGAGTATCTGAAGTCGATTTGTACATAGTATAGGTTATTTCATTGTTTGTATTTTGTTTTGATGTTCATGACATTTTTATCTGTATAGGCCTACATAATACAGGAGCAGGGCCCTTTGGTAGAAAGGACGTATCCTCTTAAAAATAATATTGAAATAAATGAATGAATGAATGAATAAATAAATGAATAAATAAATACATTATACTCCTTGAACAAACAACACAAAACAAATTTTAAATGAATGAAAAAGATGTGGATATATAATATTTATGTTGGGTTTTTTATGTCGTCATTGAATTGGCAAATGCCGAAAAGTTATATACGATGAATCAATAGAGCAATACTTTCTCTTTTCATCAGTGAATACCAAGACAACCTAATATCTGAGAATATTCTGAATTATTCTTTCAATCAGGTCGAAGCAATGTTTTTTCAAATGCCAGAGTTCGTATTGTGACGATTTTCCACTGTGATTTGAATGTTACTTTTAGTTTCAGTTACGACGAAAAAAAAAAAAAAAACTGCGTGCAAACGTTAAGAGCAAAAAAGTAATTTTACTCTGCTTTAAATTTGTTTTGTAGTATTTCCTCCGATTTTTTCTTCCAAGTTGTAAAGGTCGCCTTAGTTACAAATAATAAGCGATATAGTACAGGTACGTTTTCACAGAGAATTATGTAAATTCCGTGAATTCAGTTAGATATACTTATGTATATTGAATGTTTCAAGAAAATGGCATATTTCACTTACAAGAATTCAAATTTTAAAAATGAAAAAAAAAAAGGCAGCCTACCCTTCCAAATAAGAATTCTCTTACATAAAGACGTAGACTGTAAGATGTAGAACATTGTAAGTCTTTTAAGTCGCCAGGAAGAAAGAAGAGTTTTATATTATATATTTTCCTTGTTTTCTTTTTTATTTTGTTGCTTGTTTGTCTGTTTGTTTATAAGTGTTAAGAGTAATCTCTCGGCTGGAAAACAGCAAGACCGTCATGAGATAAATTTATTTTGCACAAAACGAGGATGAATCCACTCTCCTCGATTAACACGAAGGGAAGCTTATAATGAGGCACCGATGGATAATGAGAGCCGTCGCCTATAGAAGGAGATAAGCCTGATATCGCAACCCATTACAAGATTCTAATTAAAGAGATAATTAATTTGCACACCAGCATTTGATACCTATACTGAATTTAATTCAGTTTATCAATGATATAGGTCTCATTGATTCGCTGCTCAAAGAAAGAAGAAATCAGCCGTTGACATTACCCTATTGTATACATGAGAGAAAAAATATGTCTATGTGTTTGTATAATGTGTGCGGTTTGTTTGTACATGTGCGTGCGGATACGGTCAGTGTGCGTGCAGACCTCGGCTACAGTTTGTTATCCGAAGGTTCGTTATTTCGAATATGAAACAACATTCGTTATTTCGAAGGTTCAAATGAAATAAGGTTTGTTATTCCGAAGTACCGTTAATCCGAAAACAAAATAAGGTTTGTAATTCCGACGGTTGTTATGGAGTACAAAATAATATTTTGCATGCGTCTTGCAATTTTCGGATTAACGAGATCAGATAAACTATGATCGATCATAATTATGGTCCTCTCTAATGTATAAATCATTAAAATGATGCAACCATGACAACTGGAAAATGTATTCTTTAAGGGACGTCAATAAAATAAGTAAGTAAATAAATTTCATTTCATTAATGATACCCATAGATTACCCTATACTGTATGAGCGAGCGTGAAATGGGCGTTTAATTTTACGCAAGTTTCTGTTTTCTATTGGGATGCCCAAATGAAAATGCCTCCGTCAAATTAATTACCAACACACAATTCAGTCAAATTGTTGTTAGTAATCCCAACCGCAGCAGCTGCTTGTTGGTTGCTATACCAGGATGCAGATCATGTCATGTGCCAATGGAGGTGACAAAAGTGACAAGATTGTGCAGTCTCTATTGTGTACAATAAAAGCATGAGTGTCTGCGCAATATTATAAGCAAGTTTGAAAAAAAATGTTAACTTTTCATTATTATTGTCTTAATTCATTTCACTTCATTTCACTTCATTTTATTGTTTCTGTATGGTACAATATAATCAACTCTGATCACTTTCAGAAATAAACACATGATTCATAATAATTCATGGCTGATTTTGCACTTGACAGGTAATCAAATCATTGTGACAAAGAACGAAGACATAATGATAATAAACAAAAAGTCAAGGTACCATACAGGAGGATCCCCAGTAAGCCGAGCTTGATATTGGGGCCTCGTACATAGATAAATAAATAAACAGTTTCAACCAACTGTCGGTTTACTTAACTACAACAAGACAAACTAGTTTTACACAACAAAAACAGTTACACAACAAAACATACACGGACATGTACGCAGGTGATGCTAAGAAAGAAAAACAAAGAAGAAGGGGACAGCGATAATGAAAGATGGTGAGAATGAGAAATTCGATTTGCATAAAATTATGTTCTATCGGTGCCACATTGTATGAAAGGTTGATTCTTTTTTGAACTCTGATACACATTATCTTATATAAAAAGCATGGGGATCTGTTTTCATGTCCGACGCAATGTATACAGATAAGGCTTACTGCTGTTAACTATATTCAACTATAAGAGTAAGCGGAAAGACGGACTAGCTCGTTAAAGAGTAGCAATCGAACTCCTGAGGTCTTAGGGAAATCCGCCATTATCCCGACCTCTCTAACCGGAACAAGTGTGGCCGCTGTCCGTAATCCGAGACCCAAGAGGATACACGTAGCGGCCAAAATCGCTGGTATGTGCTCCGTCATCAACAATAACATCCGGTTACTCGATCTTTACTAACCGGCAATAGAGGTATATACAGATGTATTGTTTAACATGCTTAATGAACGGAAAGAAAAAGGATAAGTAGATGCATAATGAAGGAGAGAGAGAGAGAGAGAGAAAGAGAAGAACATTATTATCATCCTCGTCAATCTGAATGATATCCTTTAGATCAGTGCAAACAGAATTGGGTCAAGCTATTCATTGCAACCCCATTGTATATAATTCAGAACAAAGCAAAACAAAACAAGCAAGATAAAAACACATAGAAGAAAATAATTGGTAAGCAGTTATTATGTATTATAATAAATTTGGAAACTTATATTATTTATAGTGCCAGGGTTAAGTTTTGATAATCATGATTTTTCACTTTGTTGTGTAATTATGATTGGGTACAGCCGTAAAAAAAATATATATATATTTCATCGTAGATTTTGCATTGTGAGCAATATTTAGCACAGTTTTGGATGCAAGGCACGACTTGAAAATCACGAAGATAGATTATTCCTCCGATGTCGGCAGTATAATAAATCATTCCTTCTTTGTTAATGCATTGACACTTTGGAAGGAATATTTATGAAATTCAATCAATAAAACGTTGAATCTACGGGAATTCGGTTATTTCAAAATTTTTCATTCTTTCAGTATTATTCATTTTCTTTATTCCGCAATACAGTGTAGTAGGTTCACTTTCAGTGAAAAGATAAGATACTAGAGACGATTCGATTGTACTATATATATATATATATATAATAAAAAAAAAACAGGAAAGGTAAAATTTGAAAAGTGAAATGTCAGGGAATAAATGTCAAAGGTAGAAACAGCAAAGTTAAAGGGAAGCAAAGCTAAAGGGAAGCTAAACCCTAATCCAGCGGTTCCAACACCAAAACTTTAAAAACCATAACTTTTGCATCGATTGTCCGATTTTCTTCAAACTTTCACTGATGCGTTCTACTAATGTTGCTGCTTTCACTCAATCCACATTGCTCTTAGGGTTTATCTTCCCTTTAACAAAAATTTGAAATACTAAAAGTAATATTGTCAACTTGTTGCAATTACCATCAGACCCAAAAGTGTATGCGTGTGATATAGAATTATAATATAGTTTTATATATAATATATATATATATATATATATGTATGTGACCGGCTGGACACGTCCAGTCAGTGTTGACCTACAATAGCTCGGACTCAATTAGACAAAATCGATCACCTGGTTCTATTAAATAAGGACTGGGAAAAGAAGGAATGCTCAAAGATGATTCTTTTCTGTTTCTGTTATAAAAAAAGGGTGTCTTTATTACTTCACTTTGTTGCAGTATTCCAAACTAAACCAAAATCCAAACAACTCCAAAATTGTAACAGACTGAGCACAAAACAAACTAGTTTAAAACAACGAAGAGCAACTTATAGCAAATTCAAAACAACTAATAACGAAACAACACTGAAAGCAAATTTAAGACAACGTAAACAAACTTAAAGCAACGAAATAAACCCAAAACAACGCAAACGCTAAAAGCAACGTAGCAACAAAAGTTAAAAGCAAAAGGCAACGCTGAAAACAACTACAAAAAGGCAACGCAAACACTTAAAGCAACTCTAACAACGAAAGGCAACGCTGAAAACAACGCAAACAACGCAAACGCAACACTGTCCGACGCAGAATACAGCAAGTCCGTGTCCCTTTCCCACAGAAGCTCTGACATTACAGCATGTGCAGTGCGCTGGGGTCCATCCACTTGACAGAAGTCTTGGTGTCTTCTTTGTACTAAGGATGAGGGACTGGACTATAGCTACAGCCACAGGAGCAGGTTGATTAAAGTGACGTTGCCTGCTTGGACGCCTTCTCAAGAATGATCAAAGGAGGTGCCCCTTCTGAATAACTTCAGGACACGCTTTACCCCTCACAGGGATATTCCACTTTGGGGGGGGGGGGGGGTGTTCCCCATGATTATGTAAATTACCTCCTGACCTTACACCACCATGTATGTACCTCTACTATACAACTAGAGTACTGTGATATATCATACACCTATTATGTGGATAGAGAATCAAATAGATAAACATATACATAATATAATGAGCGAGTGTAATCATCACAGGAAAGGGGGGGGGGGGTGAGTGCTGATATACGGTGACCCTCACACACATACATATATATATATATATATATATATATATATATATAGAGAGAGAGAGAGAGAGAGAGAGAGAGAGAGAGAGACAGAGAGAGGGAGAGAGGGAGAGACAGAGATGGAGAGGGAGGGGGGAGGGAGGGAGAGAGGTCAATGAATTATGTTAACTTTGTTTTGAAAGATGTGAGCTCAAATGAAAGGCACGGTACACACATGTAATAATCAAATGTTAGTGAACAATAATTTCTAAGGGTATAGGCTACGTCGGCCGTGATTTGGCAAAACAACGTATCTGCGTTTTGGTACTTTCGAGATATTCGCGATTTTAGAGTTTGAAGCCACAAAGTACTAGAATTGTTCCCATTTCTCTCCAGTCGATTTATTTTCGAAGATACTTTTTTTTTTTAATATGGCTTATATCATTCTTCTAGCATCTAGCTAAAATTAAAGTCAAAAAGAGATTTTTTTGTTCAAAATATCAAAGACTTCTTGTGGATACGTTGTTTTGCCTAATCACCCAAACAACGCGAGTTGTTCTGCATGCGCACCTGTGTCGTGGTACCGACAAAGGTCCTTCTTCAAATCCACTGCAAATCTGCGATATTGTTCCAAACCCTTGAATATTGTGCTGGAGTTGAATGGTGTGTAATGATTTGTAAAGTGTGTGCGGTTTTTTTTTAAAGTTTTTATAACATTACATGTAATTGCAATTCAGTCTAATTCAACGGATTTCAAATGATTCAAATAGAATTCACTAGCTGAAAGAGAAGAGAGAAGAGGAAAGGATTATTGCAGCCTACACGCATGTTTGATTGTCAGGAAGACAGACAGTAAAATACTCCAAAGGGTGTTCTTGTTCATTAAAGGAAACCAAAACCCAAAGAACAATGTGGATTGAATGAAAGCAGCAACATTAATAGAAAACATCAGTGAAAGTTTGAGGAAAATCGGATATAAAGGCGATGTGAAAGTTATAAAAAATAATCTTTAGAATTTTGGTGTTGGAACCACTGGATCAGGAGACTACTACAGAGTATGACGTCATTTGTGGACATCATTATTAAGAAAATAAAAGAAGAATAAAAAAAAACATTTTTCATGAAAATTATTCCATCAACTTGATATTGACACAAGGGTATTGATAATTCCCCTATTTTCTGAAAGCAGTTAGTCAAGTGTTCTTTCATTACGCTAGGAAAGTCAAAATTGTCCTTATATTTCCTTTACGTAGAGATTGTTGTCCACACATTACATAAGGCTAAAAACGAGGTCCAAGTGAGAAGAAACATTCGGAAAAGTCTTTGTTGTCACAATGCACTGTCAACGAGACTTTGATGGCGCTATTTAGCTGTAATACAGTCAATCCCACAATGCACCGTACCGTACCATCGCTCACCACTTCCTTTTCCAACTTTGAACGTATTCGTGGGGTACACATGTAAGTGAAGTGTCACAATAAATCTCACTTTTTGTCGAAATTTAGAGATCCATCCTCATATTATGTCTGTAAAAATGAGAAGCTCATACATTAATATTACTACTTATTTCTTTATTTTACAGCGAGGACGTCCGTGAACCATGTCTGACGCGGAAGGGTGAGTGTTATTTATTTCATTTTACATGGGGATAAATGAGTCTCGAATCTCGCAACGTAAAGTGTGTAATGGTACTGTGACGTTGTGTGTGTGTGTGCTTCATAGCTGCATGACGAGCGAGTGCCAGATACTTAGTATGTATGTCTCGTGAGCTCAGAATGCATGTGCGTAGGCCCTAGATCCGAAAGTCCACTAACACTGTGGAGGTCTAACGTTACGCCTTGTGCTTCATGACTTCTCCCACGTGTTGCTGTTGAGTGTTGTTGCAATATGGATATCTCGGTAGGTTTCGTTGTAACGTTAGATCTATCTGATCAGTGCTGGTTGCCCAAAATGAAGGGCTTATGCTAGGAGAGTAATAAATTTTACCAACAGATGGGGCGCGGCACGGCTCTGCTGGCTGTGGGACGAAATGAGCCCCGAAATGATGAGAGTCTAACTAGGCCTACTAATGTTAGATTCTATGGTGTCTTCAAGAAGACCTATTGAAAACACTCAACAGCGTCAAATTACTGTATACTGGCCTGCAACGAACGTAATCTGTAGACTACACCATGTATGAAGACATTGCTTACAAACAAGAACTAGCCTCTAAGTTTTTTACACTTTTACAAGTGTTTGATAATCTCTTTTGGTTGAAATGATTCTCTTCAATCTCAAGCTCTGTAAATTTACCCAGCACTGCAGAAGCAATCAGCACGGTGCGAATACATGTACTAAAAAGTTCTGTGCACACGCATGCAGTAAGGGTCGATCATGTGATCTATTCTAAATCGTTATAGGCATACATGTATGTAACCTGGTTTAGATATCACAGTGGCTTTTTCTGTAGTGTCTTTGAGAAGCTAAAATTTGTTTTTCCCTTTTCTTTGGCTAGGTCTTGTGGTAGCAGCTGTAACGTTGGATACGAAATACAGTGAAACCCCGTTATAACGAGGTCCATGGGACCGGCGATATTACCTCGTTATAACCGGTACCTCGTTATAACCGTACGCATCAAAAACAAAGAAAAACATAAGCACGACGTCATAATATACCCAACAATGAAAGTTAAGAACATCCTTTGCGTTGTTATTACACAATTATGGATCATTTAGAATTATCGAGAGAATAAAGGGAAATTATTTGTGAATTAGGCGAAAAAGTCGGGGTTGAAATAGGTTAATTCTTTATTTTTCTTCCGAAAATCTCTTCGCATAATAGTGCACGTTATGTTCTTGAGAAGTATAGAATCTAGGCCTATATTATATTAAAATCACATTGTATAAAATGCATTGTTTACCGTAACTTGCGAGGTATTTTTACGCTGTTGGTGTCAAGCGGGAATGCGATAATTTCATGAATCATTTCGGTTGTATTCTTATACAATGTATGATCGTTGCGCCCGAAAGGATTAAAATGCGTTGTTTATTTTCTTCCGAAAATCTCTTAGCGTTTTGTACATCCGTGCTTGAAAAATAAGCGACAGGATTGAATTTAGAAGGTTGTGATCCTTTTTACGCAGATCTGTTCCTCATAGACCATTCTGAAAGAAAGAAAATCTTCATTGTGAAATGCGTTGTTAAAATTGTGATAATGAACAAACTCAGATCTATTTAAATTGTTAAATGCGTTTTTTTGTTTCTTTTTCTGAACAACGACTAAGTAGCTTAACATGCGTTATTCAACTATTTTTACGCTACTGTCAACCGGCGAGATCGCGATGATTTCAGAGTAACATTCGTGCGTCGTTTAGCGTAACTTGCGGGGTATTTTTACGCTGTTGGTGCCCAGCGGGAATGAGATGATTTCATGAATCATTTCGGCTGTAATCTTATATAATGTATGTTCGTTGCATCCGAAGGGATTAAAGATGCGTTGTTCATTTTCTTCCGAAAATCTCTTCGCGTTTTGTACATACGTGCTTGAAAAATAAGCGACAGGATAGAATTTAGAAAGTTGTGATCCTTTTTACGCAAATCTGTTACTCGTAGACCATTTTGAAAGAAAGATTGTTTAATCTTAATTGGGCAAAGGAAAACGGGACCGACGCGATCACCTCGTTATAAGCGGTTCCTCGTTATAACCGAACTTGTTATAACGGGGTTTCACTGTACTAGGGCTAGCTTCTATCACAAAGTGATTGAGCTGCCTGTGTGTGTGTGTCACTGTCAGTGTGTGTGATGCCCCCTGGCCCTAGATCCTATCTTTCTCTTTTTTTCTTTTCTTTTCTTTTCTCCGTTCATTTTCAGGTATTCCTATAAATTTGCCTTTTGTTTTCCTATTTATTTCTTTGTGAGTTTGATAAAATGAGCAAAAAATATTTTCAGTTTATATTTTCTTGTTACAATGGGGTTTGCTTGTAACATAGCACACATGTTTTTTGTGTGATGGTGACACTTGACTGCTGCCCTGTGATGAAATGAAGGTTCCCTCTCCTGACACATTAGGATGAGGAGAACACCCTCAAACATCGAACCCAATTACTTCATTACTGAGGGCTCAGAAAACAAATTAATGTCCCTATTTTGTGGGTAAAATTAAACACCAGGCATAGTTGCTAACTAGAAGGATATTGTTCTATTCTTGTCCAAGATCATTTTTTTTATATTTTTTTTTTCTTTGGCATCTTTTTTTTTTTTTTCTTGGGGGGGGGGGCATTTCAAATGAAAATTTCTTGCATTGTTTTCAATTTATTACACATTGTTTATAGACCACAATTGTCCTTGTTGTCAGTTTCAGGTAGCATCATTGTACGAGTTGCTCTCATTACATTCTCCCCCTTCTCCTGCAGAGATGACACCCCTGCAGCGCCCTCTGTGGCCGTTGGTGGTGCAATGGATGTCAACACTGCCCTCCAGGAAGTGCTGAAGACTGCCCTGATCCATGACGGTCTGGCCCGTGGATTGCACGAGGCGACCAAGGCCCTGGACAAGCGCCAGGCCCACCTGTGCGTCCTCTCCAACAACTGCGACGAACCGGCTTACAAGGATCTTGTCCAGGCCCTATGTGCAGAGCATAACATCAACATCTTGAAGGTACATTCAGACTTTGACTTGACCTACTCCTGTACTACTGGTATACAACCGTGTACAACTGGAGGTATACATTGTAGTGCAGAAGCATGACTCCCTGAATACAATCTGTTGCCTTCCCACACAATGACAGTAATTCTGACCTCCGAATGCTGTTCATGTCTGAAAGTGATCTACCATGAGGTTATTTGCAGGTGTAAGCAAAGAAATGGCTCTCCGGAAAGCAGTTCTGAGAGCGGTTTTATATTTTATTTGAAGCTGAAAATTATCTACATTTCTAATCCTTGCTTTATAGAAGATGAGTACCGGTAATCTCAAGGAGCAATAAAACATTGATTTCATCATGTGTGACATGAAACTGAAAGTTTGGATGGCATGTGAGATAGGGTTTTGCGTGCTTACAAGATGAAAATTACTATAAGAAAAGTGTAATGTAAGTTCAGTTACTACATTATTCTTTTTGATGGTTAACATGGTTGCATGGCTCATATTAAACTTGATTATTGCATGATATCTCATTTGACACAGTAGTGAGCCTGGTATTTCAACAGACTTGTATGTAGTAAGACAGGATTACAAAAGTACTGCTTTCATTTCATGATTTTGATGACCTTAATATTTGGTGTACCTTTTGATGTTGCTGGATCCTGATTTTTTTAAAATATGTTTTTTTTCTTTTTGTTGATTAATTTTGTGTTCCATGAATGTATCTGCCCAGTGAGGATAGTAAGGTTCCCTCTCCTGACCTTTTGGATGAGGAGGAAACCCTCAAACATCGAACCCAAACATTCAAACTTCTGAGGGCAGCTACATTTTGATACAGACAATGAAAAAGAGGGCACTTCCATGTCCAAGTATGAAACACAAACTGCATTGATTAGAATTTTAGGAGAGTCATGTCCGCCATCCTGTTCTGAATTCTACAGCCAGGCAAAGATTTAGAAATGTATCTTGTTTTATCAGGGATAAAAGAAGATCAAAATAAAAAAAAAAAGGGACCTAAGAGATTACCTTGGTATATCGCGTATCTCATAATCTGGCTATATCTGAACTCGTTCAACAAGCTTCCACTGTAGCACAATCTTCTGGTGGTATATAAAGGAGTGGGGCAAGTGTGTGACAATGTATTTCTCAGAAATCTCACAAGTTGCTGATAAAAGTAGGAGATAACTGGTGAGAGATTGCATATTTTTCAGCCAATGATGACAAAAGTGAGCAAAATTTGTTCTGCTCTCACAGGTTGACGACAACAAGAAGCTTGGCGAGTGGTCAGGACTCTGCAAGATCGACAAGGAAGGGAAAGCCCGTAAAGTAGTGGCCTGCAGCTGTGTGGTTGTCAAGGTATGTCTATATTTTATCCTTACCTCTGCCAAAAAAGGAGGTTATGTTTTCATTGACATTTGTTTCTATGTTAGTTTGTTTGTTTGTGTGCAAAATAATTCAAAAATTTCTGGACAGATTTGGGTGAAACTTGCAGGAAAAGTTGATTATGACACAAGGAACAGATGATTGAATTTTGGTAGTGATCCAGAAATTTTTATAGATTGAAGGATTTTATTTTTTTCATGGGAAATTCTTGGGGAATTACAGGTGTGTGTTGGTGGAAACAAAGAGGAAAAAAAATCTCTTTGGGTAGAAATAAGTTGCTGGTCGGCTTTGAGTAGGTCTGCACTCTCCAAGTGTTTTTATGCCTCCGCCACGAAGTGGTGCCGGAGGCATTATGTTTTCAGGTCGTCCGTCCGTCCGTCCGTCCGTCCGTCCGTCCGTCCTTCCGTCCGTCCTTCCGTCCGTCCGTAATGAATTTTGTGGACAAGGTAACTATCAAAACCTGTTGAGGTATCCTAATGAAACTTGGCATGTATGTGTATTAGGGGGTGAAGTTGTGCCTATCAACTTTTGGGTGCATATGCTCAAGGTCAAAGGTCAAAAGGTCAAGGTCAAATACATAAAATTTCACTATTTCCACCATATCTATTGAATGCCTGAAGATATTTTCTTGAAACTTAGTGTATACATGTATTACCCAATTAAGATTCTCTGGTGAAAGTTTGGGTCATGAGGTCAAAGGTCAAAGGTCAAAGGTCAAAAGGTCAGGGTCAAATACATAAAATTTCACTATTTCCACCATATCTATTGAATGCCTGAAGATATTTTCTTGAAACTTAGTGTATACATGTATTACCCAATTAAGATTCTCTGGTGAAAGTTAGGGTCATGAGGTCAAAGGTCAAAGGTCAAAAGGTCAAGTAAACATAATAAAACTTCTTTTTTTTCTCCATACCTTGGAAAATTGTTCAAGGTATCTTCATGGAACATAGTATATACATATACTGACTGGAAGTGATTATCTAGAGAATGTAGGGTTCATGGGGTCAAAGGTCAGGGGTCAAAGGTCAAGTGCAACACTTCAAAATTTTACTATTTCCCTCCTATCATGCAATGCCAGCAGGGTTATTTTTTTTTTTTTACACTTGGTGTATGCATACATGTGTAACCTAATAGAAATTCTCTGGAAAGTTTTTTTTTTCTTCTTTTTTTGCCTCAAAGGTCAAAAGGTCAAAGATCAAGTGAAAGTGCTGAACTACATGTAACTTTTTCCTCCATATCTCGGAAGTGGCTCAAGTTATCTTGAAACTTAGTACATATTATGCATGTTCTACCTGAAAGTGATTATCTTATGAATTTTAGGGTCAAGGGCCAGATGAAAATGGTAACAATTTACTATTCAATTCAGAAATTGCACTTTTTCTCCACACCTGTACCTTGAAAATTACTCAATGCCGAAATGTATGAATGGGTCAAAGTCGAGTTATCAAGTCCTTAAATCCCTAGATACATGCTCTCCTATTCATCCAATTAAACCTAGGTCAAGGAAGGTGAACATTCAACACATTTGTGACAAACTTGTCATTTCAATATTTTGCCAATTTTGTGAAAATGTAATCACACATTGTCCACATGTACTATCTAGACCTATTCGGAAAATCATGCATTATGGCGGAGGCATACCAGTCACCAAAGCGACATTTCTAGTTTTTTTTTGTGTGTGTAATTTTCTTTGTTCTTTTAAAGCTCTTATCTGAAGATTACATGTGTACAGGATGTCTCATTATATCAGGGTATAAATTCAAAACAAGGAAATATAACAGATTAACCCACAGGAGCACGTTTTTATAAGTTTTTATCATCCAACCTCTATATAACAAAGTTCGACTCTGTCAGGTTTAACAGGCAGTGCATGTCAATGAAATCTCAAAGTTTCAGTCAGTCACTATGCAACTGCCTCTCGCCACTTTATTTGCCCAATGCAGGACTACGGAAGGGAAACACCAGCCCTGGACGTGATCAAGGATTACTTCAGCAAGTAAATGTCACCTGGGCCGGGCACCACTGTTGGCTGTGAACGCCGAAGCACTCCCTGAATGGCAAATCTAACTGCTAACATCAAAGGGTTTGAGGGAGTACTCTGAACACATTTGTGTTGGGGGATCCCCTCCCAAGATGAACATCCTTTTCACCATTTTATGGGCTCGGGGGGTAACCATCATCAATAAAAGCAACATCCAACAAGCGCAGTCAATGATGTCAGTTTGTGTTTATTTATTCATGTACAAATTGTGTTTAGTTTGATTTTGTTTGTATCTACAGTCAACCTTGCTTGTCGACCTCACGTAAGTCGAATAATCACCTAAGTTGAAGGTCTTTTCAAGTCCTCTTCTCTGTATATTCCATACTTGCCAACTAGTAAGATTTTATCAGATTCAGTAAGATTTTTTACGTTAAAAATAGCAAAATCAGATTTCTGTCAGAGAAATCAGATTTTTAAAAAATATTTAGATATACCTTTCATGTGTATTTTCTGAAGATTTGACCGAAAGTAAGATTTTTAACTTCAGTTTGCATATAAAATAAGATTTTTGCAGTCCACGAGTAAGATATTTCATCTTGAAATGTTGGCAGGTATGATACACTGTATTCCATTGATTTTAATCCCTCGTAAGACACATTTTCTCTAAAAGAAGTCAGAACTATTTCTTGACCCATTGAAGACAAGTCCCGAGTATACTCGGGCAGGTGTCTATGTGAAATGCGTGTTGTAGCAAATTCAGCCCGTCCTCGTGGGGTTAAGTCCAAATACACAACACTGCACACACTCACTGGCACTTGCCCCGACGGTCCCTGACCATTAAAAATCACTGTCGGACCAGAAAGTTTTTCAGGAGTTGACCAGTAAAGAAAGGACAAACTGGGTACCTTTTGGTCCGACTATCTGTTGGACCAGTAGAAAAAATGGGTTAGTGTGCAGCAGTGCCAAATAGATTCGACTTGGGCGAGGTTGACTGTACCGTGCTGTGCATCGATCTGACAGTTTATGTTACTCTTTGTTCAGACGCAAGTGTTGCTTCTAGGCAGATGTTTTGCGCATTTTTGTGTGGTTGTGATTGTGTGAGCGATTGTGAGTGATTGTGCTATTGTTTGTGCTAGTGTTTGTGCCAGTTTTACAAGTACGTCATTGATGGTATTTACAAATGGTGGTGTTGGTTCCTCTGGTCTGGTCTGGTTCCTCATTTGGTGTATGTGAAATTTTGCGGGACGAGGAAAACATTGCCTGATCGACACTAAATATGGAAGCAAATTACCCACAAACAAGTTAATAATTAGGCAACACCAACAGCAACATACAGAGCTGCCAACTAGTACTGATTTTCAGTAATTTCTACTGAAATTGGAGGAGAATACTGAAGGTTGCAAGCAAATTACTGATTTTAGAAATCATGGTCTGTGATATATTCTATTAAATTGTTAAGGATTACTGATTTTCACTCAAAAAAGGTGCAAATTACTGATTTTCAGCCATCAGAATACTGAAAGGCTTTTACAAAAGTTGGCAGCTCTGAACATACACAACCTTTGACAACTTACATAAATGAATCCATATAATGTTTTTTGTCGTGCTAAAGCCATAGAATATGACTTTTCGTACAAACAAACACACACAAACATGTATTATTGTTACCACAGAAAACAGCTATAAATACAGATGGTAAATCCCTTGTTTTTGAACAGCAGAGAATAATTAGACCTTTCCCTTTGTGGTAGCTTTACTGACATAACGCTCTTATTTACTCCAACACAACTCGTGTGACACAAAGGAGAATCACAAGGTTTTCCTCTTTAACCTGTTGAAGACGAGTCCCGAGAATACTTTGGCAGATGTCTGAGAAATACGTTACAACAAAATCAGTTCGTCCTCAACGGGTTAATACAATGTACATATATGCAAAGTGCTACTATGGTGCTACCAGCATAACCCAATTGAAGGGGTCGGTGCAATATAGTGCTAACCCACACAATAGTCATTTTTAGATAATCGCTGTTGAATGTTTGGAAAATTCATACATCGTACATTATTAAAAATAAAACATGAATGCATGCATTTTTTACCATCTTATTGGTTGAAATCAAATATGATATTTTCACAGAGGTTAGAATAAAGGATAAGGATTATGAAAATGCATGTAACTCAATTTTGACATAAGTGCGGGTTAGCACTATATTGCACCGACCCCTTCAATTGATAAGAATACCAAGCCTACCAATATATCTTGCACAAGCTGACTGTGATGAAATCCGAAGCTGGCTGCAGTATTATTTCTGCTCGCTCGTAGTCTTTGCAGTTGCTTATGCACACACACATACACACACACACACACAGGCACACACACACGCACACACACAAAAACAACTACAACAAGGAAAAACTAGAAATGTCGCTACAGCGACTGGTTATACCCCCGCCAAACAACATTTCATAAGCTTTGGTCAAAACAACATTTCATAAGCTTTGGTCAAAACAACATTTCATAAGCTTTGGTCAAAAAACTGAGGAAGTAGTTAAATCCGCAAGATCTTTCCTTGATCTTCTGCCATTAATATGCCGTTACCATGGCAACGTACTTTCGGGTACTGTCGAAAAATGCGTCTTGCACATCTACAACGAAAGGCACACATCTGTACCAAGTTTCATGGAAATTGGGCAAAAACTGAGGAAGTAGTTTGCAACACAAAATTTTCCATCATTTTGGCTCATAATATGTGAGCGTGTTACCATGGCAACATACTTTTTGTAACTGTCAAGAAATGTGTCATGCTGACCTATATCCTAAGACAAACATTCAATATGAATTCCATTAGAATTGGAAGAACACTGATGAAGCAGTTTTGCCATGAAGCATTTTGCCCTGTATTTTACCAATAACATGCCGTTACCATGGCAATGCACTTTTTGCCACTGCGGAAATATGTGTCTTGCACATTAACATATTCAGATGAAGATCTGTACCTAATTTCATAAAAATTGATCAAAAACTGTGGGAGGAGTTCGCGACGCAAGATTTGTACCCATTTTTGCCCATAATATGCCGTTACCATGGCAACGTACTTTTGGGTACTGTCAAAAAATACGTCTTGCACATCTACAACCCAAGGCACACATCTGTGCCAAGTTTTATGGGAATCGGTTGAAAACTGAGGAAGTACAGTTCGCGACGCAAGATTTGCAACGGACCGACCGCCCGACCGACCGACCGACCGACCGCCCGACCGACCGCCCGACCGTCCGCTGACTCCTATATACCCCCTTCAAACTTCGTTTGGCGGGGGTATAAAAAAACACCCACAGACACGGGCTGCAGAGTAGAAGGGGAATTTAGCTTGTAGCAGGATATTTTGAGTTAAAAGTGGCTTTGGTGAGTGTGCTAAAGGGTGAGCAAGCTCCGAAGTGAGAAGGGACAGGCATAATTCGAAACTTGTTTGAACACATTGCTCAATGGCACATCAATGTGAGCCATTAAAATCTTTGTAGAAAACAGAAAATGTTGATGGCAAATGTATGCAAGACATGCATGCTTAAAGGGAAATCCAGTCCAAATATAAGTTAGTCTGTTAAGAAAGAGTAAAATCTTACAGGTAAAAAAAAAGAAAAAAAAAGAAAAAAAGAAATTGATCGAAATCGGGTGAAATATAAGGAAGTTATGACCAGTTCTTGAACGGTCAATATGAACATAACAATTGGCAGAGTGAGTATGTCATCCCCTCGCAACTTGCCAAGTAGTTTGTACGTAAAATTTTGAAATGCCCAGTTTTTCAAGCAAACACAATTATGCCCGAGGCTCAAATCCTGACATACGGTATCTAACTAATCGCTATTCTGAAGTTATCTAACCAGTAATAACATTTATGTTTCAGACTTCAATGACAGAAACTGAATTTTTGGCTTTTTTTTTTTTTTTTTTTTTTTTTTTTATACAAGATCAATGGAAAATTGTGAGGTTATAACATGGTCAGTTCACTCATTTGCATATTCATATCCACTGTACAAGAACTGTTTTGCAGAAATTAGCAAAACTTCAAAATTTCATAACTTCCTTATTTTTCATCCGATTTCAGTAAAGATTTTACTTTATTTTCATCAGATTAACCTTATTTTTAGACTGGATTTCCCCTTTAAAGACAAAAATCTAGTCATTCCCAGACTCTTTAAAGAGAGATTCCTGGGACATGCACCCAGTGAAAATGCAATTGAATAATGCAAACGGGAGTAAAACAATATACACTTGTACAATGTATACAATATCATGTGTATTTAAATGTTTTGTAGACTGTGTGCATAGTACATACAGGGCGAGTCAAAAAAATATTTCACTTTGGAAAATTGCTCTTCAATTTTAATAAAGGGGAAGTTGAGACAATTTTCATAATTTCACATCATGTAGTACAAAATACAGCTTCATGTATAGATTTGTGGAATTCTTTGTGGTCCATGAGCAGAGAAACCAATACATGCACTTTGAAAATAATAAAAACAGATTACATGAAACAATGACAAATATGAGGCTCACATATTTCAGAAATGTAGCAGTCTAATTCCACTACAATACTTTTTGCTTTACTTAGTTCACTAGTGTAGAATTCAGGCATGCTGTCTTCTTTTGTTTTGCTTCCTTGAGCCCTACTCATGCATTCTTATAGTGAGGCTGCCATGTCCTCATCCTTGTTCGTTGTCATTTGTTATAAATTTTGAAAACATTCTTATTCCTCGTCCCAATCACTAAAAATTCTGAAACTCTGTACCCATGAACCAAAGTTGTTTAAAATGTTAATCTGAAAATCATCCAGAGGCAAATATCCTTTAAAGTGAAAACTAAGTTCTGGTAAGGGCTTGAGAACCCGTCTGGCACCATTTCATATTTGCTTGCAATATATCGAAAGAGTCTACAAAGAAACTTACCTGGCTGACGCGGTTTGCCGGAATGATGAGTCGTTTTGGAGTATTTTGAGAAAAATAATAAAAGTCGGTAAACCGACTTTTATTCCAGAAGGCTCCAGACTAACTCGGTCTCAGGGAAAACTCGACCCTATTTCAGACAATTTACACACAGTTCATGATCGCCATGTTCATCAGTACTCTATAATACTACGGGCACCGGCCAAACGAGGCCTTACTGAGCAGACAGGAAAGTGCGTGCTAATCCTGTACAAAACAAATGGACAGCGCGCGGTCCTCAAGCCTACTAGCAAAGACGCTTTATAATACGCACATCACCTCAGTTGCTGAGACGCGCGGTCTTTGAAGTTTTTGTTGTTGTTTATCAATTGTCTTTGATTGTTTTTAGAGGTGCTTGAGAGGCGCACACTAATTTTGCATGCGCGCCAAAGAGGTTTTTGATGCGCATGTTGTAACAACTCGGACCATTACTGCGAGTAGCCAGAACGCTACAATTGTAGTTTATACAGGCCGCTCCCGTATGCATAGTACTGTACAATCCAGAGGGAAAACCAGTAGCAGTACAACTCATCCCGCCGTCAAGCAAAGCGAGGCCGAGTTATCCCCGAGTCCGAGTCTAGCCTGACCCCGTTCGGGTAAGTTCCGAGACTGAATGTTTTTGGTTAATATATCCCATTTTCGTCCTTACCCATCGAATATCTTGTTATTACAGCGTTATTCCGCACATTTCCTAGGCATACGTTCACATTTTGGAGCAAAATTTGACAACTTTTGCAGGCATACCAGAACTTTGTTTGGGCTTTAAAAACCAGCTATGAACCAAATGTTATCATACATTTTGAAAGAGTGTTTATCCTGAATGGTTTGGTATAATTTCTGTGTGGTGTGTGTTCATGCTTGGATGAGCAGGGGCCATAATTTGCCCAAAAATGCGAAAATCAACTTGGTGCAAGAGTATAAAGTGAAAAAAATGTGGTTGAATGTATTAAATGAGACGCATTGCATGTCTTTTTTTTTTTTTTTTTTTTTTTTTTTAGAAGCACACAAAGATACAACCGTATCATTATGGAGAGTGCAAAAATCAACTCGAGTATGGTATTCGCATCTAATGTTTGTGTGGAGTGTAATTACTAAAAACAATTGTGATTTCAGTATTAATGTGTTATGTAAGTGTGTAGTGTATGTGTGAGCCTTATGTCTGTGTGTGTGTCTGAATTTGTGACTGCTTTAGGAGGGAAAAACAAATATGCATCTCATTCGATACAGTCAATTAACTCTCAGTTTATACTGTAGTAGATCAACTTTTCTCCGTTTCTCAGTCTCTCCTCCACAATCTCTTCCTCTCTCCGCTCCAACCTCTCCATCTTACACACATGCACTCTCTCTCTGTCTCTCTGTGGATCATTGACCCCCCCCCCCCCCCCACCCGCTTGTTTCGTTTTCTCCTCGACCAGTTTCCTTATCATGCGATATTACTTCTGCAAACTCCCTCATGATTATTTTGATTTTGCGAGCCTCTTCTCGCCAGCGTGTCAATCCGCAATGTTATGAGGGATACAATTCCTAGTATTTTAAGCCAGACGGCGTGACAAATTTCTCTTTCGTGGCTCATCAATGGACAGTGCCTGATAGTCACTTGACTTCTGAGGCCACTCGACTTCTGAGGCAGCCGCTGAAATGTGTAAAGGTATTGAAAAGGCAGCCGATAAATAATATCCGAACAAGGTGATCACTGTCAGCAGTGACAAGTGATTTGTAACTTAACTTTAACTCCATGATTGTTTTACTGCCTACCAGAGAGGCGAGTCGCCTCCCTGCTGAGATTGTGTTATAAATACTGATTGCTGGAGGGAGGGGGTGCTCGTACAACTGTATTACAAACAAGGTTAATGATTTTCAGACGGGTGAAATATGTGCATTCGCAGTGCTTTCGAATGATGTCACCACTTGGCAGTCTAGTATAAAGTTGGTGTACAAAGGCTTTAATATCCTCTATTTACTCATGGAGCAACAGGCAATATCTCACAATATTTATTTCACAATTCATATCAGAAATGCTTCAGACACAGGAACTTTGTTCATACAAGTTCAATTGACATTTAAATTATTGCACAAGAATTGGGTGTGCAGTATGTTGAAATCTGTCAATCTTTCACAACTGTTTCAGTGGCACAAAAAAAAAAAAAAAAAACCTTCATGCACCTACACAAAAAGATATAGCAGTAGGCCATGTCAATGCAGTGTGGTTCAATAATGAGGTTTATCTGTACAGTACTATCTAAGCCTGCAGCCTGCTCCAACTGACTTCTCAATTTTCTGTTCTCAAAATTGCGATCGAGTTTCCAGTTGGCCCAACAGTCATTGTGTACCTTCCCAGTACTCTTCTATAAGGAGGTTTTTTTTTTTTTTTTGCCCCCTGGTGTTCTTGCCTCTGACCCTTTTGTCTTCCAGACGGCATTGGTCGAGACAAATCCACAGTTCTCATCGAAACAGGTGGAATTCAGTTCTTGGTTCTTCCTGCATCGGGTTAGAACATCCGGTCTGCAACTTTTCACTCCTGTATACGGCAAGAGTTTGACGCGAGCACCCGTCGGGACAAAGTCCATCTCTGCCTTCCAGCATTTGACCGCGATGGCACGCAGGTTTTGGCTGGGCCTGGCAAGGAATCACCTTGTCCACGTCAAGACAGGGGTTGCCCTGGTGCTACCGTTTCTTCTTGCTGAGGTTACCGGCCGACCTCCGGAGTTTCCTCCTCTCCTTGTGATGCTCGGCAGCTTCTTCCTGCCGCCTCCTCTGTTTTTCATCCTACGGAAAGTGAAGCAGCAAAACAAATAATAAACATCTTTGGCATGGTTAAAACGGTGGCATGACATTTGCTCCTGTGGCAGTTGCTCCTGTCTTAATATTTTTCTCCAATGACTTCGGGTCAGGGATAGGGTTGTGATAAGTTTTAGTTTGATGTACGTAAGAATTAGGATAAGGTTTAGGGTTATGTTTGTGGGAAGAATTTATGTTTGGCTCTAGTGTGCTGATATTTCACTGGAGTAATTGTCGCAGGAGCAAATGTCATGGAACAAGTTAAAATGAGGTCCTTGTAGAATCTAAGCAGTACACCCTCATCAAGTGAGCATCTTTCTTTGCTTTTACCTTTATGTCTTCTCCAGTGGAAAAGCACACAGGAAGATCTGTCATTTTTGTTTACCTCAACTTTCTGTTGCACATGTTTCACACCCTATCATTCCCTCCCCCTCAGTTGCATCTCCTTTATAAACTTTAGTAAACAATAACAAATATCACATAATAAACTGGTTGTTTGTTAAAGTATGTCAAACTAATTCCCTGAACCTGGCACAAAATGATGCCTAGAGAAGGCAAACATTCTATGAACACATGCTCTTATAGTGTATGATTCAAAAAGCAGTTTCAGATAAAGGTAAGAAGACATTGAGGGTGACAAGTACGAATGTTGTGCCGATACAACTGCTCTCATATGATGTTGGTAAGTGAAAAGTCTGTGTTTGCACCTTTTTGGCACTAAAGCTGACTTGTTGGTTGCCAAGCGACGTTGATGACCTGCTGAATGATTCCGTTTCTCGCTCAACACGCTCTGCCAAACTTGCCCTGAAATAGGAGGGGAAGGACATGACTGGCTCAATATATGGAGAACAAGTGATCAAAAACTTGAGAACATCTGACAGTTACGCAGCTACAAGTTATGATGCTGTCTACAGATTGATACAGTGCACAGTTACAACAAAATTCAGGTTACAATGAAGTAAAAATTCCCGCGGCAATATTATCCACTCTATGTTTTTTATTGTTTCTTTGTTCGGTTATAACCAAATTTAGGTATGACGAAAGAAAACTGCCGGCACTGAGGACTTTGTTATAATGGAAGTCCACTGTACACTAATACCATATGAAAAAGTGGCAAAACGATCCATGTAGAACAACTTGTAGGAGTACTGGTGATATGTAGCCACATTTTCCTACACAGTTTGTACATGCACTTTATCCTAGTACTGTACGGACAAGCTGTTTGTTTACACTCCAGCTATACTGGACATCACTCTCTCACTCAGTTCCATAAACCATTTTAAGGTCGTTGGCTGGGACATGAAGATGCAGCAGTTATTCTGCAAACTGGGCGGCCTGGAGAACGATTGCTGCATCGTTTTCATGTCCCCCAACGACCATGATGGTTATGGAACTGAGTGAGTGAGTGAATACTGGAAGTGAAGTACAAACTACCCGACCATGAGAATCAATACTATGCAAATGAATCAAAAGAAACCAGAAAATAGCATTAAGTGTTCATTGGGTCAAGGACCTTTCTCCAACTGTCACCACAAAAACAAATACAGTCAACCATGCTTAAGTCAACCTCACATAAGTCAAATAATCGCATAAGTCGAAGGTTTTTTTGAGGCCTTCTCTTTATATGCTGTTGATTTCAATCCTTCATAAGTCACATTTTCTCTAAGTTGAAGCCATTTCTTCAATCCAAATACAGTCAAGCTTGCCTATTAAAGTCAAATCTATTTGGACTGAAGAAATAGCTTCGACTTAGAGAAAATTCAACTTATGAGGGGCTAAAATCAATGGAATATAAAGGGAAGGGGACTTGAAAGGACCTTCGACTTCGGCGATTATTCAACTTATGCGAGGTTGACTTAAGCAAGGTTGACTGTATTTTCCTTTGTGCATGTACATGTATGTCCGCGCATCATGAGGGTATCGTCATGACAACAAGACATTTACCTAAACTCTCAAGCTCAGCCTTGGTGACAAACTTGTAGTCATCGTACACAGCCGCTGTGGGGCTCTCTTCTCTTTATATGCTACTGATTTTAATCCTTCATAAGTCAAATTTTCTCTAAGTTGAAGCTATTTCTTCAATCCAAATACAATCAAACTTGCCTATTAAAGTCGAATCTTTTTGGACTGAAGAAATAGCTTTGACTTTGAGAAAATTTGACTTATGAGGGGTTGAAATCAATAGAATATAATCTAAAAGATAAGAGGACTCGAAAAGACCTTTGACTCAACCTATGCATGGTCGACTTACGCAAGGTTGATTGTAGATTCGACTTAGGCGAGGTTGACTGTACATCACAGTTGCATAACAATTATTCACAACTCCATTCGGCCACAGTAGTGACGCCCAAGGCATACTCACTTCTTCATCCTCTTCAGTGACCCGTCGTTCCTGGCGGATGCCATGTGGAACTCCTCGCCGGCCTTGATCTCGTAGAATTTGGGTGTGGTCGTTGGTGCCCCGCCCTTCTCCCTCTCCCTCCTCCTCTTCAGTTTCTGCTCCTGGCGCAGGGCAAAGTGCTCCCTCCTCAGCTCCTCCTGCCACGACCGGTCGTCCTCGTCGGAGCTACTGTTCTCGTCGCTGCTGGCCCTGCCTTCAAGCTCTTCCTCCTCCTATGTGTGGGGAGGACAGTTGAGCACAAGTATAGTCAAATGAGTTTAATAGTTTCGCTTCTGTTTTCTCCTTTTCTTTTCCCCAAATAAAAATGAAGATGCATGAGAATAAAACATGTTCGGGATTTTAAACTAATACGCGAAACATCAGCATAAATCACAACATCACATAGTATGATACTACAATACGTACTCTGCTTTGTAATATTGCACCATATGTTTTCATATTGGGAATATAGAACCGAAACAATGCATGAACATTGACTTAGGTTGTTCCTGCTTTTTTTTTTTCTTCTTCTTTAACAGTAAAGTATTCTCCAATGTATTGAACAATTTCCATACCTTTTCCAGAACTTCTGCCATCACATATACGTAAGTGTAGGGTTGGAAGAGCAAGTGTACAGAAAGACCATTAAAGTGAAAACTAAGTTCTGGTAAGGGCTTGAGAACCCGTCTGGCACCATTTCATATTTGCTTGCAATATATCGAAAGAGTCTACAAAGAAACTTACTTGGCTGACGCGGTTTGCCGGAATGATGAGTCGTTTTGGAGTATTTTGAGAAAAATAATAAAAGTCGGTAAACCGACTTTTATTCCAGAAGGCTCCAGACTAACTCGGTCTCAGGGAAAACTCAACCCTATTTCAGACAATTTACACACAGTTCGTGATCGCCATGTTCATCAGTACTCTTATACTACGGGCACCGGCCAAACGAGGCCTTACTGAGCAGACAGGAAAGTGCGTGCTAATCCTGTACAAAACAAATGGACAGCGCGCGGTCCTCAAGCCTACTAGCAAAGACGCTTTATAATACGCACATCACCTCAGTTGCTGAGACGCGCGGTCCTTGAAGTTTTTGTTGTTGTTTATCAATTGTCTTTGATTGTTTTTAGAGGTGCTTGAGAGGCGCACAATAATTTTGCATGCGCGCCAAAGAGGTTTTTGATGCGCGTGTTGTAACACCTCGGACCATTACTGCGAGTAGCCAGAACGCTACAATGTAGTTTATACAGGCCGCTCCCGTATGCATAGTACTGTACAATCCAGAGGGAAAACCAGTAGCAGTACAACTCATCCCGCCGTCAAGCAAAGCGAGGCCGAGTTATCCCCGAGTCCGAGTCTAGCCTGACCCCGTTCGGGTAAGTTCCGAGATTGAATGTTTTTGGTTAATATATCCCATTTTCGTCCTTACCCATCGAATATCTTGTTATTACAGCGTTATTCCGCACATTTCCTAGGCATACGTTCACATTTTGGAGTAAAATTTGACAACTTTTGCAGGCATACCAGAACTTTGTTTGGGCTTTAAGTAAGCCGTAGTGATAGTCATTTATGTTTATTGGGAAGAACCAAGAAGCTAGCTGGCCAAGACGTAGTAATGATGTGTTCCAAAAGCCATTAGAGGGTTCATGAATGCACACCTAGAGCGCATGAAGCTGTTGTTAAAGTTACGAACAACTTAAGAATGACTAGTGATCAGTTCTGATGTGCTATACTAAGTACTTATCAGAATGTCAATAATTCAGTACAAGAACTGATCACCATTTGTTCTTTAAGTCGTTCGTAACTTTAAAAACAGCTTGAACCCCCCCCCCCCCGACTCGCACCTGTGCATTGAGCTCCTCAAATTGATCCATCATGGAGGACTTCTCCTTCTCCTTCCGCTTGGCCTGCTTGTTGACCAGCGGCTGCGTCAGCCGGAATTCCTCGCTCGTCTCGTCCACCTGGAAGTCGGGGTTCTTGAAGAGGGCCGAGAATCGGTCGTCCGACAGGATCGTGGCGGCTCCCTTTGAACGGCGGGAAAAGAGCAAAGTGTTCATGGTATACACAGGAGATGAATGAGATTTTATTTGGCAGAAGTGAAGGAGTTTACGAGGCCAAGCATGCTTGCTTAACCCTTGATGTACCAGGGACTTTGGACAGTGTGTACGACCATTCAGCACTCACAGCACACAGAGGGCTAATATTGCTTCATGTTTACATTGCGCTGTATTACCTCTCCCAGGGTTGTCAATATTGTAATACAGAAATAACTGCAGGTAAACATGAAGACATATCGTCGCTGGGGTGACAAGACCTCATATCTAGTGTGACAAGACCTACAAATGCCTAATGTTCAGCAGAGCAAAAAAAAAAAAACAACAACAAAAAATACATAGCAGCCAAAGGACTATATCACATGGGATCACCTTTCCTTTGACATGACATTGTGCCTACATTTTTCGGGTAAAAGACAGCTAGGATTTGGACTGGACATCACTTAACTGATTATGTAACCATTAATAAAAAAAAAAAAGTCACTTTCACTGAAATTTCAGATACGAAGACTTGTCGCTGATATGTATAAACAATAGGGTGAATGGATCAGGAATTTCTGTCACGATTTGTGTTACAGAAGACCTAGTTCGTTTATCTCTCGCTGCTCCCAATAAACAGAATTGTAAGTATGTATGCTACACCTGATCATTATCATAAAGAGGTCGCATATCATAACTACAAAAATGCAAACACTTTTCTAACAAGATAAATTTGCAGGCCACAACTCTTAATATATTTCTTTGTTTCTGTACCATGATATAGTGAGAACCTTGACATAACGAGGTATTGCCATGGGTTTGTTTTTTTTTTCCCACTATGTGACCCTGCATCACAAAACCAACAAAAGTCGCTAGTTGTGGATTTTTAGTTAAAGGCAGATTCTGAAAGAGCAGACTCTAAGCTTTAAAATGATGTGTGACTCAATTCAAATGGACTCTCTTAACCTATCTAAATATTTGAAAGAAAGGACACATTCTGGAAAAGTGTGAACTGAGAAAAGAGGCTTTGAAGAACAGTCTATTCAAGTGCTTAATCTTTACCAAACCACACTAGGTGTGCAATGAAAGGGACAAAAAAACAGGATGTAAACCATCTAAGCATCAACGATGAAGGAATTATCAGATTGGGCTGCAATTAAGCATGCTCTCTCAACATATTCAGGCCATGATAAATGCCGACTTTCAAGGCAGTAGCAATATCCCTACAAAAGTTATGAGACTTAAAAGTGAAGAGTGTACAAAGGATTTACAAGAAATGAAAAGGAGCCTCTAGGACATACCTGATCTCACTATACTTAACCAGAAAAAAAAAGTTGTTGAAAAACTGCTAAAAACACATTTTCCCATTCATTTCATGATTCGAAACTTACAAGTAATGTAGAAGAACAGCTCTTTCAGAAAATATGAAAAACTGAAGATTGACTTGGCTGACCCCTTTCACCTATTTTGAGTCCTCACGTAAAATCAAGGCGTGCGACTTTTTGTTGGTTTTGTGATGCACGATCACATATGTCCTCATTATAACAGGGTTTCTCTGTATCACACATGCATAAAGCTTTGAGTTTGGATGTATCATATAATTACTATGAGGATGAGAAAGGAGAATGGTCAAATTTTGATACCATCATTATCTTCCCTTTCTTGACTTACCTCTTGGAATAATCACAGATATTGACAGACTTTTCTTTTGTGTCTAGCCACCCACACACTGCTCAAAACATTGAAATGGAATCTTTGCAAATCACACTCATTTTTTTGTTCGACTTGACACAGGTAATTTTTTTTGTTATTGTTGTTACTTTTTTTTTCTACTTGACATGGGGAAATCGCTTTGTGTTCAAGAGTAATCCAGCATACAAGTGTACACTGATACAGTGGACTCCTGTTATAACAAAGTCCTTAGGACCGGAGTTTTCTTTCATTATATTGAAATTTCATTATGACCGAACAGATAAACAATAAAAATAGTGTACTGTAGACTGGATGATGCTGCGGCCTGAATTTTTACTGCTTCGTTGTAACACGAATTTCGCAATTTCGTTATAACCATGTTCGTTCTAATGGGAGTACGTACACTGTAAAAATGTCAGTTATTTAGTTTGTCTTTATCTTATTTAAATGATTATGTAGTGTGATGCCCAAAGAAAGGAAAAGAGAGCAGAGATGGTCACGCAATATAGAGAAAAACAGAAAAACCATGAAATAAAACAAACAAACAAACAAACAAACAAATACAAATACGCACATATGAATACCCACCTCCTTTTTGGCCTTCTTTGCTTTCAAGGATGTCTGTTCGTCCTGCAGTTTTTCTGCCAAGGCAGCATTGACAGATGGGAGTTTCTATGATGTGAGAAAAAATGTGCAACATCTTCATTCTTTTTTTCTTGAAGGACTTTCCAGCCCTATCATAAAAAAAAAAAAAAAATAATAAAATGATGGACTGTGACACCTACAATATGTCTGTAATAAATATGGATAAAATACAACTGTAAGAGTTGAATGAAATTGACACAAAATGAATATCACACATTCAACTAAAAAGAATCTCAATGTGTGATCTCCATTACATACTGATTGACTGTCTGAAATTATTTCACATAAACTACATAGGACATACGACACTTCAGAAAAAAAATGTAGAATCTGAAGAAATAGTTATGATTACTAATGTCAGGCACAATCTTCAAAAAACACCAATGATGCAAACTTGCCCACATTTTGAGACAAACGACCCGATATGAAAAAAGCCTCGATACATGCATTACATACATGTACACCCTCCAAAGAACCTTCGTGGAATGCACAAAAGTTGCAGAACTGTTTGAAACCCACCTTGACTTGCACACGGCTAGTTCGCTGCTCCTCAATTTTCTTCTTGATTTTGCTCTTCCTGTAGTCCTCGTACGCAAAGGGATCAGCAATCGCCTTGGCCTTCTTGTACAGCCTGATGTCCATGAAGTAGCCGTGCATGTAGGCCCTTAGCAGACTGGTACCAATTAGATGGCCAAGACCTGTGTTTTGTGCACCAAAAATATTTCACAAACACAGGAAATATGAACATTGTTAAAATTCTTCAAAAAAAAAAGAAAAAAAAAAAGAGAGTTACCAGAAGGCGTGTACGTACAGTACACTCAAACATATCTTTTCTTCCGCCATCATTCTTTGATTAAAAAGTAAAATTCTTTTTTATTTAAATCAATTTACACGACATAAAACTTTAAGCCATCTTTTTGTGCATTTTAGGATGATAAAAGTGATCAGTATTAATACTAGCTACCATCACAATAGGCTGCATGTTAACCTTAACCCCCATCTCAAGAAAGACACCCCCTCCAAATAATGTCAGGTATAAGCTGTCATTGCAATACCTTGGGAGATATTTTGTTTTTGCTTTCAAAAAGAAACCTCACAACTCATCACAAACCCCTCCCCCTCCCCCCCCCCCCAAAAAAAAGAGAGAAAAATATCCTGAAATAAATTCAAAATGTGACCTCAGAACTTGTTACAAACACCTCCCCCCCCCCTCTAAAAAAATAAGACAAAAACAAAACAATCATGACATAAATTTATCAGGGGTCCAAAGAGAAAGAAAGAAAGAGAGAGAAAAAAAAAACAAAACAAAAACACCCCTTTTTGAAGAAATCTATAGGTGAAAATAAGAATACATCCCTTTTATTACAAATCGCGGTCCTGATTTCGTGCTCATTAAGCATCCCTTCATTGGAGATATAGGAAACATGCATGCCGTCTCTCTGACTGGAAGAAAATGCCGTAGCATTGGACACACTGACCAATATTCCTGGTAGATAAAGGGTTTAATGGATTACCATGCACATTCATGACATGTGATTCCTTCTTTATGGTTTAAACTTTTGATTGCTCGTCTTGAAAAACACATTTCCATATCAATTTTGAAATTCTTCAGACAAAGCAAATTCAAACTTAGACATATAATTGAAATACAAAACAACTGTTAATAAATTCATAACTTTGCGACAGGCACTATTTTCTTTCGTGCATGTACTGCATGTATGTCCGTGCATCATACCGGTATCGCCATGGCAACAACAAGGCATTTACCTAAACTCTCAAGCTCCGTCTTGGTGACAAACTTGTAGTCATCGTACACAGCCGCTGTGGGGCTCTCTTCCAGCTCCTCGGTCAAGCTGTCGAGGAAGGAGCACCATTTCGGGGCCGGACCAAGTCCCTGGGGGAGGACACATCAGAGTGACAGTTGGCATGGTAGCTACGCAACATATATACCGTACAGTTCAGCCAGCGATCAAGTTCCTCCTAGATCGCGATCAGTGATCGCATACGCGATATGTCGCAATCAATTGATTGTATGCGAGCATACAATCAATTGATTTTGCGATCTAGGGGGAACTTGATCGCTGGCTGAACTGTATGTCCCCCCAAAAAAATTACAACGGGACCCTCCACAATGATAACTTAAAAAACAGGGAATCAATCCAAATACAATTTCAGGGTATGAAACTATAACTCATTGGCCACATCTTACACAAAATCCCATTCAATTTGCTTCAGTGGTCAAAGAGAAATGAGGAGTTTTGTAGAGCATGTCAGGAATCTCTTCCCTCCAAGTTCTGTCCATTGTGTTTACACATTAATGTGCAGTTCCAAGAGCATTCAAGTGCTAAACTTGGAAGAATGAGACTCATGACATGCTTTACAACACATTTCTCTGTGGCTGCTTAACCAAATTGAATGGGGTTTTCTGCAAAATAAAGCTAAGATGTTTAATATACTTTTAGACCTTGAAGTAGCATTTGGACAGTTTAATCATATTGGGTGTTACCAATGCGAAAATCCGATTGTAATTTTTTGGGGGACATACTGTACACCCAAACACATGCAACATGGCAGCTAATACTCCTATATTAACTCTTTATGTGCCACATTCACACGCCTGACTCAGTCGACGGCATGCCAAATTTGCATATTTTGTTCAACCGATTGATATAATCGCTGAATGTCACAGTACTATGAAAGCGTTTCTCGTGATTCTATTCTTGCCATATGTGTATGTAGCTTGCATTTTCTGCAGTTAATCACTATGAAGGTGTGTTCTCTACTAGATTTGAGAGTAAATACTTAAAGTTGCGGTCACTGTTTTATGTGCAAAAGTCATGCCTCTATAAAATGTACCGTCTGGTCATTTGAAAGAAAAACAGTTATAGGTTTGTCATCCAATTTAGTGTGTATGTCAAGCAAAGTTTGCCATTTTCTGTACAATTTGGCTCATTACATGTCATGGGTATTAAGTAAACAAAAATTCATAAAAGCTACATAGATTTGATTAACAAAATGTTTTCAACAAAATGTTTTTTGAAAGTATGACTATGTTGCTGTCTTAGGTTAAAGATGGGTCATCCCTTTTGCATTCCTTCCCAAATCGCACAGAACATGATATACTTCACCAGAATGACAAGACTATTGTAAAGCTATAAACATTTCTGTGATATTTGAAGGTTGTTTAACAGCCTTCAAATAATAGCCATTAAAATTCAAATAATGCACCAAATGCTCACTGTAACATAATCTGTGTACGAGGCACAGCTGCATATACTAATCCTCCTGTGGTTGTAATATGATATTTATACTTTGAACAAAAGATATGCATGTTAAAGCTGTCAGAAAGGAAGAATTCACTAGCTTCTTTTATTTTGTTATCTATGGCAGATAACAACACACCACTTACATGAATTACGTAAGTGCATCGCACAGGTCTGTAAAACTAGACTAGTCATTTAGATTTGTAATTTTTTTGTAGCACGAAAAAAATAATTCAAATCTTAACGGTCAACTTTACTCAACAAATAAAGACCCTCTTGAGTTCAGAATTTACAGGAGGTTTCCAATTAGTGGGTTTTTTTTTCGATACCTTTTAAAGTGTTCTCACCAAATTTTCAAAAATTTGCATGCAAAAGGGATGATATGTCTTTAATGTGGCACACAGGTCGTTAACACCATGGCACATAAAGAGTTAACGTCAGGGAGATTCCACAGAGCAATGAGGAAGAAACTTTGGTACTAAACTACATGCAGCTTGACAGGCCTAAGTGATTCCAAAACCAGAGAGGCCTTGTACCGATATTCTATTATCAACCTGAACATGAACTGATTTTGCTATGACATGCATTTCCCATAGCCAACTACCTGATCATACTCAGGACAAGTCTCCAAATTAAAAGGGGAGGAGAGATATTTCAAACTCGCAAAGTCCTAGAAGCTCTGACACAATAAAAAGAACAAGATGAAAACCAACATCACTGGGTACTTATGAAACACTCGACAATGCAGGATTCAGGGGAAAAAAAACAACAACTACATCTACGTAAGATAGCAGTCATACATGCCAAATTTTACGTCAATTGCTCAAAAAAAGAGAGAGAAGTTCGAGCCACATGTTTTGCAACCAACTAACTACCCAACCTCAGAATGATTCCTATATACTCCTATACACGCTATGTGTGAGTGGGGGTATAATAAAAAGAATAAGAGAATCACTATAAGGTAATCATGAAACACTGGACAACGCAGGATTCAGGTGGGAAAAACAAAAACGCAAACAAACTTTAACACATACGTCATGGAAGCCATATTAAAGCAGCAGTAATTGGCTGTAATGGCGCTGGGACGAAAATTTACTGACAAAAACAGGATGATTTGAAGTATGTGTATAAGCAAGCTGACACTAACAGATCTGAGGGGAACACAGCTTGAGGAAGCCTTTATGACTGAACGGAATAAAGTAAAACTGAAAGGTACATATCACTGAAAAACAAAATCATCTCTCAAAGAAAGGGTAAGGGTGATGAGCAGTCACAACGACTTCATTTGTTGGATGGGTTGATGCCATTAACCCTTTGAGGACGGATTGATTTTGCAACAACAACAATTTCCCATAGACAGTTGCCCGAGTATACTCTGGACTCGTCCTCAGCGGGTTAAGTTATGTGATTATGGCCACGCCCTGCAGTGTGTCTATTAAAGATTGACTAAAGAGGAGCAGGTCTGCCCACCTGTGATGGTCAGGAGAAAGAACTTGTTGGTAGCATATACCACAGAATGATGCTACTGAACAGCAGAGTGCAGTATTTGTGACCATGCATTAAAAAAAAAAAAAAAAAAAAAAAAAACTAGAAATGTCGCTATGGCGACTGATGCCTCCGCCACAATGCATGATTCTCCCAATAGGTGTATAGTACAATGTCTTCACAATGTGTGATGACAGTTTCACATAAATGGCAAAATATCGGACAGGTTTGTCAGAAATATCTTGAATGATCACTTTCCATGAACTGGGTTTGCTATAATTGTCTATTAAGGAGTGCAGGTACACATATTTGGGGAATTGAAAATTTTTACTTGACTTCTGACCGACCTTATTATAAGTTTATGCATTGAGTATAATTTTCAAGGTATGAAGAAAGAGTGTGATTACAGTACATATATATATATTTTTTTATTCAAACCTGACCTTTGACCCTTAACCTTTGACCTTTGACCTTCTGGCTAGAAATTTCCAAGAGAATCTCCATTAAAGGGATCGTACAGTTTTGGTGAGATAATGAGAAACCTCTTATGAAATATGAAAGAGCATGTAATTCTACGAGGAATTCAATGTTTATTTGATAAAAATTGGTTTTAAAATGGCTGAGATATCCAAAAAAGAGTGATTCTTATAAAGTGTGGGACCCACATTTTATTACGATCGCTTTGTTTTACTTTGTTTTTGGATGTTTCAGTCATTCCAAACCTGATTTTCATCAAATAAACTTTGATTTCCTTCTGAAATGGTATGCTCTGTACTTTATCATAAGTGTTTTCTTGGTATCTCGCAAAAAGTTAAAAGCCCAATTTTCATCTCCACCAATACTGTACTGTCCCTTTAAGTAATACATGTACATATATTAAATTTTAAAACTAATAATGGAATCATTGCATATACTAGTATATGAGGGAAATAGTAACATTTTTAGGAGTTCATCTTGACCTTTGACCCCCTGACTATTGACCCATGACCCCTAAATTCCCTAGATAATCTCTGCCAGTCAGTACATGCATATGTACCAAGTTCCATGAAGATACATTGAACCATTTGCGAGAAAAGTGATATTGCAACATTTTCACCTAACCTTTGACCTTTTGACTTTTGATCTTATGACATGAAACTCTCTCTGGAGAATCTTTACGCAGTAGTACATGTCTACACTAAGTTTCAAGAAAATAACTACTAGCATTGCATAGATATGGGGGAAATAGCAACATTTTTAGCATTTGACCTTGACCTTTTGACCTTTGACCTCTTGCCAATGTCACTAAAATCTACTCAACTAATTGTCCCGTCATACATCATCCTTGGACCGAGTTTGGTGAAAGCTGCTTCATCCAGTTTTGAGTTATCACATAAACAGATACATTTTAGGATTTGACCTTGATCTTTGACCTTTGACCTCTGTCCGATTTCACTGAAAAACTAATCAAGTAATTGTCCCATCATACATCATCCTCCAACAAAGTTTGGTGAAATTTTCTCCATCCAGTCTTGAGTTATCGCGTAAACGGATACAATTTCATGATTTGACCTTGACCTTTGACCTTTAGCCAATTTCACCCAAAATCTAATCAAATCATTGCCCCATCATACTTCATACTTGGACCAAGTTTGGTAAAATTCCAGTAAACATTACTCAAGTTATCGTGTAAACGAAAGCGGACGGACGTACGGACGGACGGACGGACGGACGGACAACCCGAAAACATACATGTAATGCCTCCAGCACCACTTCGTGGCGGAGGCATAAAAAAAAATGTACCCCCCCCCCCCCACAATTTTATGTGAGGACTAAGTGAATGGGTCAACCTAATCAATCTGAAGTCTAATACATCTTCTGCAAGAGCAGTTCTTCTTGTACACTATTTTTAACCCACTGAGGACGTGTCCTGAGTATACTCAGGGAAGTGTCTACAGGAAATGAGTGCTGTAGTAAAATCAGTCCATCTTCAATGGGTTAAGCTTTGGATCACAAAACAAATAGGATTTTGCATTTTTTCCATTTCTTTCTACAAGAATTTTTCGTAGAATATCGTGATGAGGTAGGTCTTACAGGACCTTTTTCATTTTCTAACTAGAAATGTAACTATGGCAACTGGTACACGTATGCCTCCACCATAATACACGGTTCCCCTAATACGTGTACATCGTAGGTCTATAGTACAATGTCTTGACAATGTGTGACGACAGCTTCACATAACTGGCAAAATATTAAAATGACAGGTTCGTCACAAATGTGTTGAATGTTCGCTTTCCCTGAACTAGGCTTAATTGGTTGAATGCCTATATTGTCTAAGAGTACAGGTATTTTTGGATTTGAGGATTTTTACTTGATGCTTTCATGAGTTTATGCAACGTTGCCCACTGGCACTGGTTCAGCAGTCCAGGATCAGTAAAAATCACTGTCAGAATGTGGCACACAGGTCGTTAACACCATGGCACATAAAGAGTTAACGTCAGGGAGATTCCACAGAGCAATGAGGAAGAAACTTTGGTACTAAACTACATGCAGCTTGACAGGCCTAAGTGATTCCAAAACCAGAGAGGCCTTGTACCGATATTCTATTTATCAACCTGAACATGAACTGATTTTGCTATGACATGCATTTCCCATAGCCAACTACCTGATCATACTCAGGACTAGTCTCCAAATTAAAAGGGGAGGAGAGAAATTTCAAACTCGCAAAGTCCTAGAAACTCTGACACAATAAAAAGAACAAGATGAAAACCAACATCACTGGGTACTTATGAAACACGCCACAATGCAGGATTCAGATGGGAAAAACAAAAACGCAAACAAACTTTATACACATACGTCATGGAAGCCATATTAAAACAGCAGTAATTGGCTGTAATGGCGCTGGGACGAAGATTTACTGACAAAAACAGGATGATTTGAAGTACATGTATAGTAAAGCAGGCTGACATTAACAGATCTGAGGGGAACACAGTTTGAGGAAGCCTTTATGACTGAACGGAATAAAGTAAAACTGAAAGGTACATATCACTGAAAAACAAGATTATCTCTCAAAGAAAGGGCAAGGATGATGAGCAGTCACAACGACTTCATTTGTTGGATGGGTTGATGCCATTAACCCTTTGAGGACGGATTGATTTTGCAACAACAACAATTTCCCATAGACAGTTGCCCGAGTATACTCTGGACTCGTCCCCAGAGGGTTAAGTTATGTGATTATGGCCACGCCCTGCAGTGTGTCTATTAAAGATTGACTATTAAAGGTAGGGAATCCCATTTGCATGCCGTAAATGAAGAGTTGTATAAATACAATGGTATGTTGAAGAGAGTATCATTTTAGAAACTCCCATAAAGTACTGAAAGTGGAAGGTAACATTTGGTACATTTTTATTGACCGTTAGATTTTGAATTGAATTTTTTTCGGGGCTCACCGTAAATTCCAGTACATTACTAGGCTACCTTTGCAGACCCATGCACTGCATGTGTGTGCATCATGTATATTTTGTGAAGAAAGTTCATCAAAACTTACAAACGTTTCTATATACATTCTTGCCACACACTCTATATGTTATTACATCAGCTCTTATACTTTTAGATTTGTGTTTATAGATGATAAAAAAATACAGAAGACTGCAACAAAAAGGCTTAAGTGTGGCTGACACACAGAACTACTGAGTAGTTGAGTTTTGTGCATTATTCAAATTGTAGATAACTGTTGACTTCCAAATTTCTCAGCAGTGGCCTAAACAAGTCCTCTGAGGTTCATATTTAATGTTTTGCTGCATTTTGGGAGGTCTGTAAAAGGTATCCCCTACCTTTAAGAGGAGCAGGTCTGCCCACCTGTGATGGTCAGGAGAAAGAACTTGTTGGTAGCATATACCACAGAATGATGCTACTGAACAGCAGAGTGCAGTATTTGTGACCATGCATTCAAAAAAAAAAAAAAAAAAATGTACCCCCCCCCCAATTTTATGTGAGGACTAAGTGAATGGGTCAACCTAATCAATCTGAAGTCTAATACATCTTCTGCAAGAGCAGTTCTTCTTGTACACTATTTTTAACCCACTGAGGACGTGTCCTGAGTATACTCAGGGAAGTGTCAACAGGAATTGAGTGCCGTAGTAAAATCAGCCCATCTTCAATGGGTTAAGCTTGGGATCACAAAACAAATAGGATTTTGCATTTTTTCCATTTCTTTTTACGAGAATTTTTCGTAGAATATCGTGATGAGGTAGGTCTTACAGGACCTTTTTCATTTTCTAACTAGAAATGTAACTATGGCAACTGGTACACGTACGCCTCCACCATAATACACGGTTCCCCTAATACCTGTACATCGTAGGTCTATAGTACAATGTCTTGACAATGTGTGACGACAGCTTCACATAACTGGCAAAATATTAAAATGACAGGTTTGTCACAAATGTGTTGAATGTTCGCTTTCCCTGAACTAGGTTTAATTGGTTGAATGCCTATATTGTCTAAGAGTACAGGTATTTTTGGATTTGAGGATTTTTACTTGATTCTTTCATGAGTTTCTGCAACATTGCCCACTGGCACTGGTTCAGCAGTCCAGGATCAGTAAAAATCACTGTCAGACCAATAATTTTTGCGGGAATGGACAAGTAATAAATAGAAAAACTGTGAAGAAACTATCTATCTATCTATCTATCTATCTATCTATCTATCTATCTATCTATCTATCTATCTATCTGTCTATCTATTTGTACACCTTCCATAACAGTGGATTAACTGCATCGATGCATTAACCGCTTTCCCATTTTTCTGACACCCAGGGAGAATAAGAAATGTGAGTCTGCGGACAAACGTAGGTACATGTAATCTCATGAATATACAAGTAGCATGCAACAGGTGGAGATACTGCTGACATGTTGGTTGAATTGAGTGAAATGTTTTGGGGGAAAATATGTGGATTTTTGAGCCATAAAAAAGAAGGAAATTTACAGTAGAATGCCTAACAAAAAGGAAATTATTTTGAACAGTGAACAGTGAATATTGTTTGCAAACTTTATGCACACATTCAGTAAGTATTCGCGGGAATGGTGTATAAACCGCATCCTGAATTTTGATCTGTTTCAGCGGGAAGAAAGGTGTGGTGAATACACTGTTATTTACTGTAAAAGCACAGCGATTAGTATTTTGTGCTATAAAGATCCTTCCTTACTGGAATGAAGTATGTCAGCAGCTTGGGTGCTTCGCATGCCATCAGCAGGAGACCGGAATCCCGAACGAGGAACACGTCGTTAAGATCACTCTCCCCTTCAACGGTGACGAAGGGCCTGCCCTGTAAAACCAACGTATGATCAGTACATTTGTGAATACTCGGTGCAAAAGATTCACTTCATACAGTGCACACTGTTAAAAGTTTTGGCCTGCTTTCTAACACACAGAAACTTTTCAAATATTTCATATTCACAAGTCAAGGATTGCTGTTGATGCAAATTGAGTGTATGCTCAATATTTGCTACCATTCACTTTGTATCATGATTCCATTTGAATACTGATTATCAATAATAACCACGAGGTGTCCTTTTACAGACTGACTGCATCATCTCCAGGGAAGATGTTGGCACCTCAAATGTAGAGAAATTCCTACTGGATATAATACTTGGCTACTTATGCGCACATTGAATGTTTTCCAATCATGTACACGTATAATGATGAATTATAACAACTTCTATGAGACAAATTGAATACAAAGGAAATAGTGTCGTGGAATCGCTGCCACATGGACACAGCAACATTGGTTTTATCTCAAATCCTCTGCATATGATGTACATGCATGCAAGGTAGGAAAATATTAAAAGAGAACTTTGCAAAGTCAAGGTTGTAGGGAGGGGTGCAGGTTGAGGGAGGGGGAGAAAAGAGTGGTATCCACAAAACTTTACAAGAAGCATTCAAAATACTAAAGCCAGTTCATACACATGTAGTTTGGCTTTGGGTGTGAGCAGCACTTTGTGAGTGTGTGTGCGGGCGTGTGATAACAGACATGTCAGTTTTTAAATTCACTATAAAATTATATGCATCAGTGATGTAACGATCATTCATGTAATATGCTACGGTTGTATGTGATGCTTATACATTGTAAATGGTGCTTGCCAGCATGTCCGTCTGACAGTAATGAACTTTTTCATTAGAGCTCTATATTTGGCAAAGGTAATGGTAAAAGTTTGTTCATGCATTCCATGCAAAACAATGAAATGGATGTCTCCCTAAGTGCTAACGGATAGACCATTCTGGTCACCTGGTCTCTGCAAGTTTATTTTTTCTTGGACATAAATTTCATCAATATGCATTATGTTGCTTTGAAAACCAGTGAAGTACCTAACCAACAGGGGAAAAACAAATTTTCATTTGAAAAATGCACAAAGGAGCTAAACTACACATGGGTTTATTTAAGTTTATCTGAAGTATATGTAAAACCCAGCCACACCCACACTAGATTCGCTCCAGATCTTGGCTGCCCGGCTGTCAGAGGAAACGACCATCTCCGCCCGGGGACTGAAGCTGATACCCTTGATCGGGAGACCGTTGCGGTGGTCCTTTATGAGACACGGCTTGTTGGAGCGGATGTCGTACATCAGAACCTTGAAAAAAAGCATCATAGTTCACACACACACACAGACAAGATAATTATTGCATACGAGAGGTATTGGTCAATTCAGACACACAGCAAATTCTATTCAGTGGTTGAAATACACTTGTATATCAAGTGTACCTTCAATTTTGACATCTAACCACCACTGTATCAGAAATGAAGGCTAATATTTCATGAAGATTTCTGGCTAGAGCAATTCTGGAATAAAATGGTCATGGTTAAAGTTCTAATTGCTGCATCTATCATACAATCTTTTTTTTTCATATTTGCAATATTTGTACATATTTCAAATATGTATTCATATACTTTCTTAAGTGATAACATGACAAGCACAGATTCCCATTTGAAGTAAGACTGGCTTGCATGCATTTGCTATTCTGATGGAAAAGGGGAACATTTACCAAGCTTCAAATCATTTCTGGAAGAGATGTGTAAATATAATATTTCTAGTGTCTATGTAAAATAAAATGAACAAAAAAGAAAAGAAAACAGAGACAAGTTTCTGTATATGTTCGTGGAGAAATGCTAGTACTCAAGCAATTTCTCTATGCAACTGAAGTAGTGAATATGATTCAGTTATGGCTACAGCATTCTATGCAAAACTCTTGGCAAAATATGCCAAGAGGAACGTAAATCTTGTAGGCTGAAAAACGTCCACTCCTATAATTGTACATGTATATATTAAATCCCCACACATACAATAAATCACACTACAAACACTCACTTTGAGGTTGGAATCTTTCAGTCCGATTGCCTCCACATTACAACTTACTATACAAATACTGAAAATTCCTGAAAAGTTGAGATGCCTAGATTAGATGAAAATTTCAAAATTTCCCGTCATACCTGGCCAGAGGATGTTCCGACCGCCATCTTCAGTCCCCCATTGAAGGCTAGTGACGTCACCGCTGGGACCCCTTTCACCCTAATGTGCAAAGATTGTGTTACATGCATGGGAGCAAGATATGTGAATGCTCAATATTGCTAAGAATGACAATTCCATAACTACAATTTTAAGGCACCTACCAACTGTTATTTCATAATTTTACAGGAGATTTGTAAAACAAAAAACAAAACAAAACAGAAAAATAACTAAACCCTCGACAATGTTTCATGGGCATGACTGCTATTGTGTTTGTGTGTGTGCAATATTGATGTGTGATGCATTATAACACTAAACTATATTATTATAAAATAATACTATAAAATATGATCATATAAAAATAATTCCTTTAATACATTCTCTAATTCTCTGAATAAAATATCAAACGTATATGGCCTTTTTATGGCAGGATCTGAGTTTTTTTTTTACAGAATTAGGGGTGAACATACCGAGTGTACTATTGTCTTGAATAATTCAATTCATTGCAACTCATGCTATTATGATATGACGAAAAGCACCTTTATAGAAGTGTGCTAGAATCCATTCAACAAAGAAATACAGAATCTATTCCAAGAAACGTCCATCCAGTCAATTCCCAAAACATGAAATAATGGCATTATGAAGGCACTTTCATGCTTCATTATCTGAAGTCTCCCACACATGATAGTGATGTGAAGGTAACCTAGCAAATGTTTGTGTCGAGTGTGGATCCTCCTCAGTCTAAACCAAGAGAAGTCAAGATAGCTGAACTTACAGGGTTCCAAGCATTTCAAGAAAACAAAGTTCCCTGATTTTTCCCTGATGAAGTATCAAATTTCCATGATTACTATTTCAACTCAATTCCAGTTTCAAATTCAATTTTCATCCAATTTCATCCAATGGATGTTGTTTTGATATGCAACAAACAGTCTTACTGGCTACTTCCAATTTTTGGGCCAATCAACATTCCCTGACTTTTCTCAGATTTGAGGCATTTTTATCAAATTCCCTGACTTTTTCCCGATTGGAAAAAAAAACATGAATAATTTTCCCTGATTTCCCAGATTTCCCTGATGCCTCGGAACCCTGACTTACTGCGTATCTGATGTGATGCTGCTGAGGGCACAGTCCAACACCCCAGCTCTCCGCCTCGCCCTTGGGTCCCAGCACTCCACTCTCCCCTCAATGGTCCCCACTGCTAGCAGCTGGTGCATCGGGTTGACCTTGCAAGCATTCAGCGCTCTGTGCAAGAGGTAAAGCCGATAACAGAAACAAACCATGATTACCTCCACCAAGGAGGTACAATCTTGATATCATTCATTTGTTTGTTGCTGACTGTTAAAGGACAAGTTCATCTGCATTAACATAAGGATTAAGAGAATAGAGCAATATTAGTAGAACACATCAGTGAAAGTTTGAGGAAAATTGGACAATCGACGCAAAAGTTATGAATTTTTAAAACTTTTGTGTTGGAACCGCTGGATGAGGAGACTACTAAGGCTTGTGATGTCATATGAGTACAACAGTATAAAGAAAATGTAAAGGAAATTCAACATATTTTCACTTTTTTTGCATAATAAAAGAGCACTAGACTTGCCTCTTTCTAAAGGCAATGGGAATAATATTACCCATAACATATGTCAGTAACGATTCAAGGGAATGTGTACTTTTTTCAAAAGATGAAATTTTGTGAAATTCTCTTTATATTTCCCTTATATTGTTGTACGCATGAAACATCATACACTGCAGTAGTCTTCTCATCCAGCGGTGACTGCACAAGAACTTCAAAAATTCATAACTTTTGAACGGATTGTCCGGTTTTCCTCAAACTTTCAATGATGTGTTCTACTATTATTGCTACATTCTCTCAATCCTTACGTTAATGAAGGTGAACTTGTCCTTTAAGAAGCAATATCACTCAAGGGGCAAAGAACTACTGACAGTTTCACAGTTCCAAGAATGTAACTGAGTAAAAAAAAACAACTTAGAAGTATGCAAAATCATGCTAACTTCTGCAACAAATATCAGTTATTGTTTTTTTTTTTAAGGACAAGTTCACCTTCATAAACATAAGTATTGAGAGAATGCAGCAATATTAGTAGAACACATCAGTTGAAGTTTGAGGAAAATTGGACAGTCGATGCAAAAGTTATGAATTTCTAAAATTTTTGTGTTGGAACTGCTGGATGAGGAGACTACTAAGGCTTGTGATGTCATGTGAGTACAACAGTATAAAGAAAATGTAAAGAAAATTCAACATATTTTCACCTTTTTCGCATAATAAAAGAGCACTTGACTTGCCTCTTTCTAAAGGCAATGGGAATAATATTACCCATGACATATGTCAGTGACGAGTTGAGGGAATGTGTACTTTATTCAAAAGATGAAATTTTGTGAAATTCTCTTTATATTTTCATTATATTGTTGTACGCATGTGACATCATACACTGCAGTAGTCTTCTCATCCAGTGGTGACTGCATAAAAAATTCAAAAAATCATAACTTTTGAACGGATTGTCCGATTTTCCTTTCAATGATGTGTTCTACTAATATTGCTACATTCTCTCAATCCTTATGTTAATGAAGGTGATCTTGTCCTTTAATCTACTGTGCCTTATTGGTCCAGAGAATCTTGTCCTCTGAAATTTTATTTTACTCACAGTGAATCAGTGATGAAAGGTGCAAGAAATCTCCCCTGCTCCAGGTTGATTCTGTAGATTTCTGGACTGAAGAGGAATGAATGAGACAAAGAAATCATGAGCCACAATGATTTTGTGGTACATGGTGTACGTCCGTACATGACGCTTGTGCCTGCTGAAGTCGTAAATGCTCCTGGGATTTGCAAACTGGAATGTGAAGTATAATTCATTCCCAGCATTGTGAAGCACACTCTACATTGCAGACAAACTGGTTGGGGACAAATATTAAAACTTTGTTACAATGATGTCGTCACTAAGATCATTCTTATGCACAACTTCAAATAATTCAACTTTACAGTCAGTTTTGCAACGTTCAGAAATATCAATGAGAAAGTGTTGAAAGTTTGTAGAATTGAGGGAAAGTGTAGACAGTACTGTCAAAATATTCAAGACTTATTCTTACTATGTCCCATCCACATCAATACTTGAATCCAAATCTTTGTACTTCACAAAGTGCTATGTGCCAGGTCACACTTTGGACAAGTACCATTGAAGTATTAAGACAACATTAATTCATACTGTGCTTTATTTTGCTGATCAGTAAAACCCCTGTGGTGCTTTCTATACCGATTTGCATTCAAATGTCCAAAAATCACAAGTTAATTGATAGAAACTGACTTTCTCTGAATCCCATCATGACTGTCGACACAATAACCTTTAGGTATGTCCTCAGACTTATTAATTAGGACCAGGTTTCTGTGACAGTTACCTAATGAAAAGAGTAAATCTCAGCAAATCATGGCAGGGGCACAAACACATGGAGTGTATTCCATCAAGACAGCCCAAGATCTCACCTCATACCGACGAGGAACAAGTCACAGGAGGGGGAATGGTAGGCAAGGTCGCGGCCAAACTTTGGTATCCTCAGCCGGTGGTAGCGGCCATACTTGGCATGGAACTCCACATAGCGATCACACTGCAGGAACACCAGCTGGAAAGAAGAGGCAGCTTCTCATTGTATGGCGATGATTGATCAATCAGTATTTTTAAAAGTGGCGAGAGTGAAATTAATTACTGGAAACCTTGTGAACACACAGCTACAAATGAATGTACTTGGCATGTATCTGTACAAGAGAATAATTTCAAGTTTGACATGTACATTAAAGGCATAATTTACCATTTGCAGATGAAACAAAAACCCAGCATTAGTGCTTTAAAATAGTTCTAAAATGTGAGTCACGGATAGAAACAACCACTGTAAAAATTTGAATCCGTATAATCGACGTTAAGTGTTGTTAAATACACAAAATGTGAACAATATTCATAATAAGAAAGTTTCCAGACTAAACCATCTACAGTTACGGTTTAATGAGAAAAACATTGATTTCTCCTTATAATTTAGGCTTTATTGCAAAAATTTCATATGATAGGATGTTTTGGGATGTAACAGAGCTACATATATGCATCAAATGTGATATCTTGAACATTTTTGAAATCACTGCTCCCAATTGTAAACAGGACCTTAAATAGCACTAAGAGATGGTATTGACTACCGGTATAAAAAAAAAAAAAGAAGACTAGTACCCTTTCTCTACTTGTACAACCACAAACAGTCTCTGTAAAACTGAAGTAGTAACTTGTAACACTTGCTACAAAAAAACAAATTAAAAGTTTGATGTTTATACTCATCGAGTATGAGTATTTGTCTTACATGTATTCATGTCACACTAAAAAAAAATTATATGCAGTGAGCTTTTTCATGCTAGTTTCTGTTTATGTACATTTTTTTTTTTACTCCGTCCCTTTTTCTTTATTTCTGAAAAAAATGACTATTTATAAACAGAAGTAAACAAGACGACAAAACAAAGCTACTACCGCAACATACAGCAAAAAATTTGAATACAGATCTGGCTTTTTGTTGCCTGAGCAACTGCTACTTTTCACATAATGATGGCTGTGTAAGGGAATAATACACATGTGATGATATCTCATGCTTACCTTTGAGTAATCTTCTGAGAGTATGTGGAACTTCACAACTGTTGGGGAATAAACAAATTAGACAAAAAGGTTGACCCACGTATATAGTGTGTGTGTCGATGTTCAAGTCCTGTAACTCAGTTCCGCATAATACTGGTATGTGTTCTATTCCTGTTCCAATATTATTATTATTTTTTTTTTATAAATATAGTGAATTTATATGCCAATTCCTATCCAAACACTTGTGTATATCTATGTGAGCTATACAACAGCTTATTGTGTGTGTAGGTAAGGTCAGATACATGGTTTAGACAGAAATAATACTATTTAATCTACATTTGTACCCAAGGGAAATAATATGGAATATTTTGAATGTGGAAATTCATTTCAAATCAAAATTTGAGGCAAGTGACTTACTCCAATACCATGCTTTTGAAGTGACTTATAACAGAATATGATTTCATGATACGTATTTATAGAAGCATTCTTACCTTCTGAATCGAAGCACCTTTCAAACTTCATGGACAAGTGGTTGACGTCATAGCAACGAACCCTTGGCTTGTAGGTTCCTGCAATACAGAATGAAAATCCAACAAACTATTGCTCAGAACAATGCTGTGATTTTGACAACCCACTTTGTCCCAAGATAATCAAACAAGCATAGGCTATTAAACTACACAAGATAGGATGCTCTATCATAACTACAATGAATCTCCATAAAATATACTACAAGATTTGTGGCAGCACAATTTAAAATGACAGCATGCAAAAGTACATAGACAGGTCTTGTTCATCATTACCCCATTATCACGTTCAAGTATGAAATTTTTCATACACTTCCTTCATCACCACGTAATCATCATGATCTTTAACAAACCTCTTCAAAAATAATATAATACAAAAATGGAGAAAAAAACCCAAACATAAACAGGTCCATAACTGTCATTATGATTGTCATTTCCAAAGTTACCAGCACCATCATCATCATTACAGCGTAATCATTAACCCTGACACTTCCATTCTTCATCAACGAAACAGGACCAATACAGCATTTTGATCACTAAAATTTTCAACAAAATAACCACCATTACTATCACTAATATCATCATCCTACTTTTCCCCCATCTCCTATGCACAAGTGTCTCTCTCAAAGTTATCACCATCATTATCATCGTCATCATCATCATAATACTCATCCCTGATATCACCCCTACCATCCATAGCATTATCTTTATCAGAAAGTGAAATGGATTGTGCACCTGTAGCCAGAATATATTGTCCATCTGGTGAGGCTTGCACACATCCACTCACTGTGGGCATCTCGAAGTCCTGCAGCAGTTGAATTCGTTTCTGGATGTCTGTGAGCAAAGAACAGAAGACATGCAATACTTGTAAAGTAATACTTATCCCTATTAGCAGCAGAACTTGGTTAATTAATCATCCATGAACCATGGCATTCCCTCATTTCTCGCCAAAACTTTTCTCCATGTGTTTGGCCAACAGTGACAATGAGTGACATGCCTGCTATCACCAAACTTTGTGACAATACAGGTTTAGAAAGGTCCACTCCAATGAAACACGACAGCAGTTCCACACAAAAGTGATTATGACCTCAACATAAGCACCTAGGCTATCAAGAAAACTGATATGAGACTGCTATGACATAACTCATACAGAGAAATCATAAATTTACAAAGACTGTTACACACAATGTTCAGCCCATCTTTTTGCATAATATAAAATACACAGATACATGAACACGTATGTACTTGGACACACAAAATGAATGTGAGATATCGTATGATTTGCAGAACTTCTCCTAATACTGCTGAATCATAAAGGTATTTTATGCTGTACCAATAAGTAAAAATCAACCAACCAAACAAACAAACACACACACAAACAAATTAACATACCTTTCTTACATGAGGGTAGCTGCTACTGTACAGGGGCTTTGAAAACATTGACAACAAATCAAACCAAACATCATTACATATTACAAACCACTCACCAAAGTCTGACTTTGAAAGAGCTCTCTTTTTCCTGTCTGACAGCCACTGCAGAGAACAGTCGAGAACAAAATGGTATTAATACTTTTCAATTAATTTGATAACATGCAGACTAGACCAACTTCTTCTATAATAAATCTAGCAATGTGAACATACCCTATTCCAAGATCCCTAATTATGAACAAACAAGCTTACGCCAAATCTTAACGCAACTGTGCTTTGAGTTTGGCATCAGGCATTGGTTTTGCGGACATAGATCTACATCGTGTTGTAGTTTGTTTCTACATGATGCAACTATGATGTCAATGTGACTGGCCCAAGACTTTACATCCAGATTTTGGACAATAAAAGTGTGGGGCTCAGCCAAAAGAAAGACTGACATGTACTATATGTAAAGCAGATGAATTTACCCAATAATTCAATGTTAGTGTGACACACTTCACACAATTTAATTTACACACAAAGAAAACCTTACCTTTGTCTGTTTAAGTCCCATACATACAGAGGGCAACATCCCCAGTATTAGGTCACTTAAGCTTTTTTGCAATATTTTTCAAACTAAAATAATACATACATACATACATCATATCTACAGCAATGTATGTGAAATATATCAAATTTCTTTAATCTCAACTTTTATTTTGTTAAATATCTCACAGAATTGCACAAAATCCTGAAATATTTCACCTAGAAAATTCCCCAGTATACGGTCACTGGCACCAGTATTCGGTCACGCAATGTGCGCGTTCAAAGTCAATGCATGTTCAAGGCAGCTGAAAAATGCGCACGCGCGCTACCTTGTTGGCGCAAAATTACCTTGGGGACGTTGCGGCGACCGTTGGTGACCGAATACTGGGGCCTCGGCACTTGCATTCAACCCTTGTACATTGGGACACTGTATCGGCACGTACGGAAATTTTGTTTTTCTTTTGCATTTTTGAGGATACCATGAAACACTCCACGCTTGCGATGAGTGAAAAATCCTGCAAGAGAACGGCGTATTTCTCGATTCATAGCGCTTTTTCGGCGACCCGGACTCTTAAAACTGGGCCTTATCCACCTGCGCTTTTGGAAAGCAGCGCCGATTCTGCACTTTTGACGGAAAATTTGGGATTTTGGATGTATTTTTGGAGGGGGCTAAGGGAGTTTCCTGTTGTGAATGAGTGTGCAAGTATGTGAATTAATGTGATTTGCGTGTGTTGTGACAGTTGAACTTACTGGCTGGTGACTAGTGATAAGTGACCGAATACCGGGGGCTGACCGAATACTGGTGCCCTTACCCTACGGTATACAGTGCACTCCCGTTATAACGAAATGCTCGGGACTGGCAGTTTTCTTTCGTTATAACGAAATAATAATACAATATATAACGAAAACAAGAAACCACGTATATATATCATATTATGTTTGCTGAATACTCATCATACACTGGAAAGCTATGTGAAATGTGATGGGATAACTGTATTACAATAATAAACGAAAGTTCCCCTCAGAAACTGTGGGTGACACAAGGAGCGAACACACAGTGGTGTGAAGCGTTTACCCATGCAGAGACGCTATAAATGCTTGTTCCGCTACGAATTTTCGAAAACAATTCGCACTTCGTTATAATGGAGCACATTTCTTTTGTTTTTCTTTGTCTATGGCGCTCGGAAAAGACTTCGTTATAATGGAAATTTCGCTGTAACCGTGTTCGTTATAAGCGAATTTTGTACCATAGACTTTAAAGGTGATAATTCTGGGACCAGAAGACTTACTTTGTTATAACGAAATTTCGTTATAACCGTGTTCGTTGTAACGGGAGTGCACTGTACCAGCTCTAAGATTTACAAGTGTGACAACTTGTGTGAGAATAATTTACTTCATGTTTTTCTCTTAAAGTTCAGCCACTTTTACAGAATTTGCAAATTTTTGCTTATGATTCTCCTTTCAGTGTTATGCCGACTATGGAGACTTCATGGAACGGGTTTAACTAGAAAGTTTTAGTCAACTTTGCTTTCATCTGCACTTTTCAGTTTCACTTTTTACTCCCGACCTGTCTGCCATAATGACTGCACACGTAATGCTTACCCCATCCCAGTTCAGTGTCCAGAATGAGCTGTAAAAGGGGTTAACTTTACTTCTGCCAAGGAGGTGGGTTTTCCAACTCCCGGCTCCCTGCTTAAAACAGGCCACAGCCTAACCCTTTACAGTAAAATTTACGTATTTGTCCGTATGGGGTCGCTGCTGCGGTTAGCCACAGCCCAATTGCAATCAACACAATACCGTACAACAAATTACAAACACAGAAGTCAAGCTATGGGACTATGATCTTAGCAAAACGTACGATTGTACAACCAACACACGCCGACTTACCTCTGGCATACTTTTCCCAGAGCTCAGGTTATAGACCTTTACGTTATTTGCTGAAGAGACTTGCATTTTCAGTAGCTTATGTTGTGTCACTCATGCACGCCAGAAGAAGTGATCACTCTTTCTCCTTTGTCTTATAGACCCGAGAGCTAGTGATAGTCTGATAAATAAATGCACATGTGCTTGTCTCGATCTTCAGTGTGCATGTTTAGTAATCGTACGTGTGTGTTTTTCGGTACGGTGGGGTATGCATAGGTATGGTGTTTGTGCAGTACCAATAAAAAATGGAAAATTTGGATTCCCATCCCATGGGATTACGCTTATAATTTTGTTTAAGACACGAGAAAAGGCATGAGGAGGGATACCATTTTCTTGTGTTATTCAATTCCTGGAGCACCTTTCATTCTGTCGTTATCAATCTTTGACAAAAATCTGTACTCTGTGTCATAGTGTGAGGACAGCGTTGGAGTCCTTTTACCAGTACCGGTACTTCAAATTGTAGGCCTATAGTAACGACACAGATTTCTGAAATACTCAAACACATTCATTCGTTATACACACCCGGCGGCGGGTCAGTCATAATTTGTGTCATTTAATACTTACATGGTAATGCATCCCTGCATATGTATATTGCCATTGTATGGCCAAATAAATGATGATGATGACGATGGCGATGATGATTATGATTATGATGATGATGATGATGATAATAATAATAATGATAATAATAATAACTACAACAATAATAATGATAATAATAAATTAAAGAAAATAATAAAAATTATTATTATAATTGTTATTATTGTTATTGTTATTATTATTATTATCATTATTATTATTATCATCATCATCGTCATCATCATTATTATTTGTTTGCATGTGAATTAGTGTTTTGTTTCTAAGATATCCGATGTCCACCTACTGGCCGAAATCCACTCTGTGATTCAAACATTGTTTGTATTATTTTTAAATATGGCATGCTGGCAAAAGATGTACTCCGCATCTGAGCAGACGATGTTCAAGTTCAAGTTCAAGTTCAAGTTTCAATTTATTTCTGAATTCATATTTCTCATACGAAGTTACAAAGCAATAATGGTATAAATTCTTGTGCCTTTTCAATAATGAACAAACAAAGAATGTACATGCATAATATGCACAGCAATTATAATGATAACTGGCGGAAATTACGGTTCAAGTTATACAAAGAGAAATATGATGGGACCTACATAAAAGCAAGCGTGTTTGGCTGTAAGCCATGAATAATCAGTTTTTCTGAGTGAGAAACGGAAAATGGAAACTACCTTGACATTCAGACCAGATCAATCAATGATGCCAAATTAAAAAAAAAAAAAAAAATGAATGAATGCGTAACCATGATGAGAGTTGTAACGTAGTCATCCTATTTCTGTATTATGTGCGATTTACTCTTGAAAGCCCTTCAAAATGTACGTGTACGATTACGGGACCTATTTTTATCATGTCCAAATATAGTGGAAACTCTTTGATATACTTTGATATTCTCTTTACCAAAACAACCATATACACAGATCTAATCACATTTCATTACAATCTTACTCCTTGTATTATACGTTATAAATAGAAGCAAAACACAGGTACAATATTAAACGACTCTGTTCCTATGTCATTTCGATTGCATTTATGACGAAAATCAAGTGTAAGATGTCGCTTCTGTGCCTAAAAAGAGACAAAAGGTTCGAAAGCATAATTGTTAATGGAAGCATAATGTTTACGGCAGAACTTCTCAGCATATTAAAAAAAATTGTCGTAATTGTGAGCATGTTAATATTCCGTACAATATAATATGTGCACATAATAAATAAAAGAAACTCCCCTTTACAACCAGATCTTTATTTTGACATTCTTATCTTTCTTCTCCTTCTTCTTCTTCTTCTTCCTCCTCCTCCTTAAAAAATTGCACTTACCAAGCAATAAAGCCTCGTTACGTTATCTTTTAAACATGACTGATAGAACAGGGGGGTGTTTCATCAACGTTTGTCGGCGCTGACAACTTGAATCACCATAGTAACAGTCAGTGACCAGAGCATCTCAGCCAATCAAAACCAAGGATTTTGTTGAAATTGGTCAGCGCCGACAGTTGTCGGCGCTGACAAGCGTTGATGAAACACCCCCAGATATACTAATTCGATTAAAAGGTTACAGTAGAGTTCGTGACAGGCTTTCTACCCAAATATCAAACAGCCAGATTTCGTTGATATAATGTTTATTGCTGGGCCTGTTGTAAAATTGTTGAGGTTTTGGCCCTTTCATTACAACTATTTTTACCAATACATTTTTTTTTTTTTTATTAACAAAGTCATGTATTTCAGTCGATAAATGATTTTCGTAGAATTTTCCTTAAAGAGGAAATCCAGTCCAAATATAAGTTAGTTTGATAAAAAGAGTAAAATCTTACGAGTTCAACGGTAAAAATTTGAGAATAATCGGATGAAAAATAAGGAAGTTTTGACATTTTGAAGTTTTGCTAATTTCTGCATAACAGTTCTTGTACAGGGGATAAAAATATGCAAATGAGTGAGCTTACCATGTCATACCCTCACAATTTTCCTTGATCGTGTACGAAAAAAAAATGACGGAAATTCAATGTTTCTATCATTGAAGTCTAAAACATGACGTTGTTCCTGGTTGAATAACTTCAGAATAGTGATCAGTTAGACATACGAGGATTTGAGCCTCGAGCGGGCATAATAATTGTGTTTGAATGAAAAAAAAAATGGAAATTTCAAAATTTTATGTGCAAAATAATTATATGGTAAGTTGTAAGGGAATGACATGTTCACTTTCCCATTTGCATATTCATATTGACTGTTCCAGAACTGTTCCCCCCCCCCGTCAAAAAAAAAAAAAAAAAAATAGCGAAACTTCAAAATGTCATAACTTCCTTATTTTTTTTCATCAGATTTTGATCAAATTTACACCGTTGAACTCGTAATGTTATACTCTTTCTTATCAGACTAAGTTATATTTGGACTGGGTTTCCCCTTCAAAGGAGGTGTCGGTCCTTGCTGTATTTCCTGCATCAAAAATACAAAACCTATCAACCTTGGACGTTTGGCACCCAGTACTTCGCTTCGTTGGCATGGAGACACTTTTCTTTGAAGGAGGGGCGGCGGAGAACTCGCTGATAGTAATCTGAGACTAGAGGGCGCTTTCCAAGGAATAGTCTCTCTGCCAGACCCACAAAGGTGAGACGATGGAGGAGAACAGAAAGATAGAGGTCAGCGGTGGTGAATCGCTCGCCGCACAACCAGTACTCCTTGTCTCCTAGCAACGGAAGAGAAAAGGATAGATTATGATATCTTATCACTTAAAGCAATATTGACAGGATCATTGAGGTCAACACTTTTTCTAAACATGCTTCAAGCAAATAATGTCATGATCATATCCAATAAGCCAATTTGTAATTAGCTCATGTATACATTGGTACAAAATTAATTATCTTTCTTTTTTTTTGTCAGGTGGTAGAGCACTCCACTCGTTTTCAAAGCGGCATAATGCATAAGCTTGCCCGACGTAACAATTTATAGAATTCGTGTTCAATAATTCAAAGAATGAACTTGTCTTTAGACCAGCAAGTGACCATCTGAAGCAGTCCTTCAGGTGACATTTTAGCAGGCATTCATTTCATTGTTTTGTATTGAATGCAATGACAACATTTTTCTTTAGATATTACCAAATACCAGGCTTGCTGTCAGGTGGATGTGCTGTCTGGCAAGCACCATATAGATAAGGATCACATGAATAATCATCACATCACACATCTCATTAGGCGTTTTCACATCAGCCCGATGTTTCGAGATAGCGCACTATCTTCTGACTTAGGAAATTTTCCCGATAGCGAGATAGGGCGCTATTTGATAATGTGAACACAAATTAACGCTCTAGTTGTATCGCTCTGATCGAGAAAATTTCTCGAGTCCAACTCGGGAAATTTCTGAAATAGCTGGATAGTAGCGCGCTATCTTATAATGTGAAAACGACTCGAGAAATTTGCGCGATGAATTCCATCATTCCTCAAATTGTACCTAGCGTGTGTGACCCGATCGACAGAGGCAAACTGCACACAAAGCATGAGGAATTTTTGAGAGGGCACACACATTACTGATGCTGTTTGCACATATTCAGCTGTCGAATTAGCTATTTTAAAATTTTTAACTATTCGGGCTACCCCCTCTTCGGGCTGATGTGAACAAGAAATAAAATAGCGCTCTAATTCGCAATCGCGGAAAATTTTTCGAGCTTGGATTTTTATCGGGCTGATGTGAAAACGCCTAGTGTGAGCTTATCTCACTGAATTAACAAACCAAATTGCCTGTTCGTACAAATGACCCTTTTCTGCTCATGCACAAAAGTGGAATTACGAACTGGTCTATAGACACTCACAGATAGGAGTCATTGTAATCAATAATTGTTTGCAGTTATCCAGGGAGGTGTTACGGAGATGGAGTGGCAACTCTTGGTAATTCATGCAAACACATGTTTGGGTTCAAGGCGTTACAATGGTATGTCTAGCATTCTACTACGCTTTTAAGTCATGCTCGGCACCGCTCTAGTTGCAAGACGAAGTTCGGAGACGAAGAACGCATTTCACCTTTCGTTGAATTACAAGCTTTATTTCACCGTGAAATTTTAAATGAAATACTCGAATTGATTTAGAATAGTTTAGGAAAGAATTCAATATTATAAACACGTACTTCTAGTTTCTTCGTAATGCGCAAAACGAAATGAAATGAAAATTTGGCCCTCTTTAAAACCTGATATTTTTCTATAAAGCGCTCAGTTCCGCATGTTAGTTTTCAATTTTTTTTAATCTGGGATATTTTGATCTTTCAAATAAAGTACTCCGCTAAAGCGCGTTCCAGCGTGCTTTTAAACTATTTGCTGTTAAAATTGTCAGTTTTACACTGCATTTTGATTCGCTGCTTCAATTCAAGGTACACAAATTCATTGTTGCCATCACATTGAAAGAGGGAGCGAACCGCAGAAGGGGGAAGTCTTTCCTGGTGTGACAGCCCTAGTGCCGATTATTGATGCTCTCTTTTGTCAAAGCACCTGGTTTCCACCTGTAGTTAAGCGCATAACTTCTCGGCGGTGCCGCGCATGACTTCAAAGGAGAGCAGTAGTTGTCTCTCCTTCTCTAGCACCTCCCTGAGTTATCTAACCATACGCTAGCTGCTGCTGCTATATTACTTGAACATTTTTCTGAGAAGAACAAGCATTACTTTAACATCGTAACCTTGATCAGTTGTTGATGCAGGACAAAGACGGTAGAGACAAACATTCTCAAACTTTGTCTCACCCCGACCAAATCAAACAATTAACCCACTTTTCGATGAAACATGAAATCAAACCAGATCATAAGTAATGATGGGTTTGAGAGGAAATCGTACCAGCTTCTGCTTTCTGTGTCCCCAGTTGTCTCTCGACCTCAGCTAGAGCTGCGTCGCAATCGTCGATGGACTTGACGAGCACCTGCTCGTTGCACATGACATCTACCCCTTGGGTGTACCTTGCTACGATCGCGTTGGCGGCATCGGCCAGGTCAGGGTTCTCTGCCGCGATTGTTTGGAGTCGAGCGATGGTTTTCTTGGCACCCTCTGTGGGCAACATACGATTAACATTTTTATACTTAAACAAAAATAATGGACAAAGTAAAAACAAATCTACACTGAATTAGAGGGCAAACCGACGATACTTTGATCAATGCTGTAGGCCCGCTACTATTAATTTACTATTGTTACTATACTACTACTACTACTACTAATTATGATGATGATGATGATGATGATGATGATGATGATAATGATAATAATAATAATAATAATAATAATAATAATAATAATAATAATAATAATAATAATAATAATAAAATTATGATAATAACAACAATGTACCTAATCAGTGTAAATAATAACAGTAATATCTGTGAACGAGACAACATTAAAGCGAACTTTGGGGAAAACAAAAATCACCACGGCAATAGCAAATTAGATACAAAACTCATGCACCAATAGTATTAGCTGAAAAGGACGAAGCATAGTAAACATGAACAAATTGATAAATTCGACTGATGACAAAAATGACAAAAAGTTAGATATAGCCTACTCATATTATAATGATATGCTGGATACTGATACAATCTATTAGTAACAGTATAAACAAGTTCACATTTACCCTCTATTACTCTCTTGACTAGAAGAGCAGTTGAAAGTAGCCAAGCAGAAAGTTGTAGTTTACATGTAGGGCCTAAGCGCTTAAAGGGGATGGCTAGTAACTGATCAGTGGGAATCAATGGGAACGCTGGGGGATGATTGTTCCAATCCTTTGGGATTTATTTAAGAGTACATTATATATCTATTGTTGTGTGAAAAGTATTTGCTTCAGAATGGTCTCATATTCAAGTAATGTGCAGCTTAATGTTTCCAGGTTAGCATGCCTGTACAGTGACAGGGCGATCGTTAACGGGCCATTAACGATCACCCCGACACTGTACAAGCTTGCCATCCCCTTTAATGTATGACGTCTGGTCATTTGGTTAAAAAGAATGTACAGTCATCTACATTTTGACATATACCTATAGTTCATCGACATTAATATTCATAACATACTTATTTCATGAAGATCCATTTTTTTCAAATACTTTAGTCATAAGTCAAATTAAAGAGGTCTGCAAGGGCCTTAGCACTTCATATGGGCGGACTGTAACCGTGAACTGTTTTTTTTTTTTTTAGTTCACTTTCATTTATTTTCCATCCGACATCAAACAAAAAGTACAACAAATACAAATTATGCATTACACCATCACATTATCAATATTGATCAGTTAGAAAAAGAAAATTCATAACGCAATATGATTCGTAACCTATATGATAAGATATGAAATGTAAAACAGAGCAGAATATTTAAACTAAGAACATATATGCATACTTTGAAGATTAAAAAAAGTGTGATCCACTAAAAAGCATGGCTTGTAATACGTGGAGCACTCAATCGCTTATTGGTGATCGTGGTGATACTGAGAGTGGACTCAAATTGACTGGAAATTATGTAACCCTCTGTAGGTCACCAGGCACATTTATTAACTGTCCGTAGGATTGTGTGTGAAATTAGTACACATTTGACTCATTGGCATAAAAATGGTTAAAGTTCACTGGCGCCGCCATGTCATACATACCATGGTTACAGCTCGTTATTCCGAAGGTTCGTTATTCCGAAGGCTCTTCAGTCCGAAGATGTCTGTATGAAAAATGCCTAAATTTGTAATGATTATTGACAAATGTTATCCTTTGCAATCTATGAATCATTCCTTCAAACGTATGTCGAATCTATATATTTTTTTGTACATTCTGTTGAAAGAAGTGAAAATAAAACCTTTGAATTGAATTGAAATTGAAGATTCCTTATTCCGAAGGTTCGTTTTTCCGAATTTCATTTTCGGATGAACAAATCTTCGGAATAACGAACCTTCTGAATAACGCCACAAATGTTCGGATTAACGAACCCTTTTTCATTTTCGGATTAACGAACCTCTAGGTATAGGGAATTTGCGTGTTTCGGATTAACGAATCTTCGGAATAACGAACCCTCGGAATATCGAACCTTCGGAATAAGGAACAGCACCCCATACCATTGAAACTTTCATTGTTGATAGCAGTCGGTGCCAGGGAGTTTGTTGTGTATTGCCTCAGGCACATGGGCCCGAAAGTCAGGGAAGGGATGTTGAAGGAGTCGAGAAGTTTGACAAAGCGAAGCACCTCCGCTGCTTTCTGAGAATTATCTTCCGAGTTCAACTTCGGCTCTTCAGGTCAATTTTCAGGAAACCAAAAGTAAGAAAAAGAGAGCTGAATACTGCAGTGCACTCCCGTTATAACGAACACGGCTATAACGAAACGCATGTCACCACTGGTTACAAAGAAGTAAGAATTCAGGTCAAAAGATTATCACATACATTTATGTACTCTACTGTTCGGCTACATGTATAACGAAATTTCGTTATAATGAGAGAAAAAACACCGGTCTCGATGACTTCGTTGTAACGGGAGTGTACTGTAATTATAAAAGTTGCTCACAGACGTGACAGACACGAGACCTACCTTACTTTCCACACAATAGGCCCTACCATTTAACCAACTCTTACAGAACGGTGGTGACCTGTTAAGTGGAGCCTTCTATTTACTCGATATGTTACGCAGGCCTACATGCGCAAGAAAGAGAATCCAGGAGGAAAATGTGGTGAGAGTTTTGAAGAGCGGAGTTCGCAAATTCTTGAATACTCTGTCTCTAAGCTTGCGGAAACTTCCGGCTTGAGAATCTTAAATGGAATCGTCTTATTAAATGTGAGGAACAATTTCTAAATTTAGTCGGAACTATCATCTGAAGTCAACTAAGTAACCGAAGAAGCTACCAGATCCGAAGATTTATTTCATATTCGAATTTTCGCGAGTAAAGGCTACAACAACCCACTTACTTATAGCTTTCAACTTTCCACAATTACATTTTTTTAATAGAGTTGTCCATAATCCATAATTCAAACTCACGTTCACAAAAATATATATTTTTTGTATAGATAGTGTTTAGATCTTGACAGAAAACATGCAGTTCAATCTCCTTATGCCATACGCATTCTGACAACATAGGTTTAACTGGGTGAATTAATAAATGAGCCCCTGAAACAGTAATTACGTACTCAAATATTAGATACATAATTGAAATGAATATATGCCTACGTTTGATATAGATAATGAATATATATGATCCAACAAATTTATTATTACTATCTGACGGAAGTGTGTCGACGTATGCGATGACATCTCTAGAGTCCCGGAAGTAATTCCCCTTGTGTTCCATGGTGGGAACTTGACCTTTTGGATTGACACGGAGAAATTCCGGGTCATGTTGATCCCCAAACAAGGTGAGAACATAGTCCTTGTACTCGATTCCTCTTTCCGACAATGCTAGCCTGCACTGTATCAAAAAAAAAAAGAACTGTTTGACTCTGTATGACATTATAGATACGATTTTACTAGTGTGTCACAGATATCTATATTCACACTTGATTCTAGCACTGCATAAACAGTAAAATGACAGGTGATAATGGCATTACATTATGGCACAGTAAGAGACAATGTTAGAGAGAGACAGAAAGAGAGTGCGAGAGAGACTGGTGAGAAAATCAGGGGAAAGAGTAACTAATATTTTTGATATAATTATTATACTCACTCTTTGCGAGCAGCTCGAGTGCTCGGCATGATAAAGCACTGGAATTGACGACATGCTGGTTTCTTGTTCCCGTCTGACTAGTGTGCACGAATTATTGCGTACCGTAGGCCTATGCGACTCTCCTTTTCCGTCCGGACTTTGACCGAGGGATAATAACTGTGCAGTGAACTCTCCCAATATCAAAGTATTGGACTGATGTGTCCATAATGTGTCCCATGCATGGCCCCCGAAAAGTAAATCAACAAGATGAACACGGGTCATAGTTTATTCAAAACCTATTTGCTGTATTATTCAAGCAATGGACGCGACAGAGTCGTACAATAATTCAATTAAAAAAATCATGCAACTCAAACGATAGAGGAAGAGAGGGGAATGGGGAGAGGGAGGAGAGAGGACAGGAGAAGAAGAGAGAATGAGAGATAAGGAGGGGGGCAGGCAGTGTTCAGAGTAGAAAAGTCAGAGAGAAGAATTCTGAATGACGATGGGAAACTAACTGTACACATTGGTACAGAGGGCGTGAGATAAAAGAAGGAAAAGAAAAAGTGAGAAAAGCACTCCCTTTGAACGAATTAACTCTTTCCGCTTGATACTGAACCCGTAGTTCCATGTACTAGTATAATGAATTCTAAAATCCCCATAGACTTATTACACAGGCCACCAAGTTCCCGATGTATAGGGAACGGGTTAAGACGCTTTACCAGCAGGGAGTAAACTCCAAGCATAATTATAATCTAAACGAGGGGATGCGACAATATTAGCAAAACACAAAAGCGAAGTTTGAGTACAGTATTCTGACAATCCGCTCAAAAGCAACGAAATTTAAATATACCGATGATTCCAAAAATTCCATTATTCATGAAGAATGCACATTTGCTACATAAATAACAATATACAAGCAATTGCTTTGTTAGTGTTTTTTGTTTTGTTTTTGTTTTGTTTTTGTTTTTTTAGTGGACCTCTCAGTTCTCTTTTCCACATCTAAACATAACTTCGTATTTTGCCGGTATGTATATTTCTATTTGTTACCTATCGTTTATCTTTCGAATATTCTAATGTAGGGCCTATATGCTTATAATATGTTTTTTGATTTAATCTGTGTTATGTTTCGTTGGAAGAAAACTGAGACTTAAAATAAATGAATTGAAATAACATAGAAAATATCGAAAATAAAATAATGTCAAATTTTGTCTTCATTACATGATATCACTCGCAAACACACGTACACAGTACAACCTCACACAGGCATAGTTCAGTTCAGTCCCGTTTATTTCTGCATTCCATTTTCATTACAATGTATGACAAACTTTGACGTTATGTCACAAATCATATAAATTGTTCCAACGCATTAATACAGATTATGAGGTACGACGGTATAAAGAAAACGTATACGAAATATACAACAGTGTCAAATTGAATGTAAATTGTACGACAAGGGACAGTTCAACTTGGGTGTATTATACAATGTCATATATATGATACTGGATTATAATATATAATATGTCATAATATATTGATCATGATATTAACTAATAATATATAATATATTATATTTTAATATTGGAAATGGGAGACCATCTTCGTGAGCAGAGCTTGACTACAAAAATGGCCCCATATATACTTACAACACAATGAATGATGAAATACAATTCCATATAGCCATTCAAGATGCAGTGAATAGTAATGCAGAAGGTACATGATGCTGTGACAGGTGCATTGTGCTGTGACGGTGTTGGTCTGTAGAAATAATATGTTCAGTACACTACACAATGCTGTATAATGTACATGTAGCTCATAATAGTGGGTATATAAGACAATGATATCTCCATCTTTAACTTGTAATCAAGAATGAATGAAAATAAAACTTTTGACATTTCAGTATATTTCTTAAAAGATCTGGGGGGGGGGGAACATTAAGATGTTAGGATATCTTTTAATTCTCTTTAAAAAACATTCAGTGATAAACACTGCTTTAAGTTTAGAGGCAGGGTATTCCAGATCAAAATATTGACTAGTTCATGATGTTTCAATGATTTTTTTTATTTTTTTTTTTTAGCTTTAATGATTTTAAGGTTCTAAAGATAACTGATAATCAGATGATTGATGAGTTTAGTAGAAATGTACTGCAGAGTTTGCAGTGAATAAAAGAATCAAACATTTTTAGGAAGGCGATTATATTATGTATATTTTTGCATTAAAAAAAAAAAACAAAAAAGTATGTATATCATTGACTTTCATTACTTTCCACTGATAAGATAAAGGATCGGAGGGGTCGCAAAGGTGCAGTTTTATTATAATGACTTTGATTTAACTCGTACTTTTGCCATTTTAGTGTTGTGAGATCCGAAAATGCAGTTTCCGAAAAACGTCTGTCCTGAATTATTGTATTTCCAGATCCCTTTTTTCCCCTTAAAATTCTCAATGTCAATGGCTGGCCTTTTTAAACAATCCAATAACAAAATTGAATACTTGGAACAAAGAAGTATTCCATGTCATAACCTTTGTTGTTCTTTTGCGCTTATCATTTGCAGCAAGAAAAAAAAAACAACTTGAGAAATATGTGAAATGGCGACATTCTGTATGAAAACAATAAGTTTTCACTCTATTGTCATATTATCTAATTCTTCATTTTTTCACTTTTACTCGGTTTACTTGATGTGATGTGCAAAAAAAGTATAATAAATTCTATTGACACCACTGTACATGATCCTTCGTTTCTGCATGCCAATTCACCTATAGGCCTACGAAGTAATTGACACATGTGCGAAAATATACATGTACTTTTCATACTTTTCATTTTACACATTGATGATGTAAAGATTATTGCCTTAATTCATTTGTTATGGCATCTCTTTGAAGCAATATATAGGAAGAACATGCATAAATAATGTCTTTAGTAATAGCTATTCTATTGATCAATAATGGAAGACATGTCATTCTGGTCATGCTTTCGTGTTCTATTTTCTTGTTCTATTTCTTTCCTGTTCTATTTTCTGCATGACATCGACTTAGTGTTTTGATTTGTCTGGGTGTTTGTATAAGGGCTATTTAGGTTTTTATTCGTAGTTCGTGTAATTCATTTTGTAAATTTAGTTTCATGAACAAAAAAGAAGATCAATGATATAACATGTATAATTGTTTTACTATGTTTGGGGGAATGCACCCTACAAGAATAGCTTCTTCAGCATTCTTTCCAATCTCCTGCATTTTCTTAACTTCAGAATGTTCTTTGTTATTTTTCTTTCTCACCTATCATTTGAGTATCTGAATATAAGAACGACCCAAGTCCATGGAAGACCATTTCGAGTAAACTTTAAAAAAAACCTTCATATCTTTTTTTATTTGTCCAATAATATTCTATTTAACTGTGACGGGAAGGCAACATTGTATATACAAATCAGAACATTATTATTATGACAATTAACATTTACATAAATTGTGGAGAGGCCATTTTGTGTGATGGACTTGGGTCGTTCTTTGATTCATATACATGATATTCTGCTATAGAGATGAGAGAAGGATGAGAGAGGGCGCTATAACACGAATGTAAGAATGACCCAAGTCCTTCATTCTTACATTAATATATTATTTAACTCATTCATTTCTGGCACATCCGGGGGTAATTAGGATTTATCATTAACACAAGATGAGTCCATGCATAAGCTACAATTTCCCATGTCAAACTGAATTTGGTCAAAAATTGGACTTGGGTCGTTCTTATATTCACGTCTTCATTTGCATATCCACAAATTTCACTAGTCATTGATTATTTTGTAATGTTTGACATATATATGAACTTATATTGTATGTGAAAAAATGTATTTACAAGTTCTGTTTTAGATGAAAAAAAAATGAATGAATGAATGAATGAATGCTAATAATCATCTATCATTTGACATTATAGAGAATATTGATACCATTATTAGATGATAATGTTTAGACCTGAGTAAAAAGGGGCGGTAAATATGACGTAAAGCTCAAAATAGTATTATGAGTCTCTAATCAAGTTTAAAGGGACTGTACAGTACTGGTTGAGGTAGGGATTCATGTTTTGAACATTCCTAAGTGAGATAATGAAAAGCTTCTTATGAAATATGAAAGAGCATGTAATTTTAAAAAGGATTCAACGTTTATTTGATGAAAATAGTGGTGGGCTATAAATGGGTGATGTTTCAAAATCCTTAGGGTCCCTGCTTATTTGAAGCGGCTTATCGTACTGAGCATTTTGACACCTTTCGTTAAACAATCGGTTGAAAAATGAGATGGAGTCGGCCAAAAACCTGATTTGGGGGGGGGGGGGCGCAAAATTACTGTCGAACGTCGTCAAAATATAGTGAAAAAATAATAAATTCACTATCCAAAGGAGTACGAAGATGATTTAAGTGTCCAGATATATGTTTTTGAGGTCAAGAAATTGGTTGCAAATGTCAGAAACCCTTAAAATACTATAGAAAGCATTCAAATTCTCAAATTGTGCTTTTTTTTTTGGGGGGGGGGCATAAGGCTAAGTTTCGGCCCATTTCCGGTATTCCAGTCACCCAACGTGCACTTTGTCATCTTCCAATTGTCACAGATTTATAAATTTGATGATACTGAAGATATAAACAACAGTAGAATTTAGGCCAAGAAACTGATTGTAAATGTGTTTTAAAACCCTAATTTGGTATAGAAAGCATTCATTGTTTCTCTTTTTTTTTTGGGGGGGGGGGGGGTTAGTGGTGGGGTAGACTCTAAGTTTCATTGTATTTCTGTCCATAAATGACCCATCTCAAATGTGTAGACTGCAGATTATGATAACAAGTTGTAAAGAAAATAATTCAACATTACTTTCTCTGATAATATCAAGGGAGAGTGGACATTCCTTGTTGTTAACTTCAGCAGAGTTTCAGCAGTGGACTATCTTTCCGTCTTCATCCTCTATCACATGACGTAGAAAATAGGCAGAGCATCACAAGGTTGTAGGTTGAACAACTACCCGGTACACAGGCTTTCAGAAGCTGGTGACAGATTCTGTTTCAAAGAATCTCCACACTGAAGAATCTGTTGCAGTAACCAAATTCTGTGGACTTGGTTTTCCTACAATGTATGCCAAGTGCTGTTTCTCAACATGGAGAAGGCAACTCAAGTAGAACCTGTTCAAGTTTTTCCACAACTTCACAGAGATCTAGCAGCTCAGAAAGTGAATACTCTCTCAGGGTTTCACGTGACATTCTAGTTATTTCAACCAGAAGAACCAACATTAGCTGTTGAGAAACATCTCCTACATGTATGTACAGTACTGTGCCGTACAAATGCTGTGTCTGTGTTGCATTGCAACAAGGTGGCGAATGTAGATTTGGGGCACTGTTTGATCATACACTGCATGCAACATCTCTGGATACCCTACATGAAGGTCTACAAACTAACAATTTGGATTGGGAGAGAGATCTTGACAAGCTGGCAGCAAGATCCGACTCTGCTCATGTATTCAAATTGGAGTGTCATACAGAAGGCACACTTCTCATTTCCAAGCACGATCTCACTTCTACAACCTTAACCAGATTTCAGTAACAGAGCTGAAAATCGTCTGACCCTCATTCGTACAATACTTTGGAGAGTCCGCCACAATCAGTGCATTGCCGGACATGCCCATGGAAAAGGATATGCAGTTGTACATGTATACAACTGATTCTGAACATCACTGAGGTTCAACCAGCACCTTCAAAGTTGAAAGTTGCAAGTGGCGCTACTAAACCAAATATTGCAGTCAATGAACCTTGTGCCCTTATTTGGGATGTTAATAATGTCAGACAGTGGTACCTCAGCATATGCCAAAATGCCAATGGAAAGGGCACGTGTATACACTTGTAGTAGAACATCTTATAAAGTGTTGTGATCCTGATAATGGGTTACGTTGGAGATACCCAAAGCGACATGACATACGGACTGTAAGTGTCCTGCAAATTATACCACGCAACAGCATGGGACCATGAGACCTTGAAAGTGTACCGTGATATTTGGACTTGACAATTACATTGTACCACACAATAACTTTGTTGATGCCCTGTTCCAATCACTCTTTTGAGTAGAGAGGAGAATAATCACATCATTATGGCAAGCAAATTATGCAAGTTTGATAACAAATGGAACGTAAATGTAGTAATTTTTTACGCCGGTATGTGGTGTCCTTTAGTATAACTGTTGCAGTTGTGAAAGCAGTGTTTTTAACAGATTTTTCATTTTCAAAATTTGAATTGCTTGAAAGAGCATAACATACCCTTCCTATATCTACTGTTGTTTCTATCTTAATTATCATCACATAAGCCTGTGACTACAGAAATTTGGAAGATGGCAAAGTGCATATATGTTGGGTGACTCAAATACCAGAAATGGGCCGAAACTTAGCCGCCCTACGCCCCCCCCCCCCCCCACAAAAAGCAAAATTTGAGAATTTGAAAGCTTTCTATAGCATATCAAGGATTTCTGAGATTTCCAATCAATTTCTTGACCTCAAAAACATATATCTGGACACTTAAATCATCTTCATACTCCTTTGGATAGTGAATTTATTATTTTTTCACTATATTTTGACCAACGCGCGACAGTAATTTTGCGCCCCCCCCCCCCCCCAATCAGTCTTTTGGCCGACTCCATCTCATTTTTCAACCGATTTTTTAATGAAAGGTGTCAAAATGCTCAGTATGATAAGCTGCTTCAAATAAGCAGAGACCCTAAGGATTTCGAAACATGACCCTTTTTTACCCCCTGTATAGCCCACCACTAATGAAAAATGGTTTTCAAATGGCCGAGATATCAAAAAAAGTGCCAATAATAAAAGGCGACATGCCCCATGTTATCTCTTTGTTTTACCTTGTTTTTGGAATTCTCAGCCATTTCAAAACCGATTTTCATCGAATAAACTTTTGATACCCCTTAGAACCGCATGCTCTTTGACATCTCATAGAGTGGTTTCTGAATATCTCACAAAACGTTAAAAGCTAAATCTTCACCTCGACCAGAACTGTACACACCCTTTAACACATTTTTTTTTTTTTTTTAGTACAATACATGCCTTTAGTGAACATTCTTCCTTTAAGCTTGTCTGTTACATCAGCTGCAGCAGTGAATGCATACATGCTTCCAAATGGAAAAAAATGTATAATAAAAAACAACATTGCCTAGTAACGTAAATTACAGAAACGCAAATAGGTATAAAACAACAGGCAATGGAAAGCAGCTTAGTCGACTGATGTTAGTCCTTTCACAATGGAAATATTAATACAGAGTTCTTCATTCACTGTCATTTACAATTTTGAAACGTATTTGAAAATTAAAAAGAAAATGAAAGTGATCTTACAGCGTGCAAACTTACAAGCATTTATGAGGAATCAATGTCACTTGCTTAAGAAAATATCCGCAACGCTATGTGAAAATGAGTTCAGATCTTTCGGATCATGATGCAATCTATATTGTGATATCAGAATGTGTTCAACAGACATGTGCTGATTGGATGACTCGTACTAAGATCATCAGGAGAGAAGATTGGACGAATTTTATCGCAAAAGCAGCAAAATCTTTTCTTGTTAAGTTGAGATAGCTGCGATTAGTATTGATAAAAAGCTGCTAATAAAAGAACTTATAAGAAAAACAAAACAGGACATTTTTCATGTAACTTCAAGAATATTCGTCGCTATGTTAAAATGTACCATGTGAGGTAACATTGAAACGGCTTTAGATTATTCTATAATGATGGATTTACTTGGAAATGTTAAAAAATGGCGCTTATGAAATTTAACGATAAATCTCTTTATTTCTAAATCTCACTAATTCAAAAGTTCATCTATTGGCTGTGTTAGTGAGGCTGCCGAACATTTCATCTACGCGCACAGTGCTATATTCGTCACAACCTTTCATTGCATCTACAATAGTGGTGTACCATTCCTCAGTATGCACTTCACCTTTGATGCTTATACATCACATGTCATAGCGTTTCTGGAGTAATTTCTAGGTTGCCATCGCTTTTGTGATCTTTATGGTACCATATTGTAGATTACCATCATGGTCTGTTACACGGCCGAGAGCAGCTAATTGCAATATTACAACGAATGCCACGCTTCGTTCACTGTGCCGCAGTGCTCTCTGAAACTCTGCCTCGACGTAAAACGCTGGTAGTAATTCGCCAATAGAGGGCGCTTGACTAGAAAGAGTCTCTCTGCCTGACCAATTAAGACGAGCCGATGTAGAAGAACAATAAGATGGATGTCTGGAAGTGTGATGTGGTCTGCACACAGCCAGTACTCTTGCCCTCCTAGGTATGACATATTGCATAGATAAAAACAGAAAATTCAAACATGAAAGGGAAGAAGTAATAATTGAGATTAATGCAGCATTCGCAGGTAGACGACATGGAATAAACGGAGATGATGTAGTTTTGGTTTAGATGTGGTTTTTAAAAAAGTTTATTTATTTATTTTTTAACATAAAGCCTCTTGTAAAATACGAAAGATCATAAAACTCCGAGCAAATTTGCCAAGAGGATTCCAAAGTTTGTTTGGTAAAAAAAAAAAACAGTTTTGAGATATCCAAAAACAGAGAGGTAATGATAATAACACATCTATCAATAAATATAATAATAGTATAATAATAATAATGATAATAGTAATAATAATGATAATGACAGTATGTACCTATTGTCTCACGTGACATACGTCAGTTTCCGCAACTAATTAATTTTCTGTTACCGTAACTGTAATATTTTGAGTTGACTATGTTTATATACAAAAATTATTTACGGGCCGGTTATGTCCATTTTGATTTTCCCCCTTTGTATTGTTAATTATAGGATTTATATTTTTGCATATGTATTTATCATTATGTTTATTTTCCTGTTTTTTCTATAATATTGGATGTGAAATAATTTTGATTATGTTGGGTGGATTTAATGCAATTTATTGGTAGTGAATTTCGTTAGATTCGTATAATTGAAAGAATGATTAGAGTTATTTTGTGTGTTTGTGTGTGTGTGTGTGTGCGTGTTTCTTAGGTTAAATGTATGCTGATATAAGTTCATTTTAGTGTTCGTCCTGAAACAGCTGTTCATGTATCATGTTTGTGTGTAAATGTACTAGTATACATGTTTATATTTGTGTAACTGTCAATTGTGGTGTGATGGACCGGGTCCACTGTATTTCTTTCCTTGTACTTACCTGCCTGTGGGCAGGTAGCATGCTAGGAATATTCATCACATGCTTTCATTTGCAAAGGAAATAAAGTATGTTATATATATCAAAATGTATTTGGCATTTATTATTGTCTAGATTGTTGCGTGCTACTTTTCAAAATTTTGAAAGAGAAAACAACTTAATGACAAAAGTAGAACAATGGAATCAAGGATACCTGATGTTTTTTTCTGTTCTTCTAGCACAGTCTCGATTTCCGCAAACCCTTTATCCCACAGATCCAGCTGCTTCAGGAGCATCGCCTCCTTTTTCGACGGCGGGAGTGGTGGAGGCATCCGGTCAATGAAAGCCTGGGCGACTTCTGCTAGGTCCGGGTGCTCGTCTTTCAGTCGCAGGAGCCTAAGTTTCCTTCCTTCACCAATTTCTGATAGGGAGAATCGAAGAAGTGATAGTGTGTGTGTGTGTATAATATATAATGATTATATAAATAATTTTGTTATATATAAGTATATACATTAATTATTTATACCCCGAGACTTATCATTCCATCAATGAGCGAAAAATATGAAACCAAATCCGACGAGATGTTCTAGAGGTATCCTTAAAAATTTACTAGGACCTAAAATACACTCACGGGCCCATCCTCCCTCTGAATGGTAGATTATAGTTCTTTAACTCTAGCAAAAAGTCTTTAAAATTAATTCCAGTTTAGAATGAATTCAGGTTTCAAAATTTTCGGTGAGATAATGGAGCAACAAATTGTGCAATATGAATGGGCATTCCATTCTAAGAGAAGTGCAAGACTTCAAAATTTATTCGATGAAATGACTGAGATATCCAAAATGATACAATCCCATAATAAAAGGTGGGACTCACATTTTAGGATCGCTTTGTTTTACTTTGTTTTTGGATATCTTAGTCATTTCAAAACCTATTCACATCAAATAAACTCTGAATTCCCCTTATTGTATGTATTTAATATTTTGTATGTAGTTTCATAATTTGATATCTCCCAAAAAGTTAACAGCTGAATCCCAAACTCTACCAAACTATACCATTTTATTTAATGGGGAAGACTAACCATGGAAACCATGCAGTCAATTCTCACGTAATATGTCTTGATTATAGAATATCAGAGCAAAGTGATGATAGAAGTAATGGTGATTATGGTACAAGTAACGCCAATAATTATGATAAAGAGATTAGAAAAAAACAATCATCGATTACTTTCCAGAATACGAAGCCTTGTTTCCTCAGAGAGAACAGGGTTTTGGGCGAGATGGGGCACCGTCATAGCAAGCATTCGCGGAACGATGACATGAAGGGAGTTGACAAGTTCCAGCATCCGATCGAATCGTACCCTGAGCTCTGTATTCTCATCAGGAATCAACTTCGGCTCTACTCGAAGATGATAAATAATAATTAAAAAAATTGAATAAAATGTCACCTCAGGATTAAACGCCAGTTGAATGTTTGATATGGTGGAGACACGAATCTGTTGATAATAATCGTAACTTCCAAAATTCCGAGTACAAACAGAAATATGGAACACCCCTCTTTTCTCTGTGGACACTGCTGTAAGTTTTTTAACTCATTTGACATAAATATGTTCCGTTAAAGCATTTGCAATGTAAATACACACACACATACACACACAAACACACACACACACACATATATATATATATATATATATATATATATATATATATATATATATAATGTTTTTATGATTAAAACAATTATATTTATTACTTGTTATAAAGTACAAGAAATTAAAAACAGAAAATCACATAATAATGTAATGCTACAGATACTATTCCTTGAATTAAAGTCCTGTGTACCACGAAAATAATAAATTATGGGAACAAATCAACACTACAAGCAGTACTTGGAGGTTATCATGCAAAACAAAACAAAACAAAACAAAAAAAAAACAAATAGAAAAGTATATACACGAACAGAAGACGCAATATTGTAACAGGAACAAGAGAAAATAGATAACAGCACAGAAAGAGGAGAACGAGGAACGAGGAGAAGAGAGAAGGAGGAGCGGAGAAGGAAGAGAGGTTTGTGAACGCGCCTCTACTTTGTCAGGACAAATGAATGAACAAACATTATTTCACAAACAATTTGATATATGGAGAAAACAAATATTACTTTTTTCAGTTTATATCTAAATGTAAAAAAGAAAAAGAATAATTTGAGATGTTATCCAGGCTATTCCAAAATCTAGGTCCATTATAAACAAAATTTGTTTAATGTATTTTGCGTATATATATATATATAATATATATATAATTATAAAATATTGTAGTTAAAATATTACAGTTATTATCAAATATGAACAGACCAAGCTGGAATAAAAAAAAAATATATATATTTTTGAGATTTAATGTTCAGATAACATTGCATCGGTATTCAAATTCATGATTTTTTTTTCTTCGAGATGTTTTCATTGAAACTGATTGACAAATTGCCCGACATTGATGTAAATAAGCACTGAACTGATCAGTAGTCCTGACAAAAGAAGTCATGGGCGTACATACTCGAGCAAGTTTCAAACCTACGACGTCCTGATCTCCGGACAGGCGTCATTTCCACTATGCCACCGAGCTTCCGCCCGAGAGCAAGTGCTATCCATACATTATGTTATATATTTTTTATATTTTTATCCTTTCAATTTCGACTTTAAAATCACGATGAAGTCATGATGATCAACTATGGAAATCACGTGTATTCATATGTGTTTGTAGGTGCAGCTGCACATTTACTATACTTTTGTATTATTGTTTACATTATTTTGTATCTGTGGTTCACTTCGCCTTCATGATTATTATGTACAAATGTATCATCCTATTTTGCAATTGTTTTGAATTATTTGGATATGGGAACAAATAAATGAAAATGAAATGAAATGAAAGTATCATGGTCAAACTCACAGAGAAATTGACAATAGTAATAAAATATAGCTTCTGATCACAGAAAGCAAGTAGGCCAAGTAATAACACGCCTTACTCTCTGATGGAAGCTCGTCGATGAACTTGATGATGTCACTGGATTCCCGGATGTACTCTCCGCCGTGCTCCAGGGTTGGCATGCTACCATTGGGATTGACCACCCGTAGGTAGTGGGGGTCGTACTGGTCTCCTGCTACTATATTCAAGAGCCTGCTTCGGTACTCAATACCCTTTTCAGCGAATGACAGACAAACCTTGCAAGGAGAGGGAGAGGAGGAGAATTAAAGAGGGGGTGTACGTCTTAAGAGACGGGAAGAGGGGGGGGGGGGGGGGGGAGAACAGCGCTTGGCACAAACAAATAATGACGAGACGTCCCACTACTGCAACCGCTTTGCCGCAGATAATTTCACTTACATATTCTCCATACCACAAATATACCTGATCAAAGAGTAGACATAATTCACAAGTTGTTCTAATCATTATATCTTGTTTTCACCGTCCGAGAGTAATGGCGATCTACATATATTTATTATCAAATCGGCAATATACATGTCTGTAACCATATGTTTGAAATCATATTAGAGTATGAGGTCATTGTACCTTGGAAGTATGATACGGGAATGGAATCTAACGAGATAATGTCAAATTGCCTTTCCGTGCCGATGTATTTTATCGTCTTTTTTTATGCAAAGATAATGTTTCAGAATGATCATAATTTCATCAAATTCCATAATCACAAGAGTCATGTATTGCACTGTGCGGTATTGAACCTACATGTACTATAATATCATGGTACATCAAGGCATGTACACAATTATTTTAATAACGTGAATAATAACAATGTTCTCTTGGTAGATCCTGATGAAGGTCATGACTACAGGGGAAAAGTAGAGAGCGACGTCCGTCTCAAATTTGATTTCTTCCATATAACAAGCTTCACAATGAGAAAACGTTTCGGTCAGGATTGATATCTCGCATTTCAGATATAGAAATATATAGTCTATTCGCGTATGAACAAACACACACATTCAAGGTCTCTGGCGTAGTGATCCTCGGTGCTCACCGGCCACCAAAAAAAAAAAAAAGAAAAAAAATAATATATATATATATATATATATATATATATATATATATGTGCGTACGTGCGTGTGTGTTTGTGTGTGTGTGTGTGTGTGTGTGAGTGTGTGTGTGTGTTTGTGTTTGTGTGGCCCGATCGGGTGACCATACTCTTGCGAATTTTTGTTTTTCTCAGTTCTAGCTCCCGCCACCAAGGGTTTGCCAGATCAGTTCTACTCTTAACAGCCAAACCCCGTTTATTTCAGGCCAAATTTAGCCAAACTATTCTTTTTTTTTAATATAATTATACTATAGGTGGGTGTGGGTAAAACTACAGAAGTGATTCGTCTACTTTTCTCACGGCACTGAAACCTATTTGTATGTCCATGCAGGAAGTATCTAACAGAAAAAAAAAGACCTCTCCTGTTTTAAGAGGTGCCTGTCAATATACTGTTTCAATTTTGCACATGAACTCACAGTTTACTCATGACCTAGAATACACATATTGCTCATATTATGTATTTTACTACTTTTAACTCTGTGAGACTTTCAGATTCCTATGGGTTCAACACAGGAACCACCCAGCCATAAGAAACTCACAAAGCAATCCTTTCACATTACCTGTCTTTGGTTACTAGAGAATTCAATAAAGTTTGTTTACAACAGTGGCATAAAACATATTCCATTTTCTGTCAAGACAAAAGTAAAATATTACCACATACATAAGTACATACAGAAGTACATTTTCAAGACATAATTTGTGACTTAATTCTCAGTGGGTTTTAAGCAAAAAAAAGATAAAATTTCAAACAGTGATAATGAACATTAATTTTACTACAATAAGACACTTCTGTAGCTATTTAATCTGATTTTGAATAAAAGGATGAGGTCTGGAGAGGAGGTGGAAGGGAGTGTGTGTGATCTTCACACACTGTGCGCATGATTTTATGACTTAATTGATTCCTGCACAAGGTTTTAATCATATCAGAATGTACATTTCACTTGAATTTCAAAACACTGTTGAAGTGTATTGATCTTCACACGGTGTACATGCGACCTTTGACTTCCTGCGCATTAAAACCACAAGGGAGATTATGTGACCTTCACACACTGCGTGTGTATGTAATTATGTATTTTCCAGCATAAGTGTTCATTACGCATGTTTATAACTGTGAACGATGAGAAATGCTTTGCTAATCAGTGATACAGGTGATCTTACTTTGTAAAAACCTTTAGTGAAAGCAGACAGACCTCTCCTTTCCCTTTCTCCTTTCAACTATCCTATCTCTATGCAATCCCTCCCTCCTTTTCTCCTTCCGATGTGTATTACATGCGATATGTACGGGGGCTGCACGCAAATCAAGCCACGCTTATGCTGTAGCCCCACAGTATTATTCATTGTTAATGTCTGTTGTACGTTTTGCTGTACATTGTGCAGCAGCAATGAAGAAAAAAATATTCTGTGAACAACGTATGGACAATGATAATAAAGAAAACAATAAATCAAATCAAATCCAATTTCAAAACACTGCGCTGCAAACCGACATGCGCTGGGGAAGGGGTTCTCATGTAGGCCTACAATTAAAATTTTGTGACACCAACATGACCTTAATTGCCAATTCACTGTACACAAGGTACACGTTTGTTATGGATTTATCACATGTTCCTTTTCATAATCATGGACGTAGTCGTAGACTACACTGCAAAAACATCGGTGTTAGATTTAACACCACGGGTGTTAAATCTAACACCGATCAAACTTCAATAAAGGACCACACCCACACGTGTTAAAAATGCACTGTGATGGTGTTGAAAAATGTTCACCTGACGCTTCGTGGTGTTGATTTGACACTGTACCTGGTGTTATTTTGACACTGTACTGGTGTTAATTAAAAAATGACACCACATGGTGTTGATTTGATATTCGCTGGTGTTAATATCAATGGTTTAACACCCGTCCAGCTTCAATAAGGGACCACACCAGCTGGTGTTACTTTGGTGTAAATTTATTTTCACATTTTTTCAAAAATCTAGTATTTTCATGTAAAATTTATTCTTGATCGTCTTGTTTAAACTAAAAATCAACAAGAAGTGCAGTTACTAAGAAACTCTTCGAAAAACAGTTTAAAATTTGCAAATGACACCCGTAGGTGTTAATTTAACACCATAAATGAGCACCGAAAATTTAACACCAGCTCGGTGTTCACTATTTAACACCGGACTTTTTGCAGTGTAGAACAGATGCAATTCAGATGATGATATATTTCATTCCTGCCATGCCTGCTCATTGGAAACAGCTTGAATACACGCAGCAGAAAGATTTTCGAACAGAGTATATTCCTTGTGGACCCTGAACAAGACAGTGCATCAGTAACTTAATAATAATTATGCGTTGAATAATGTTTTCCCGACGGAAGTATAGCTACAGAGTGGCATTATTTTTTTTTTGTAATTTATGATCTATGAATTTTGATTATTTTGACTAATTTCTATAGATTTGCATTATCAATGAATCTAAAATTCTGTGTAGAAGTTTTGAAGCCGCCTTGATAAATAAAACAGAATCAGCATCCTGTGCCAGCTGTTGAGAAGTCACATTTTTTAGTGCGTTTGCATAATTAATGATTTCAAATGCTATGTAAAAGTTTAATTGGCATCCCACCAAGCCATTCTGCCATCCTGTATGTCTATCAGATGAAATATAATCAAAATGTAGTGCAAAATAGAGAAGCAGCTCTTGTGATTTTGGAAAAAAAAAATGCCCACATTTGCAAAATGAACGAATTTCAAAATTCTGTGATGTTTTGACGCGCCCACAAAAAACTAGGAGATAAAATCAAAATCAGCAAAGGAGCAGGAAAGTATATGTATACAAAATTAAATGTGCCTAAATTTGCATGATAAATGAATTTCAAATTCTTCGCAGGAGTTTCACCTTCCCACCAGGTTCTATCAGATGAAACAAAATCAAAATCTTCCCCCAAATTGATTTGCTATAAATTCAAAGTCAGAAATGCAAAATTACATTAGACCCTATAACAACAATTACAATAGTTGAACATGTCACGTGACTGCATACTTACGCGTGAGGAATTTTGAGCTTCAATTTATTCAATCTTCCTTATCGTCGTCGCTTCGTGTCAGTTATAAATTAGACTCCTACACAGGAAGCTAATTCGATAAAAATCAGTTTTGGATGGCTGGAATATCCAAAAACAAAGTAAAACAAAGCGATTGTAATAAAAGGTTGGTCCAACCCTTTATTAGGATCGTTTTGTTTTGGATGTCTCAGCCTTTTTAAAACCAATTTTCTTCAATTAAACTTTGAAATCCCCTTAGAATTGTATGCTCTGTACTATTTCATAAAGTGGTTTCTTGGTATCTCGCAATCTTGGAATTACATGCTCCTTCACATTTCCTATGAGGTTTCTCATTCTCTCTCTCTCTCTCTCTCTCTCTCTCACACACACACACACACACACACACACACACGCACACACAAATAGGAAAGAAACCCGAACTTTGGTTTCAACCAATGCTATACAATCCCTTTAACCATTTTGGAATTCCAAAATGGCGGCCGACCCAGTGGTCAGATCTTTTGGATCCGGCAGTTTTTGAAATCAGCGCCCCAAATGCCCCTTCATACAAAATTTTATACTTTCCTCCGGATGTGAGCATCTTTTCACATATCTGCCCCACTAATACGCACACTTCAAAAATGCGAGAAATTTAGATAACGATTGCAGAATCGCGATTGCGTGCAGATTGTGGATTCCCAAATTTACTACATCACGCTCGATAGTAAGTCATTACACCACCGATTTTAGTTGCTAGTAGATTTCTAGTAGGGCATAAATCTACTCCCCTTTTTCATGCTCTGTACAATCATAATGCAAGAAACTTTACATGAGGATATAAAAACAAATACTTTCCAATTTTCGCATCATTATCATGCATAGTTTCAACAATTTCACCCTCGAATAAGTAGGCTTAGTTTATTAGTATCAAAGTTCTTTAATCATTTTATGGGAGAATGGGAAAAACTGGGACTCGGGAGAAGTGGGACGCCTCTCATATCTCTGAAAAGTTTTGAACTATAGCTTTCAAGTCTTATCGCCTGTTAGACATTTGACACCAGATTACAAGGACATGGTAACTGCTCTGCAACAACTCTGCGGGTTAATTGTGACTATTTTTCAAACACTTTGTGTGTGTGTGTGTGTGTGTGTGTGTGTGTGTTTTGCATTCAGTGTGAAGTATTTTCTGAATTTATTGTGCAGTTTTAGCAGGCACTTAGCACTTTCCAATAATCTGCATTAAAAGATTTCTTTTCTTCTTTTTTTTTTGTGTGTGCAAAAGTTAGCTATATTTTGATGTTAGCCGCCTCTGTTTCGATTTTTTTTTTGGGTGTCCAGTGTGTGCAAAAGTTAGCTATATGTTGATGTTAGCCGCCTCTGTTTCGATTTTTTTTTTTGGGGGGGGGGGTGTCCCATTTTTCCCTGTATTTTAAGTTATGATAAAAAATATCAAATATTTTCTTATTTTCTTTAAATTTCAGATTCTTTTAATCACCTTCTCTGATGAACCAGAATGGATATATAACGTTTTGGGATGAAACTCTTCATGTGCAAATATTCAAACACTCACACACATACAGCCTACTCGCGCGCGCGCGCGCGCGCGCACACACACACACACACACACACACATATTACTATATTGCTTGTAATATTGTCTAGCCTATAGCTACTGTTTTTTCCACTTCATCCAAACCAATGTCCCATGCACTTCTCCCAGGGGGTGGCTCAATTCTCGCCGTTCAAAAGCCTTTTTAAATCAATAATAACACAAACATGAGACTTTTAAGATAATTAAATGAAGTAACAACCCATCATGTAGCCTAGCATCAGTAGTCTTTGGGTCCAAGATACGAGTGCCCCATTCTAAATATCAGAAAAAGTTATAGGAGAAAAATTCATCAAATCACAATTTTTGTCCCACTTCTAATGTTTTATTGAGTGATTTCAGGTTTATGTTTTTCTTAGTAGGAGGGAGTGGCACCTATTAAAAAAAAATTAATTTGATGGCCACCAAAAATATTTTTTTTGCGTTTAGCCTTGTAAATGCACACACACACACACGTACACACACACATACACACACACACATTAACAACAAAACATAATTTCATATTGATAGATATAATTTGCATATACGCAATACAATAATGTCGCCAAAGAAAATGATGATAATGATGATGAAGTTGTTAATGATAATAATAATAATAATAATAATAATAATAATAATGTGTTGTTTACCCAGGGTAGCCTCTTCAGTGTTGCCACTGCTCCACCAGAGGGCCCTGCCGTTATTACTACCCTGTAGCGCTGCATTGTTTAGTTCTCAAACAGAACTCACGGGGATATTTTCATGTTATGATCACATTTTTTTTTTCATGGTTGTGCCTTGATCTACCAAAAGAAGAAAAAAAGATGGAGAATTTTATTATGTTAACTCCTCTGGAAAACCAAAAAGAAAAGAGCTTTCAAAATTGAGGGACAGAGAACGGTTTTACAAGGGTACATAGATATCAGATGAAGTTTAGTTATTTTCAATCACGAATGTTAGTCAGAAATAGCACAAATTAATCATTCACGAAACCTCTCTGATTTCTTCCCAAAAAAAGAAAGAAAGATTGACAGATTTCCCCCACGAATACTTTACCAGTGTACACCATGCAAAGTGGACTGGATTAAGGCATGCGTGTAGTGAGACGCACTTATTATCGTAATTTTAAACTAATTCTCCATCTATTGAAAATCAATGAACTGGAGGACATGTTAACATGGTGAAAAAATGGCACCTCGCTGACTTAGGCCAGAAGTCGTGGCATGGTACAAAAGAGGTACGGTAGAATCCATGGCGTAGTCACGAAAAATTGCAAGCACCAACTGGTATAATTATTTGTACAGTACGAATAACACGGGTATGTCTTTTCACTAGAATGTATAATGACTTTAATCTTTCATCTTTAGCACCGGCTATATAAATATTTGCTTAATTTAATTTATTCATTACGTGCAGTGTTGGGGGAGGAGGGATATAATATACATAGTGACCTGGATGTGAACTTGATAACATACTGATGCGTGACTCCATATTCATTGGAAGTGTGACCCACCTTTTAGTAGGACCCCTTTGTTTTCTGATATCTAAGCTATTTCAAAACCAATCTTTAATAGTCAAATGAACTTTGAATTTCGTTTAGTGTTGTATGCTCTTTCAAAGTTCATAGGAACTTTCTCAATATTTCACCAAAAAAGTTGGGAACCTGAAGCCCAAAAATCAAAACTCTACCATCGTTTTAAAAGCAGACGTCTTGACTACACTCGACTAAATATTTCTAATTGAAAGACAAAAACGACAAAATCTTAATACATCTTGACACAGACGATATTCAATATTCTTCGTTTTCTCCATTTCAATTGAAAAAAAGTATTTTTAGCTATGGGATTATAAACAAACCATCTGACGACACCCTTCCCGTGACATCTTTGTAATACTGTATGTTTTATGAGAAATGAAAGCACACACATTGATACAAATTCCAAAGTCCATTTACCATCATGATGAAGGGAGTGTGATCCCACGGCAACTGTGGTATGAAAGAAGTCTTTAATCAATTTACAGAGAATATGCCATACAACATTAGAACACTTGAGCTCTACCCCCGTCTCGTTAGTTTTCATCTATCATAAATCGTGTATACTACGCACATACATGTATCTTGCACAGAGCTGGGTTTATCACAGAATTATTTTATACACCCAATACTCTGTTTTACGTGAATAAATTAATATGCATGTAGGGCATAATACATGCACACACACACACACACACACACACACACACACACACACAAATACATAGGCCTATATGTTTATGAATAATATCATATGTGTGTGTGTGTGTGTGTGTGCCACTTCTTGACGTATTAATGCATGCAGGGGCGTGAGTCCTGTAGGGGGAAACGCTGTTTCCTTTAACAGCTCATAGTCCCAAAGATTTGGTCCGTTTATTACTTAATTTAGGGTCTTTCCCTGAAGTTTTATTATGAATGATATGACGAAATAATTAAGTATTTCGTAAAATCATCGTTGTTATGACAACCATACAATAAAAGTTATATTTCAACTTATGAACGAATTTTGGCTTTCAGTATAAAAGCTGCATGAGATTAATATGTCGGATATGGCAAAAGAACGTATCCGATTTGGAAGTGGATGTACGTATGTACGTATACTGAGTGTGGGCAATACTTGCGTGTATGTGTTTTCTATGTTTATACAAGTATCTGCCTGTATGTTTGAGTTTACGTGCATGTAGGCCTATGTGTGTGGGAAGAACCTAAGGAGCCATGTTGTTTGTCGTGCATGTCAAATGTAGACATAATCTATTCATGAAAATAATGTTTGTGATGGTCTTCAAGCCATTATTGTGTTCCCTATGTGAAAAAACGAATCTGTTATTATTCGTGTATAGATAACGTTTATACTTGTGTGTGAACTTGTGTGTATGTAGGGCCTACGTTGTGTGTTTATTTCTCTATATGTCTGTTTGTGTTTGAGTGTATGTGTGTGTGGGGGGAGGGGATAAAGGAACCATGTATTTTGTGTTGCATTTCAGATGTGCATAATCTATGTTATTAATGTTTACATGTGTTGAACTGTGTATGTTAAAGGGACTGTACAGTACTGGTTGAGGTAAGGATTCAGGTTTACATTTTTTGTTTGTTTGTTATATAATGAGAGACCTCATATGAAATATTAAAGGGCATGTAATTTCAAGAAGGTTGCAACGTTTATTTGATGAAAATTGGCCTTGAAATGGATGATAATATCCAAAAGAGCTATCCTAATAAAATTGACAGGCCAAGACTTTTATCAGGATCTATTATTTGTTTTACCTTGTTTTTGGATATCTCAGACGTTTCAAAACCGATTTTCATCGAATGAACTTTTGATTCCCCTTAGAACTGTAGGCTCTTTAACATTTCACAGAGTGGTTTCTCATTACCTCGCACAATGTTATACAAGCTGAATCCTCAGCTCAAAAAGTACTGTAGGCCTACAGTCCCTTTAATCCATTATTGTGTTCCCCTGCATGCCAAGATCAAGGTCTTTGTAAAGAACGCTTTATGATAATAAGACAAAACATGCATGAATGAGTTTTCGGCTGTGTGTGATATACGGCTGAAATGCTACAAATAAGGTCATTGTTCAAATTAATACAACCATGTCTGTACAAGCCTTACAGTGCATCCAGGTACAGTAGTGTTGCACATGCAAGATGTAATGTGTGTTTGCAACTACTATGTAGCAAATAAAGTGTTGATTTTATAATCCTGGATGGAATATTAATGAAATGTTTGTTTGCTGTATTTGTCACCTCTCTTTTACATTTACATTACAAAAAGTATACTGGAATTTGATATCAGTGCGGGAATCGATACTCCTACTACACATTCATTTGATTGTACAGGTGCAAAAACACACACACGCGCACGCACGATGTGTACAAAGAAGTACACTATGCAAACAACACGACGACATGTATGATAATTTACACATACTTTGTTATCAAAATGAAAATGGAGAAAAATACATAAAGATTTTTGTTGTTGTTTTTTTTTTCTTTGTTCATTTTCCATCTGAGAATATGGCTGGAAAGCTCATATTCAGTTACGCTAAGTTGGTCTTGCATGGGGTCCAGTTGGATGTGAGGGGGACCACATCACCGGGTTAAACACCCTGCTCTTTGCGATGAATGAATGAAGCAGGATCTTTTACGTGTACGAGTTGTTACTCTCTCATACACCGGACCCCCATTTTATGTCCTATCCGAGGGACAGAGTGTTTTGCCTCTTGCTACAGGGGACGGTACACACATATTGTCAGCTCAGTCCAGACTCGGGTTCGAACCCGGGTCGCTTGGGTCGGAGGCAGACGCGCTACCGACTGAGGCAACTCATTTGTAGGAACATGTACCATGTAGAATTTGATGGAGTAAAGAGTCATTGCTTGCAACACTATAGTCTCTTCCCATGCCATTTAATGGATCTGAATCCCATCACAAGAAAAACACACTACAGCCTATATTCTATAATCATATAGTATTCAACTACATACCCTACATATTTCCATGGGCCAAATGAAAAACCAAAGTAATGTAATAAACTTATCTGTTCCCTGAAAAATCAAAACTTGTGAAACACAATACTGTCATTATCTCATGTTGCCATGTCCTCCTGAGATAGGAAAGAGCAACATATTTTCCATACGCAACAGTTCCAGTAGTTCTCATGTGTAAAGTTTTAAATGAGATCTCTGTTGGTTTTCATGCTTCCAATACCCTGATGAAGTTACAATATTTTCTAATAAATTAATATCAGCCCAAATTCAACTACAAGTGAAGAAGTTAGACATCATGACACACAGAAAAGCTAAACAAGAAGAAAAATTGACACGTATATCAACTACTTTAGAATGAGGCTAGCTTGTCAGTAGGGCCGATTAGAATTCTCTCTCTTGGGATCACTACCATAAACTGGATGTTACAATGATGTCGACCACAGTCTACTAATGCATGAGCTGACTTTAGATCACAACATGAATGCACATTGTTGGTATGCTGACAGTACAACCATCAGTCAGAGATGCTACAGTGGAAGTGAAAGGAAAAGTACTCTGCTTATAACTTTGTTGAACAAGTCAACTGTGAATACTTGCAACTGCATCATGCGTCAGAAAATTTGATGTAAACAAATAAAGCAAAAGACAGTCGGAACTACATAAAGAATTTATGGTAACACCGGAAGAAACCTAGAATCCTACCTTTGATTTATGTTGTTAATTCAAATTATTGTGTAGGCTACGGTCACCTCTCAGAGCGGCGACCGACCTGGTTCTATAGCCTGCTCGGTCGCCGCTGAAATTTCGGCACCGCCCACCAGTTTTTGGAGATGTCGAGCAGGCTATATACAAGCAAAGCGATGCCCGAGCGATGTCCTGTCGAATTCCCATCGGTCACCGGTCGATATTAGGTTTGAAAATTGTGAAATATGGGGATCTCCTCCGCGCAGAGACTGAGCAGTCACCGAGCGATGCCCCATTGGCAACTGGACGATCTCAGCGACCGACGGGTGATCGATAGTCATCTACCGGTGTCCCGTAGGCGTACCGGCGGCCGGCGCGCCGGTCTCTTCTGGAAATTTCTCACGAGCTACCTAGGTTTATTCATGTACCTATGTGATTTGTGATGTGGTGATCAATTAATTCACTGATTAAGATAAAACTCGAGGCACATATTTAAGAGTTAAATTACCAACTACCAAACCTCAGCTATGTTAAACCACAGATAACTATATTAGGAAATCAAACAAAGGGAGGAAAACCCAAGATGGAACAAAGATTAGAACAGATTAGAATTTTCCAAAACATCTTTGTCTCTATATTTTACAGTATTTTTCTCTTCCTATTTAATTTCATATTTTCATTTCCTAATCTCTTGTCATTCATTACTTCTTTAATTCCATCTATCCATCTCACATAGACCGTTTATTGTTAAACTTTTTTTTATTTAAATCAGAGTTAAAGTAAATTTTTATAAATATATGAAATATGGAATGCTGAATAAGAAATAAATACCTTCCAATTTTCACATGATTACCATGCAGTTTCAAGTAATTGCATGCCTTCGGATAAGTAGTTGTAGAATTTTCCGTATCTAATATGAATTTCATATACCTACATAAAAATAGATATAGTTTGAATGTTTTTATATAATTAAAAGATTATTGGTGAGATTGGATAAATATAAACGATATGAATAATCTAAAAATTAAATGAATGTTGTTGAGATTGGATAAATGTTAAACGATATTAAGTATTTGATATTTTGCTGTCATTGCTGCTGCAAGTTGTCAGCTATAATGACAAGTTTGTTACACCATAATAATAATGACTTTGTTTGTTATAGTCTTCTCGACAAACAGAGCTCGATTTGAAATTGAGCTTTTTTTTTTTTTTAGTATGTACTTTTGATCGCTATGGAGCGTCCTTATGTTTCATTGGAAATAATAATTTAGTTGAGATGTGCAAAACAATCGCTAATTTTGTAGTTATTAATTTAATGAGGTACCATGATGATATACCATGTCGCACCTCGCACTCATCCATCAGCACACATACTTTCACACGCACATTCTGTATGACTTGCCCTATTCCTTCCTTCCCTTCTTGTCTGCTTTCAGTAATTCGTAAGCAAATATTTATGATCATGTTGTGGTCAATATGCTGTTCCTATTCAAAATATGGATGAAATAAATCTATGTACACATAAAAATGTCCAATGTCGGTATTATTTACCTGACGAGTTTAATTCAGAATTTTCTAGCAATGAACATTTTCTGAGTGTATTACACGTTAATGCTCGCAGTCTTCAAAGAAATTTCGAAAATATGCAATTATTGTTGTCTGCGATAAATATGAAATTTTCAGTTATCAGTGTCATAGAAACATGGCTTAACGACAAATCTCCCCCTTTATATAACATTGATGGATATTCTGTTGTCCGGTCTGATAGAAAATGCGGACGAGGGGGCGGAGTTGCTTTGTTCTTATCACACTCGTTATCGTTTAAAGTAAGACCTGATTTGATATATAACGGAAATGAATTTGATTGCATGTGTGTTGAAATTAATATATGTAATAGAAGAAATATAATACTTTGTGTTGTATACAGGCCCCCTCATACAGACAGTAATTTATTTTTGGAAAATTTGGATGTTTTATTAGAGCTGATCAATCAAGAAAACAAAGATGTTTACTTGATGGGTGATTTCAATATTGATCTTTTGAATCAAGGAAGTAATGCTAAGAATAAGTTTTGCAATATTTTGCAAGCAAATTTCTGTAATGTCACTATAGATAAGCCCTCGAGAATGACGGTTAACTCATCAACATTGATTGATAATATTGTTACTAATATTGACACAGATCATTCGAAATCTGGTCTTTTGTATAGTGATATATCTGATCATTTACCTATATTTTTTATCTGTGACGAGATACAACATTCCCATGTCAAGCAAACAGAAAGTATAAGAAGAAGCGCAAATTCACATCAGAAAATATATCATTACTCAACGACGATTTAATCTCGGAGACATGGGATGATGTATTGCTTTGCGCAGACCCAAATATTGCTTATGATACGTTTTGGAATATATTTCTTTCTTACTTTAACAAACATATCCCCGCAATTGAAAGGAAAAGTAATAGAAAAATTAAAAATCCATGGATAACAAAAGGAATTTTCCGATCAATAAAGAAAAGAAATATGTTATATAAATGCAGTTTACGGTATCCTAATAATGATAATGTTAATCGATATAAATTATATAGAAATAAATTGACACAAATTATAAGGCTTTCCCGTAGGATGTTTTATACAGAAGCCTTTCAAAATGCTACTGGAAATATGTCAGCCACTTGGAAAGTTATTAATGATGTGATTGGTAAGCAAAAGAATATGTCAACATTTCAAATTATGCGTGACGGTCAAACACTCTGTAACCCAAGGGATGTAGCATGTTGTTTCAATGAGTATTTTGTTGCTATAGGTCCTAGTCAAGCTTCAAAAATAGATCCCACACAAACTGATTTTTCGCAGTATATAGGTGCGTCAAATGATAATTCATTATTTTTTAAACCAACAGATTATGGTGAGATTCTTGACATTGTTCACTCATTAAAATCAAGTTATGCAACTGGTCATGATGAAATGAGTACGTATTTTTTAAAACAGATTATTGGTAGTATACTGACACCCTTAGTGTACATTTGTAATTTGTCACTCTCAACTGGTATATTTCCGAATGCATGTAAAATAACATTGCTAAAGTTATTCCAATATATAAAAAAGATGACTCTTCTTTTGTATCAAATTACCGTCCTATTTCTATTCTTCCTAGTATTTCTAAGGTAGTAGAAAGGCTTGTATATAACAGATTGTATGATTTTTTTGACACAATATGATATATTTAACCAAGACCAGTATGGCTTCAGGAAATTTCATTCAACAGATATGGCACTAGTCCCAATTATACGATAGAGTGTCGACTGCCTTAGCTGAACAAAAACATGTCATCGGTGTTTTCATGGACCTAAGCAAGGCATTCGACACTCTTGACCACACTATCCTCATACGTAAATTGCAGTCCTATGGTGTTCGTGGTATTCCACTTGAATGGTTTAAAGATTACTTGTTAAATAGAAAGCAATATGTGTACTATGAATCTGTTAACTCTGAAGTATTACCTATACAATGTGGAGTCCCACAAGGATCCATATTGGGACCGTTATTATTTCTAGTGTACGTAAATGATATTTCAAACTCATCTAAGTCACTGCAATATATTATGTTTGCTGATGACACCAATGTATTTTGTTCCAATACTGATTTTCATTCGCTCCTAAGAGCTCTTAACACTGAATTACCGAAATTATCTATGTGGTTTAAGAGTAATATATTATCACTTAATCTGAAAAAGACAAATTTTATGTATTTCTATAACAAGAAGCACAACATTGAAATGCAACATTTAAATATTATGGTGGATGGTGTATTATTGGAACAAAAAGAGAGTATTAAATTCCTCGGAATATATATAAATGAAAATATGAAATGGAATGTTCATGTACAATATATCTCTGATAAAGTATCTCGTAATGTTGGTATACTTCAAAAGTTAAGGTATTATGTCCCTCAGAATATCTTATTTATGTTATATAATTCATTGATATTATCGCACATTTCTTATTGCAACATTGTATGGGCAACATCAAAAAGCCACATTGATAGTATATTTCTTTTGCAAAAGAAAGCAATATATATGCACCAACTCAGGTTATCGAGACCATTCAGATCCTTTATTCGCAGAATTAAGAACACTTAAGGTAAATGACATTAATTTTTTGCAAAACTCACTCTTTATGTTTCGCTTACATAATGGTCAGTTGCCATCTTCTTTTTACTCATTATTTCAATTAAATAAGGAAATACATTCTTATCCAACAAGACAATCTGATAAGTTTCACTTGTATAATCCCAAAACAGTGATGGCTCTGAAATCTGTCAGACACACCGGACCCGATGTTTGGAATTCTCTTCCTTCTGAAATTCGAAGTTTAAAGTCCACGTATTCTTTTAGGAAGGCTGTAAAAACGATGTTGTTATCTGAATATCAGTAATTCCATTGTCATTGTTATAAACACGAAATTCTTTTGTACAAATATCGACACAATTAGTCTATTATGTAATAATGATTATGTAACCGACCATGACCTGTATCAACTGTCCACCTGTACCTTGTTGAAGAAATATTTCGTCATGTCTTGCTAATCAGTGATACAGGTGATTTTATTTTGTATAAACCTTTAGTGAAAGCAGACAAACCTCTCCCTTCCCTTTCTCCTTTCAACTATCCTATCTCTATGCAAGTCATCCCTCCCTCCTATTCTCCTTCCGATGTACATTATAATATACGGGGGCTGCACGCAAATCAAGCTACGCTTATGCTGTAGCCCCTCTGTATTATTCATTGTAGTATGTTTTGTTGTACTTTTGCTGTACATTGTACACAGGCAATGAACAAGAAAATACTTGTACATATTATCATATTTATGTTTGTACATGAATGTATATATATATTACAATGATGATACAGAAACCAATAAATCAAATCAAATCAAATCAAATCAAATGAAATCAAATCAAATTAAATTTTTTTATTAATGATTTTAATGTTAATGATTTTGTTTTTATTAATAGAGGTGGCACCTTAAAAAAATTGATGAATTTAATGGGCCATCAAAAATATTTTAGTGTCGAACCATGCAAATATAAAGATACACACAAACAATTACTTTACTATAATATATAAATCATTTATATAATCTTATATCAACAGAGATATTTTGCACATACGAATACGCAATGCAGTAGTATCACCAAAGATCTTTTTTTTTTTAACTTCTCTAATTGGACTCACGGGGAAAATATGCTAAAATCACATTTTTTTTTTTTCGTATGGACGTGCCTTAACTTACCAAAAGAAGAAAAGAAAATCGAGATCTTTATCTTAACTCTTCTGAAAAACCAAAAAAGAACAGAACTTTCAAAATTGAGGGACAAGGGGAATGCTTTTACAAGGGGACATAGATATAGATGCAGTTTAATAATTTTCAGTCATGAATGTTAGTCTGAAATAGCTCGAATTAATTAATCACGAAACCACTCTCATTTGTAAAAAAAAAAAAAAAAAAAAAAAAAAACAAGATTGACAAATTTCCCCATGAATATTTTCCCATTGTGCGGCCACGGTGGAGCTGTAGTGAACGGGATAAGGATGCATATATATTGAGACCCACTTATCACATGTATCGTGATTTTGAATTCCCTATGAAAATAAACGAACTGAAGGAAATGTTACCATGGTATAATATTATTAAAAGGCACTTACTCTTTGACATAACCCAGAAATTGTGGCGTGGTACAAAAGAGGTGCAGTAGAATCCATGGCGTAGTCACAAAAAATTGCAAACACCAACACTTGTACTAGGAACAACGTGAGTATAATTGATATTGTTTACCAGTAGTGTATTTTATGACATTTATCTTACTATGCAGGTAACGGCTTTGTAAATATTTGCTCAATTTAATGTATTCATAATAATACGTGCAGTAGTTGGGGGAGGAGGAATATACTCATAAGCAAAAGGCTGTGAACTTGATATTATACTAACTATGTTGCGTGACCTTGTGATCATCTGAAGTGTGACCTTCCGTTTATCAGGACCTCTCTGGTTTTTTTTTATACATATTTCAGCTATTTCAAGACCAAACTTTTATAGTACGATGAACCTGGAATTTCTCTCAGAATTGTATGCTCTTTCAAAGTTCCTAAGAAATTTCTCAATATTTCACCAACCTGAAGCCCCATCTCAACCAAAGCTATACCTTTGCTTTAAAGGCAAACACCTTAACTATACTCGACGAAGCAAATTTTCTAATCGAAGGGGGAAAATGGAGGCAAAATCTTAACAGATCTTGACCCGGATAATTGAAAAATGGTATTTTATGCTTGGTAGTAATAGGATTATACACAAACAATCCGACAACACACTTCCCAATACACATGACATCTGTTTAATACTATGTTTTGTGTGAGATATGAAAGCACACACACATTGCTATTACAGACAGACACATAAACATACAAAACACATACACGCAAGTAGCCTACACACATAAGTATACACGCACATAGCCTACACACATAATTATACACTACTTCTAAATCTACTTCTACTTCTACTTCTAAATCGGATACATATTTTTTTTTGCCATACGCGACATATTTATCTCATGCATGTTTTATACCGAAAGCCCAGATTCGTTCATAAGTTGAAATATAACTTTTATTATATGGTTGTCATGACAACGATGATTTTATGAAATACTTATCATTACGTCATATCATCCCTAATAAGACTAAAGGGAAAGATACTTACTTAAATGATGGACGGACCAAACCTTTGGGACTATGAGGCATGAGCTGTTAGAGGGGAACAGTGTTTACATGCATAAATACGTCAAAAAGTGGCAGGACTTAGGCCAAGCAATTTCTTAAATTTCATAGTTTGCGCAGTTAGGAGTGGAAATTCAGAAAACGCTTTGCATATACGTCCGAATTCATTATGCAATGTGGCAGTGAAAATTCAATTTAGGTATTTTATGCCCTAAGAGCCCTATTTCTCTCGTTGCGTCTCATGTAAACACACACACACACACACACACACACACACACACACACACAGATAGTACTGGGTAGGCAATGATTTGAACACAGATTTGAAACCAAATTCCTACTGTCTTCACCAATCTATTTCAGCACACAAATTTTCGCTTCGAATGATTCGCTCTTTCTCAAGTGTTCTTGTACACACGCATACATACACACACTCACACATAGGCCTATAATTCTGTTCTACTGATGTAAAGTAGGATTATTCTTTGTAAATCAATTTAAAAAGAATAATCCTTCTTTACATCATTAGAACACTTGAGCTTTACCCCCATCTCTTAAGTTTTCATTTATTTTAAGTCGTGTATATTACGCACACATAGCTAGGTTTATTACAAAATTATGTTATAGGCCTACACTAAGTGCTCTGTTCTACGTATATAAACTAATTTGCATATAATACACGCCCATGTAAACACACACACTCAAACACATAGGCCTATATGTTAATGAATGATATCATTGTATGAATATATTGTATGTTACAATACTGCAAACTATTAGGCCTATGCGTGAGTGTGTGTGTATGTATATGTATGTACAAGAACACTTGAGAAAGAGCGAGTCACTCGAAAATTTGTGTGCCGAAACAGATTGGTTTATATATATATATATATATATATATATATATATATAGGCCTATATGTTAATGAAAAATATCATTGTATGAATATTTTGTATGTTACAATACTGCAAACTATATACAATTATAGGCCTATGCGTGAGTGTGTGTGTGTGTATGTATATGTGTGTACAAGAACGCTTGAGAAAGAGCGAATCACTCGAAAATTTGTGTGCCGAAACAGATTGGTGAAGACATAAGGAATTTTGTTTCTGTGTTTTGGATATCATTGCTTACTCAGTACTATTATATATATATATATGTGACCGTGCACCTCAAAACGAACATAAAGTCGCACATACTGATTTTGCGTGAGGACTGAAAATAAGTGAAATGGGTCAACCCAGCCGAACTTGACTTTTTCATATTTTCTGAAAAAGCAGGTCTTCTTTTACATTATGCTAAAATTTGGTATCATAAAACGGGCAGGAAAGTGTGTTTTTTTAGCAGTTTATCTCGAACATTTTTGGTAGAATAGTGTGATTAGGTGTGTCTTTAGAATCCCTTTTTCATTTCTGGAAAACCTTGTCCACACTCTTCACTTTCAACTCTAATAACTTTTGAAAGGATAGTGCTACTGCTTTGAAAGTTGGCATCAATTATGGACAGAATGTGTTAATGAGGCATCTTTAATTTCAGTTTAAGCTGATCATCCCTTCATTGTTGTTACTCTGGTGGTTTACTTCCTGTTTTTTGTCCCATTCATGACACATCCAGCACGGTTTGGTAAAGATTAAGCGCTTGAATAGACACTGTACTTCAGAGCCTCTTTTCTCAGTTCACACTTTTCATGAGTTTGTGCTTTCTTTCCAATATTTAGATAGGTTAGGAGAGTCCATTTGATTTGAGTTATACATCATTTTAAAGGTTAAAGTCTGCTCTTTCAGAATATGGTCTTAACTAAAAATTCATGTCTGGCGACTTTTTGTTTGTTTTGAGGTGCAGGGTCACATATATATATATATATATATATATATATATATATGTATGTATGAGACGCAACGAGAGAAATAGGGCTCTTAGGGCATAAAATACCTAAATTGAATTTTCACTGCCACATTGCAGAATGAATTCGGACGTATATGCAAAGCGTTTTCTGAATTTCCACTCCTAACTGCGCAAACTATGAAATTTAAGAAATTGCTTGGCCTAAGTCCTGCCACTTTTTGACGTATTTATACATGTAAACACTGTTCCCCTCTAACAGCTCATAGTCTCAAAGGTTTGGTCCGTCCATCATTTAAGTTAGTATCTTTCCCTTTAGTCTTATTACGGATGATATGACGTAATAATAAGTATTTCATAAAATCATCGTTGTCATGACAACCATATAATAAATGTAATATTTCAACTTATGAACGAATCTGGGGTTTCAGTATAAAACATGCATGAGATAAATATGTCGCATATGGCAAAAGAATGTATCCGATTTAGCAGTAGATGTGTGTATGTGCATGTATACTATGTGTGTAGGCTACTTGCGTGTATGTGTTTTGTATTTTATATATTTATGTGTCTGTCTGTGTGTTTGTGTTTGAGTGCCTGTAGAAGATAAGGAGCCATGTTGTTTGTCGTGCATGTCAAATATAGACATATTCATGTAGATAGTGTTTGTTTGTGATGGACTGAACTATTTCAAGCCATTATTGTCTTCCCTTATGTGCAAAATGGATCTGTATGCGTGTGTATACTTGTGTGTGCACTTGTGTGTATGTACGTTGTGGGTTTATATGTCTATCTGTGTGTTTGCGTTTGAGTGTATGTGTGTGTGTGGGGGGGGGGGGAAGAAGATAAAGGGACCATGTATTTTATCTTGCACGTCCAATGTGCACATGTAAATAATCTTAACATGTGTTGAACTGTATGTTAATTATTTTGTTCCCCTGCATGTGAAGATCAAGGTCTATGTAAACAAAGCTTTATGTTTATAAAAAGAGAATTACATGCATGAGTGTTCGGCTGTGTGTGATATACGGCTGAAATGCTACAAATAAGGTCATTGTTCAATTTAATACAACCATGTCTGTACAAGCCTTACAGTGCATCCAGGTACAGTTGCACATGCAAGATGTAATGTGTGTTTGCAACTACTGTGTAGCAAATAAAGTGTTGATTTCACACTCCTGGATGGAATTGATGACGAGGTGTTTGTTTGTTTGTTTGTTGTATTTGTCACCTTTCTTTTACATTTACATGACGAAAAATAAACTGGAATCAGTGGGGGGAACGATACTCTTATTATACATTCACTTGATTATACATGTGCAAATAAAAAGAGAAAAACCCGCACAAACACACACACGCAACCACAGATGTGTACAAAGACGTACACAGCATCCATATGCAAACAAAACGGCGACATACATGATCATTCACACATGGCTTATTATCAAAATGAAAATCAAAAACATACATAAAGAATTGTAGGAACATGTATGCCATTTATTTTTTTTTTTTTTTAGTAAAGAGTTTATTGCTTGCAACACTTTAATCTCTTCCCATGCCACTGAATGAATCTGAACTCCATAAAAAACAAAACACAATACAGCCTAGATAATCTATATTATAATACACTCCGGAAAGACGGGTGCAAGTTCCACCACTAAAAGCGGATACAGAATGAAGAAGTCTACGAATAGATTTACAAAAGAAAGTAATGTAATTCAACTACTTTGGTTCGGAATCTTGGATAATTGTTGAAAAAAAAAAACACCAATGTTTCTGTACATTTGTGCACTATTGACTACAACTCGTTTAGTTTAAAATTTCCACCAGATCGAAAGTAGTTGGCAAGAAGGCACGTGTGATTATCATGCCCTCAAGCCACTGCTGGCTGTGGACGACCATACCAATGGTCAACATCATTGTGAATCCGGTTTCTGGTAGTGAACCCAAGAGAGAATTCTTGTACCGATAGCTAGCCTCACTCTAAAGTATATAGTTGACATACATGCCAATATTTCTTCTTGTTTAGTTTTTCTGTATGTAATATCTATAAAAAAGTTTATGATGACTAACTTCTTTACTTGTAGTTGACCTTGGGCTGATATTAATACAGTTATATATCTTTTTCTTTTAATTCTTTGTATAAAGGTGCATCATAATAACTGTATGATTGCGTCTTCTGATTTGGATTACAGATCTATGTATTCATTGTTAATGAAAAGGATAGACCATGATAACAAAATGACAGTGTTCTTTGATCCTGCCAAATCCCTCTACCAGGACCCGGATGTGAATCCTCTCCATCTGATAGTACGGTATGCCAGTTCTGTGTGCAGCCGTGGGTTGTCTGCAGGCTAATGTACTTAAGTATACTATCACAGCCAAGTATGAAGACAATTAATGTTTAGTCTGATTAATGTGGGTGAGTTATTCAGTTTAAATGGTGCATTTTACAGTGGAATTTCTAAATCACAATATTGGTACCTAATATATGAGATATTGTAGCATTCTCCCAGTACAGGTACAACATCCTTATTGAGATTTTGTCTCTCTCAAAAAATTGTCATATCATCAGCATAGAATATCTGTTTTACCTGAAAATCGCCAAAATTAATTTCTTTCAAAGTTTTCTCTCCGGTTCTCAAAGCATGTGCTGAAATTTCAATAACAAAAGACAGTAAACACAAATCGGTTGAAAGTGGGTCACCTTGACGATTGAGCTCTACGCCCTATTCTGAAATATTCCGTGGAGGATCCCCTATTCATTACACAGCAACTTATATCTTAATAACTTAATTATAACTTAATTTGTCAATCAGTTGCAATGAAAGCAACTCGACGCAAGAATTTCACGAATTTGAACAACTCTTCAAGCGTTCGTAAGAGCATACATATCTCACTTGGGGTAGAATTCGGGTAGTTTTGATATTCCTGTTTAATGTTAAGGTATTTTTTTTTTCTCAAATAATATGAGTTTGTGTATTATTATCGCCAAGGATTAATTTTGCATTTCTTCATTTATATAGAGTATTAATATTGTGTTGATGTTATGACGTAAAAAGGAATGTCCTTGATTTGTTATTTTGTGTTTGTTGAACTGTTATTATATTTTGTCATTCTGTTGCAGGGCCCCCTAGGATAACAGTGTGTAAACCACTGATGGGGCTACCCTGGGTAAAGAAAACTGAATAAATAAATAAATAAATAAATAAAACTTATGTAGACATAGCCTTAGTCCACAAAGAAAATGAATGGCCAAATCCAAACCGTTTTCAATGCAGTAAATAGGGAGCTTTAGACTTTGACGCGCGGACGTTTGAGACGACGAGTGCGCTGGACGTTCTCCTCTCCCCTGCGTCGTGCTGAAAAGAAGTTTTAGATTACGCTGGGACGCAACGTATAAAAAATAAAATCGCGCCCCCATATGATCGGTGCATGAAGTAGCACTCTACGTTGCAAACTGTGCGGACGCAAAAATAGCCCAGTACGCATAGTGAAAAACTCAGGCGACGCAAGCTAAAAAATAGATCGACTTGACGCGCGCTTCTGCGCACGCTCAGAACATGTTTTTTCCTTCTGAACGTCCGCGCGTCTAAAATCTAAAGCTCCCTAATAAGAACGAGTGCGACGCCGAAGTAAAATAATGCTGCCTCAGAATCTACACCTCTATTAAATAAGTATCATTATTACCTATACGAGGTAGTTTTGCGAGGCAATTGCAGTTGATATTTTGCAGGGTTAAAGGTCAGCAGTTGTTATTTTGCAGGGTTAAAGGTCAGCAGGCAATATTCGTTCGCCTCTGCCGGTTTTCGCCACGTCGCTGCGTGTCGGTTACACACACCGTACCGTACACAAAACAATGTGTGCAAACAGTGCAATCTTCCGATTTTCGCCATTCACTTTACACAGGGAGGTGGGAAGAGAAAGAGTGCGATCTCTCTCCCCACCTCCCTCCGATCGACCACGAAAAGAAAACATTCCAGGACGTTGCTGGGTGTCGGTTACACGCACCGCAGAAGAACGCTGATAAAAAAAAAGAAAAAAAAGAACGCTGATAAATCAACTCATACAAGGTCGACCACTTACAGCAGCACTACGCGTCAAACAATGATTAGTCCATTTGTGCTCAATAATTGCAGAGTGACCATCAGTTTTACAACTCTCCAAATTTAAACAGAAGTAAAAATAAAGTGTAAAAGCGTTCAGATGTTTGAAGTTCGCCTGTTGCAACTACAAAGATGTATCTTTGAATTTGGAGTTGAATGATGAACAATGATGAAATTGATGAACAATTTTTCAATTATTCGACATGTTGATGATCTACAGGTAGTCAAATGTGGCTTGATCTATATCATAGTGTATAGCCGTATTCACATATTTTCTTAATTTACCTAGAGGATAGGTAATAATTATGATATTGACTGGCCTTGAGGGAGATACCAGATAAATATTGCCCGCACTGAAAGAATATTGCCCTCGTCTTCGACTCGGGCAATATTCTTTCAGTTTGGGCAATATTTTCTGGTATCTCCCTCGAGGCCAGTCAATGTTATATAATTATTATATGCCTATTCTGTTATGCACACAAATGTACACACACACGCACACACACACACACACACACACACACACACAAACACACAAATTATGCGATACACGTCAATCATGCCTTTTGCTGTTATTATTTTCTTTTATTTGATTACCTGCTTGCCTAATTACTGGTTCCTTATCAGATGGGATTTGAGCTCAGAATACAGCTGCCCACAATGAAATAACCTGCAATGTAATACATGTACAAACAGGATTCTTACACTATAGTTCGAACATTGCGGAATTACGATATTGTGATAGTTGATTGCGATTCTATAAAATTCTATTTCAAGTGTGAGAAAGTCATCTCTGTTTTCGTTAATGCTACTAACCTACCCCTCTACTTCTAATTCCGTGCAAACGTTTGCTAAACATGGTGGTGAACTGAAAAGATCTACGAAATGATAACTTTTGTCGTTACCACTATTGAGTTCGTGCGACCTCTGTCCTGTTATAAACGATTGGTTTGTTGCGTACTGATATGTGTTGTTTGCTAGTGTTGTTGTTATTGTTATCATTATTATCATTTGCCTTGAATTGATATATTCTACTGTTTATTATGGCCTACATACTACTGAAATACAGTACACTGTATGCACATGCTAAGAATCAAGCCCACTGCGATGGGTCATTGACTACGCTACACTGGCTCCTGAAGCTCGGTCTCTCTATGAATCGCTGATAGTAGTTCGTCAATAGAGGTCGCTTGACTAGAAATAGCCTTTTCGCCTGTCCGACAAAGACGAACCGATGTAGTAGAACACCGAGATGAATATCCGGGAGTGTGATGTGGTCTGCACACAGCCAGTACTCTTGCCCTCCTGCGAAATTTACGATAAAGTCAAGAGAGGAAGGGGGGGGGGGTAGTTAGCGAGATGGAAGGGGGTAAAGAGCAATGATGCGAAGTCCAATCATAGAGTCATTCAGACAAAATTCATATATAAACTCTTTATTGAATAATAGAACAGTCGTCGTGTTTCTAGTGGCATTCTTTTTTTTTCATGGGGTGGGAAAGGACGGTAGGGTGGTGGGCTATGTGGAAAATTGGCGATCTGAATTGAAATAAAGTTACCAGTCTGTAGCGTAATGGCTATACCATGGATCTTTTAGTTCTCTACCGTCGATTAACGAAGCAAGCAGAATGTATAAGCATAATGTATTATTTTGAACATTTCCTTTCGACTTCGATGACACATAACTTTCCGTATAATAAATCAATAGGCCTATACAATGCACTCCCGTTATAACGAACACGGTTTTAACGAAATTCCGGTTACAACGAAGTAAAAATTTAGCCCCCGACATTATCCGATTTATGTTTTTTTATTTTTTTCTAATTGTTCATTTGTTCGGTTATAACGAAATTTCGACAAAACGAAAGAACACTGCCGGTCCCGAGGACTTTGTTATAACGGAAGTGCACTATATATCATATTGTGCATTATACATAATTAAGTTTATTACATTCATAGTATGGTGTGTTCGAAGCACTCGTGTTAAAAAGGAAATACGACTATTTTGACACAGTGGTATGATTCCAAATTTACCGTTCTGAATCGTTGTAAAGCCTCTCCGAACTCACTTTTTTCTATTTATTCATTCATCATAGATAAAGTGGGTCCTTCAATCCTGATTAATTGATACAATAGAAACACCAAACACTGTCACATGTTAAGTCCCTGGGGGTTGTATTTTTAAAGCTCCTTTTCCACTGACCATTGAAGCCTTGTCTGATACCCAATATGCAAACATTTCGACAAACCGATGAGCTCCGATGAGTTCCGACGAGTTCCGATGAGTTCTGATGAACTCAGAGACTTACAGCAAGGATCACTGATGATGGCACCGATGCCAGAAGAGCCATAGCCTTTTATCAAGGCCCTCTCGCTGTATGTTGAAGCGAACCCAGTCTTCGCTCGCCCGTTACAGCTGCGAGAGGGCCTTGACAAAAGGCTAGAAGAGCCCCAGAACCAAAAACTCAAGTCAGCCTGTTCGATGACTGCTTAATTGTCGGAAACTCAACAGACTCTTATGGGACGTCAACTCCGCTTGTCACGCCCGACAGTCGCACAACACAAGTCTAACATACATCGGACAGACTCGACACATATCGGGCTGACGTGACATTTATTAAACAGTGACTGGACTTAAGCTAATAGTTCTTTCATCGGACGATCTTGCCTCATCGGATCACGCCCTGACTAGTCGCCCAACACAAGTCGGACTCATCATACTACGATGCGATACACTTCGGTGGGTGGCCGGAAGCAAAAACTTTGCTTCCGACGAATGACCGAAGAGAGGGGGGGGGGGGATCTGTTTGGAACTGGGGTATAAAGAAAGGATTAATTTCCTTCTACAAGTGGAATGGACTGTTTATTAATTTTTCGCACCAGAGGATTCTTTCTGTTTCTCAAGAGCTGCCTCGATCTCGGCAAAACCCTTGTCGCACGCGTCAAGCTGTTTGAGGAGCGCCGCCTCCCTTATCGTCGTCGAGCTCGGTGGAGGACTCTTATCTATGATGACCTGGACGATCTCGGAGATATCTGGGTTCTCGGCCCTCACCCGTTTGAGTTTCTCCGTCCTTTTGGGTCCAACGCCTGGTATATGGAATATGGAATGAGAAGGGAGATAGGTCTAGAGCAATAGAGAATATTAAGAAAGATAATGGTTTAAGGTAGATTACATGAAGACAGCAATATAGGATGAAGAACATAATAGATAACATGAAGATAAGTAGGCCTAGATAGATGGATAAAGTATGTAAAACTTTAAATCGTTAGAAGGTTCAAACGTTAAAAGATGTTTAGAACGATGAATACAAAACGAATAAATATTAATAACAATATCTGATACACCAACGAATGGGTAACAAAACCATAGATCGAAAATGTTATCCTTTGGTCATCTTAATATAATTACTCCGTCATTTACAATGAATTACACGCTATGAGATGGTTGCACTTATCAGTGAGATGTCAGGATAATCATGCGTATGCCCGAGTGAGAATGAGTACGAATAACAATATTTAGTATGCTCTTCTACAAAACTTTAAATTTCCTTAAAGGAAACCAATTCCAAAAGAGTAATGTGGATTGGGTGAAAGCATGCAAAATAAACACATCAGTGAAAGTTTGAGAAAAAACCGGACAATCGATGCAAGAGTTATTAATTTTTAAAGTATTGGTGTTGTAATGAGTGGATAAGGAGACTACTAGAGTTGATGACTTCATGTGTGAACAACAACATAAAGAAAATAATTTTTGTTTCATGAAAATTCACATTCCATCAACTTGATACTGACATATGTTAAAATGAATATCATTCCCCCTGCTTTCTGAAAGAGGTTGTCTAGTGCTCCTTCGTAAGCTAGAAAAGTGAAAGAATGTGGAATTTTCTTTATTTATTATTTTCTTTGCATTGTTACATTTCCGTTTTCTGCTCATTTTAGTGTAGTGTATACTGGTTTCACGTAGGCATGAAAATGCCGGCAATTCATCCTGCGGGTTGCCATGGCTGTTCTTCCGTGAAATACCTTTACAATCAACTTTACAATCAATCAATCAATCAATCAATCAATCAATCAATCAATCAATCAATCAATCAATCAATCAATCTATCTATCAATCAATCAATCAAACAATCAATCAATCAATCAATCAATCAATCAACCAATCAATGTATCTATCTATCTATCAATTACCGTCAGTGGCGTAACTAGGGGGGGGGGGGGCATGGGGGGGGGGGGCACGTGCCCTCCCCCCCAATCCGCCGGTAAAAAAAAAGAAAAAAAAAGAAGAAAAAAAAACCTACCAAAATGGTAATTCAAGGGTTAGTAAACTGCTTTTGAAATCGACATGAAAGGATGATCAAGAAAAAAGATATTTTTCTAAGATTTCTTTTAACCATATAATTAAAGAGGTATTATAGTGAAACATTGTTCAAAAAGCCCGGAGACGACAAAAGATTGTGATTCAGTGTGATTCCTGGTTGGCATTTTGAATACAAGCAGGATGTCCGCAGTGTACTCAGAACATCGGAATGGCAAAAAGAGTCGCTGCAATGTTGCGCAATGTGATGTTTGATAGGTTGTACACATTACTATCAAAGCTTGATCATTGATTTTGCAGTGTTGCTTTACATACTAGTCTATATTAAAATGCCTTGCATTGCCAATAATAAGACTTGACCTTGGCTATTTCCTAACTTTTCCATCTATATGAAACACACACACTCACAAACACAAACAAATTAGGGGATGCTCTATATAAAGTGCAGATTTTTGGACATCCTTCTCCCGCTTGGTCACTTCGACGCCCCCTCGCTGGTCATACCTCCCCCAAAAATGAACATAAACCGACACCCTTGACTACCAGTGGCGGATCCAGGGGGCGCACCGGACGCCCCCTCCCTCCAAAGCGAAAAAATATGAAGAGTTTGTTTGCAAAAACCGATAAGTCCATTTTTGAAGATTTTGAAGTACAGTCTCTGTCATAAAGTACAAAATAATACCTTTTAAATGATATATTGGTGATTATAAAGGTACATTTTTGAAGTTATGATCAAAAGAAGCAAAAATTTTATTATTATTCTCTTTATTTTTCTTGACCTTTAATCGCAAATATCTCCATTTGACAAATATGGACTTATCGGTTTTTGCAAACAAACTCTTCATATATATGTAGCTACAAACGACGGTTTTTGGACTGTAAAATGTCAAAATTTTCAAGCTCGCTCGCTTCGCTCGCTCGCATTTAATCGTTATGCAATTCTCCTGATGCTGCTGTCAGTAATTGCCGGCAGTTGCGCCCGGTGCGTCCCCTCCCCTTAATTTCCAAAGCGAAAAAATATACCTGAAAACGGCAGTTGTTGGACTATAAAATGTCAAAATTTTCAAGCTCGCTCGCTTCGCTCCCTCGCATTTAATCGTTATGCAATATCTCCTGATGTTGCTGTCAGTAATTGCCAGCAGTTGCGCCCGGTGCGCCCCCTCTCCTTAATTTCCAGAGCGAAAAAATATAGCTACAAACGGCAGTTTTGGGACTGTAAAATGTCAAAATTTTCAAGCTCGCTCGGTTCGCTCTCTCGCATTTAATCGCTATGCAATTCTCCTGATGTTGCTGTCAGTAATTGCCAGCAGTTGCGCCCAATGCGCCCCCTCCCCTTAATTTCCAAAGCGAAAAAATATACCTAAAAACGGCAGTTTTTGGAACATAAAATGTCGAAATTTTCAAGCTCGCTCGCTTCGCTCGCTCGCATTTAACCGTTATATGCCATTCTCCTGATATTACTGCCAGTAATTGCCAGCAGTTGCACCCGTTGCGCCCCCCCCCCTGAATTTCCAAAGCGAAAAAATATAGCTACAAACGGCAGTTTTGGGACTGTAAAATGTCAAAATTTTCAAGCTCGCTCGCTTCGCTTGCTCGCATTTAATCGCTATGCAATTCTCCTGAGCCCCGTTGCAAGAAAGTTGCAATCAATTGCAAATAATTGCTAATTTTGAAACAACCATTCTGATTGGCTCAGGGTCTGCCCTTTTAAGAAGACATGCATGCAACAATGATTTTGATTGGCCAGTGACAATCAGTTGCAAGTATACAAATAGTGAATGGTCACGAGTGCAATGGTACGAGATTTCGCACGAGGTGAAAGATAGAGGCGCTCTATTCAACGAGGCGAAGCCGAGTTGAATAGTGCGCCTCATCTTTCACCGAGTGCGAAATCTCGTTCCATTGCACGAGTAAAGACCATACACTATTTGATTTATACAACGTCCAAGTAGATCTTTTTGGTCTAAGTAGGCCTAGAAGTCTATATATGTATGAAAAATATAGCTATACTTACATGTGGATCCACTGCGATTCTCTTTCTGGCTTGTGCAATCAGTGTAGATACAGGTCACAGCTATACTAAAATACACGTACACTGGCACTACGTAGGCCTATGTACGCGCATGCATGTACCGCACACGTACAGGTACCTGCGCTAGCTGCATGCGATCCTCAATATGCAACACACAGTACACGCAGTACCGAGCAATTTCTCGAACCGTGGAATAGAACGAAAAAATCGAACCAAGTTGCACGCAAAAATAGAACCAAAATTGCACGGCGCGTTGAATGGAGTACTTATTTAATATTACGTCACCAACAATCCTCCAATCAAATTACAAGGATCTACTTGGACGTTGTATAATTGCGTTTAAACGCAAAGTTTCTAGCAACGGGGACCTGATGTTGCTGTCAGTAATTGCCAGCAGTTGCGCCCGATGCCCCCCCCCCTTAATTTCCAAAGCGAAAAAATATACCTAAAAACGGCAGTTTTTGGAACATAAAATGTCAAAATTTTCAAGCTCGCTCGCTTCGCTCGCTCGCATTTAACCGTTATATGCCATTCTCCTGATATTACTGCCAGTAATTGCCAGCAGTTGCACCCGGTGCGCCCCCCCCCCCCCCTGAATTTACAAAGCGAAAAAATATAGCTACAAACGGCAGTTTTGGGACTGTAAAAATGTCAAAATTTTCAAGCTCGCTCGCTTCGCGAGCTATTGTTACTTTAGTACTATCCCAACCATTCGGTTTTCATGATCACGCGATATGCGATTTATGTGATATAGACGTAGTCTAGACGAGTCCTGTAGACTCTGCATACTCTTTTCACGATATGTTTTTCATAATAGCCGGGTTCACACGTACACCAATTAGCGGGATACAAATCTCGAGATTTGCATCGCGATCGTCATCCCGAGTTTTTTGCACGTGTGGACAGAAAAAACCCGAAAATTAGCGGGATAAGCATCGCGATGCTAATCCCAAGAAATCTTGCGCTGGTTCGTCAATTAGCGGGATAATTGGCCCCGCGCTGGTACGTGTGAACGGTCGGGATTAGAATCTCGAGTTTTTACATCCCATCATGCAATGCGCACATCACAACAGCGAGGCCTGTGCGAAGAGGTCCTTCACCTCTTTGGAGTACAACAACAACAGCGCGCGAACCACACCACTGACGCGTAAAAGACAATGGACAAAGGTAAGTGCGCGCAGGCAGTGATAGAGAAGGGCGCTGTGTGACCCAGTTTGCAGGCTTTGCTGTTATCTCTATCGGCAATTAGCGGGATAATTCGGTACGTGTGGACGCTCGCCAAATTAGCGGGATACCGATCGCGATCGCTATCCCGCTAATTTGGTACGTGTGGACGCTCGCAAAAAAACTCGGGATGAGCATCGCGATCGTCATCCCGCTAATTTGTACGTGTGAACCCGGCTAATTAGCGGGATAATTCGGTACGTGTGGACGCTCGCCAAATTAGCGGGATACCGATCGCTATCCCGCTAATTTGGTACGTGTGGACGCTCGCAAAAAAACTCGGGATGAGCATCGCGATCGTCATCCCGCTAATTTGTACGTGTGAACCCGGCTAATATGATATATTTTCATGATGTGTGTGTGTGTGCGTGAACATGGTTGGTGCTACGCAGTCTATTGAGATGAAATAGCCTCGTTATACCCAGACAATAGGGAGCTTTAGATTTTCGAGGCGCGGACGTTCAAAGGAAGAAAAAAACATGTTCTGAGCTTGCGCAGTAGCGCGCGTAAAGTCAATCTATTTTTAGCTTGCGTCGCCTGACTTGTTTACTACGCGTACTGGGCTGTTTTCACGTCCGCACAGTTTGCGACGTAGGGAGCTTCTTCATGCACTGATCATAAATGGGGGCGCGATTTTATTTTTTATACGTTGCGTCCCAGCGTAATCTAAAGCTACTTTTCCACACGACGCGGGGAGAGGAGAACGTCCAGCGCAAGCGTCGGCTCAAACGTCCGCGCGTCAAAATCTAAAGCTCCCTAATGATTTTGTTATAATATAACAAGATCATTGTCTGGGTAAGCAAGACTTGATTTTTCCTCAGAAAAATCTGCTGATATTATCAGCAGATTTTCAATGTATATTCGGGTACAACAAGCACAGAAATGATTATCAACTTGTTCTACGAGGGTCTTACTGTATCCAACCTCTTTATAAAGAGGTTCTACTGAAACAGTTCCACGTAGTCAGAGGCAGGGTTCGGCATTAGCGGTGGTCCGGGGCCACTGAAAATTGAAGTTTGACCATCAAGATGAGAAATAGACTGTCACCCGACGTTTCCTTTGATTTCAGGCCGATACCTTTCTCTTCCTGTTCACCAAAATTTTAAATGTCATAATTTTAGGAACCCAATCGGGCAAATAGAGAGAGAACCCCCCCCCCAAAAAAAAAAACAACAACAAACAAACAAACAAACAAACAAACAACAACAACAGCAAACACACACACAAAAGAAACAAAAACAATAAACTGCCATTATCGAACAACGTTACAGGTCACGTCCAGCGCCACGTTTTTAAAAGCTAGTGCAAGGAGCCCAGTTATATTTCTGGTGCCACTTCCGGGTTTCATAAGCCAACCGCCCCCCCCCCCCCCCTCCCGGTTGCGCCGGTTGTGTAGGTAACGGCAATAATTACCTTCGAACAGTTTCTTCCTGTCGTCGGCCGAGAGAACCGGGTCCTCTGCGACCTGTGGCGTTGCCAGGGCGAGCCTTGACACTCCGGGCATATCAAAGGTATCGATGAGGTCAAGCATGTGATCAACTTGAACTCGGAGCTCGGAGCCCTCGTCTGGGATCAAGTTTGGCTCTGTTGAAATCATCAACGGTCACCGTGAATTCACATAGGCCCCTGTACTTTCCAAACTCGTTTTCCGTTTGTTTGTTCGCTAATTCCTTTCTACATTAAGTGTCATTGTTACAGAAAAAAAAAAACTCTTCGAAGTTTTCTTCTATGTTGCCGATTTATTCAATCTCACTTTTGCTCCTGTCATTATTGTAGTTGGTCATTCATTTCTGACGTGTCACCTCAATTAATTTATTCAGGTAACTCATCGTATCAACATTATTCTATTCGCGTTGTTACCAGTTATCAGCTAACAGTGTTTTTTTTTTTTCCCATGGTTAGCTAATGACAACCCAAAGTACATCCATGAATTTAATAACATTGTGGCAAACGTAAGAACAAGAGCTCCATTATTCCTTAAATAAACTTCCGTAGTGTCACCAAGCCAACAACTTTCAAATGATGGTAGATATTGTTTTTTCAACGAATGATTGTAAAATGACATACAGCGTAGTATTGACAACTACAACAGAAACGTATCGATATGTTTATCTACACAATTTATGTTTATATACGACTGTCCTTGCAAAAAAAATGCAACAATCTACTGTATTTGAGGTCTTAATTATTTGTTGAATTTTTTTAGCAAGACTTGATTTTCCTCAGAAAATCTTATTTTACCCAATTAATATTTTTGTTTGAATTCTTGAAAACGTTTGCAGCAATAAATTGATATTAATAGTCCAATTCAAATTCACCATTATTGCTGGTTTATGAAATTTTTAGTGATGTTATAAGATTAATCATCCGACACAAATACAAATATAATATTTAGATTACATGACTGATATTATTGAAGCAACGTGGCAAAGGGAATTCACTTTGATCGACAAAGTCACTCGTTTTTGATTAAGTTGAAAAAAAAAATAAACCCAGGCAGATATGGTTATGATGCATAATATATCACAATAAAACAGCAACATTCATAAGAAGACTGATAATAATGCAATAAAGAATAGTAATAATGACACCGATGATTCTGTCGTTCATAAGTATCACATTCAGAACACGTAAGATGCATAAAAAAGAGTAAATCACTATAGTAATTACATGTCAAAACAAAATAGTACAACAATGACAATGTTATCCTTACTCTCAGATGGTAGCTTATTGATGTACTCTATAATATCCTTAGAGTCCCGGATGTACTTTCCGCCGTGCTCCAATGTGGGCACTGTACCGTTCGGGTTCACGACCCGTAGGTAGTGTGGGTCATGTTGGTCGCCGCGCACTATATTTAAAACTTGCTCCCGATACTCAAGACCTTTCTCGGCAAACGCCAGACGGACCTGTCAAAGAAGGAATGAAAAAATAGAATGAAAAGGGGAGGAAAGAAAGGCGAAGATAAGGAATGGTGGAGAAGAGGATACAAGGAACCGGAGATAGAGGAAGACAGGAACAATGAGAAGAAGGATGATTAAAAGGTGGAATGAAAGAAGGAGAGATGAAGAAGGGGAAGGTGGAGTGGAGGAGGCTGGAGACAGTGTGGAGAGAGAGAGAAAAATGAGAGACTTATGAAGCGAAGAACACGGGACATAATACACTAATGAAAAAAAAAGTTCGTTATTCCGAAGGTTCGTTAATAGGCCAATGACATATATAAGGTTCGTTACTCCACTGGTTCATTAATACGCTAGTGAAATATTGAAGGTTCGCTAATCCGAAAAAAAAAAAGAACCTTCGAAATAACGAGCCTTCAGAATAAGGAACGGTATCCACCAATTTGGTACCATATACTCACCCTTTGAGAAAAGCCCGAGATCCAAGAATGGTATAGAAAAGGAGTAGGAGACTCCATGTTGCAATGTGTAGAGTTGTGAGACTGTGAAGGCTCGAATTTATCTTTGGACCATGACTGGCAGATCGTGAAATCGTACAAGATACCCGTCCAGACAATAACTAGTACAGCCGAGACGGGTTCAAGTACCAGAAGTAAATATTTGACGACAATTTTTTTTCTTTTTCTTTTTTTTTGTTGTCGTTGCAATGTCATCGTAGAACCTGTGAGGGGTAAATTCTTAATAACCAGGAGACGACAGTAAATGCTTTGTTCAAATTCTGCTCGAGTATGTACGCCCATGATTTTTTTTTTTATCAGGGCTACTACTAAAACACTGATCAATTCAGTGCTTATTTACGTCGATCTCATCTGGATGTAGGGCAATTTGTCAATCAGTTGCAATGAGAACATCACGACGGAAGAATTTCATGAATTTGAATAATTACGCAGTACCCGCTGCATGCTATAAGGATTAGAACCAACACTTGCTGTCGGGTGAAAGCTCGGTGGTCTAGTGGAGATGACGCCTGTCAGGAGGTCGTAGGTTCGAATCCTGCTCGAGTATATACGCCCATGATTTTTATCATGGCTACTACTAAAACACTGATCAATCAGAACTTATTTACGTCGATGTAGGGCAATTTGTCAATCAGTTGCAAATGCTTTGTTATCTTAAGTTTTTGTTCTTATTAATATTATTCAGATAGAGTGCATGAAGATTAAAACATTCCAGGATGTCATGCCAGTACCATGTGTCCATGCTTAGATGCAAACTTTAATGTCAGGTGCAATGCTCGAAGAATTCTTAGATATCATGTATTCTTGAAGGGTATCTTCATGGGCATTGTTTGAAGCGTTATTTTTTAATCCATAGGGCGTATTTTTTGGCTTTTGATTTCAGAACTGAAATGCTTGGACGTTATTAACGATCATTTTGTTTTTGTTGGGTTTTTTTTTTTTGACATTTTGCCACTCCTGAAAGGATTACAGACAGCTACAACAGTATGGTCATCTCAGTTTTGTAGAGAACAAGATGTTGAGGTCATACAATAAGTTCTCAATTTTCACAAGGACGCAAGAGTTGCCTCATGGTCCAAATGCAGCAACCATTAAAATCATTCGACGAGAAGTAAAATTGGTTTGAGCAATAGTGCTCAGAAAATTTCGGGCAAAAAGCATGATGCCATGCAGACAGAAGTAGACAATAATACGACAGAAATCACGACTGACACTGAATGCCAGACTTTGAGATATCGTTAACGTCACCTGCCAATCAGAGACGTAAATATTGATGAAAATAGCAAAACCATTACAAACTCAGATTCAACAGAGACCACTCTGGAGGTTGCATTTATATGGGCACGAGACCGACAGACAACACACACACACGATGGATATATTACATGTTATGATAAATTTTGCTTGTGTGGCGCGGTGGTTCGGCTTGACGCTTGGGTAGGTTTGCCTGTTCCATGTCTACATTTTGATACGAGTTCGCAATAAAGATTGCACAGGCCACACAGGAAAAATACTAAAATGAGACCCAGCTCTCAAAGCACATTTGGAGCCTGAAAGACAAACCATGGAGCTAAGCTCCATGGACAAACATACAAATTTCATGCTAGCATGGGACATCGAGAATAAGTCAAACATAACTCTAAGAAAGAGTGGCCTATAGATTATCAAGAGAAATCCAGAGCGTTGTGTCGATCGAGTCACAGCTGTCGAAACATTATTTTGCCAGGCCAGTCATAGGTGTCAATGCATTAGTTTACCAGGCTAAGTGTTATTCCAGCTTATCTAAAACTAGTACATTGGCGTTGACCTTCTGAATTTAGCAGGTGATGTGTTCCACACGTCGGGATCAGTAGGGACCTATGCCTCATAGAAGGTATGTTAGAGATGACAACGACTGTCCCACTGGTTTGTCTCAAGAATCGCTCTCAAAAACTGAATACGATTTTCCTTGCTAATTCAGCAACTACAACCTTGTATAATAAAATCAACTGTGCAAGATTATGTAAGAATAAAACAACAAAATCAGAATGCGGGTTCTTTATTTTGCTTTCTTGGCAAGATAGTGAGTATTATAATAGCGAAGAGAATATCGGTAGAGAGCCGTAGGTGAAATTGATGTAGGGGAGACCGGGTCTAGTTGAAGTTGTAGTTGTTACACGGGCAAGTTGTTACACTGTCATTTTCTCTATTATGATCAAAAGAGGGCGTTACAAGTAATATCAAATCAAAACGTATAGCCAACGATCTCTGCATGCGAAATCTGGCGTTGCCTGGACGTCACATGTAGAAGGTAGGTCCAAAAAACACTTTTTTACCTCTCCGAGTAAAATTGTGAAAAATTTAATTTTTCTTTATTACACCAAATCCATTCTTCTCCAGTAAGTGGTGAGTATGTGGTTGAAAGAAGCATGTTTTGGCTGTCTTTTGGTGAAAGTAGCAACACGTGATGTTTGATTGTTTATTGGCCACACGTGTGAAAAGTTTTTGAAAACGCACTGGGTCAAGTTGTTACAACAACTTGACCCGTCTGGAGAATCGAGTGGTGTAACAACTTACCCCAATGCACTTTCAATTGAATTTATGGTTATACACACACACACACACACACACACACACACGCACACAAACACACACACACACACACACACACACACACACACACAAACACACACACACACATACACACACACCCACACACACCCAACACACTCATACACCCCAGCATAGGCTAACATGCAAACCCAGATAGGTTAATATTAAGAATTACCTAACACGTCAGATCTGCATTACCCGATTTGAGTTGACTTTCTACGGTGTAACAAAGTACCCCATGTGCTGTAACAACTTACCCAACATCGGGGAAAGTCGTTACACAATTTTGTGTTTATTGATTACGTAATATCTGGTTTATATTATCTGGACTTCCACAGTTTGTACTGTTTTTAATTAAAGGAGGAAATAAGGTATCCTCAAAGCAAAAATGAAGCCGATTCCTCTATTCGTCTTTTGTACAGACCTAAAAATGTGAAAATTGTAACAACTAGACCCGGTCTCCCCTAAATCCAAGGATAATTCTGTCCTATTCACTTGGTGTTCATGAGAATACAAAATAGAGCATACGAACCTTATTCACGGAGAATATCAGCAGACAAACAAACAAACAAACAAACAAATAAAGACGATTTCCGCAGCTTAAATTCAAACAAATAACAAATAACCAATACAAACAAACTTTGCAGACACTACGTTGAACCTGTACACACATACATATCCTCGCACATTATAGGCCTACGCAGGCACTTTGTATAGGCTACAGCCTTCGTTGTAATTATGCTCTTAGCTATACAGTTGATCGAAATACAGTCTTAAGGAGCTTGACAGAAAAATAAGTAGACGAAAGGAGAATAAAATCTTCCCGAGTGTGAGGTAGTGACACGGAACTCGCGCTATACTCTGAACTCGTAGGAGCTGCAACCTATTATCATACGACAATTAAACACGAATATCGCAAAACAAAGTATTACATGGAGACACGATGCTTAGCCAAATCTATGACGGACAAGTGTTGAGAATGAGCCGACGTATCGTCGCTTAAGTTGTTTTCCCAACAAAATTCTAACATTTCCAATTGGGAAGGGTCGTCATCTTTCAGTAATGGGGTGCACTTTGATTTCAAGATCTGATTAAAGAACTATAGATTATATTACAACTAGTAAAAAGAATATATGACTAAGTCAAGTTCTCCAAATTTTCGACATACGTCGTTTTGCCTTTCATAGCACGGCCCTCCTCGTATTGAGTTTGTTTAAGCCCCGTGCAATCATACTTCCAAACCCAACTGCACGCAAACGTGCACGTGAGCTGTCGCATGCAACGTACATCAACCGTGACATTATAGTGTTTTCTTCTGTCTCCGACACTTTTTTCTTCATTGAGCTCCTTTCAGCAAAATTCTCTCCACCGCCAAAAGCAATGCTGATAAGAGAAGCGAAAAAACAGAACAACTAAAAATACCCTCATCAACTTTTAGAGTTTTAGCACTGAAGCGAAACAGAGAGCAGTGACATTGCGCAGATGAACGGCCAGGCTTTATACGTTAACAGCAAAAGGCCTTTGAAAGTCTCTTCAGTACACACGTGTATCCTATCTGTTATCCGCTCAGTGGGTCTCTTGCTATTACCTGTAAGTACAACTTATTTCCCAAACGAAAACACACCGTTATCCTCAATCGCTGAAGCCGAGTCACTGAAGCAATAAGGTCGGGATGGTATTCAGCGGATGGCAGTCAATTAACTGATAAAGACAATGCCATTGGAGACGACCGAGTAGTATCAACAGACTCAACAACAACTCGCAAGAAGGTAACCATGCTATCGTTTTAGAATAATTATTCATTACAGATATGAAAGCCTCTTCATGAATGATTTAATATTCCGGGTTTTTTATCCGATTTTAATGACGGTTTCATTTGTTTCTGCTATTTAGATTTCTACTTCATGACCAAAGTCGACTAAGACATAAAATAGACTTTTACTTTCTAAGCTGTTATCATTGAATACCAGATGATGTTTACAGTTACGTGGAAATATATTGTAAGAGAGTGTAATATTTCACTTAACGTACGTTGAATATCGCTTCTACTTTTCTCACTACATCGGGTGCACGTCACCGACACCCACGAGTCATACGGCTTGTGCCGAAAGGGTGGGTTGGGTGGTGGCGCGTCGCGTTAATGGGAACACCACCCTTCGTCCAAAGCCCCCTCCCCCCCCCCCCCCCCCCGGTTTTGCGGAAAGGGTGCGTTGGGAGCGTTGGGTCGCGTCGCGTTGACTGGAACCCCACCCTTCGTCCAAAGCGCCCCCCCCCCCCCGGTTTTGCCGAAAGGGTGCGTTGGTACTTTTTCTCATGTAATATTAAAAGACGAGTTTTGAATTTATATTTAACCTTCAAACAACCATTTCAAAGAAACTATCGTCCGGATCGGTTTACACTCTATTACCACTTGGTCTACAGCCAGTTGGTCTAATAGACTGTTTGATATCAGTTGGTCTAATAACCAGTTGGTCTAGTCATCATTTTGTCCAATTACTGTTTGGTCTAATTGTTATTTGGTTTAATTACTATTTGGTCTACATTTGGTCTACTATTTCGTCTAATAATAGCCATTCGGTCTATTTTTGGTCTAACACCAATTTATATCATCAAATACCGATTTGGTCTATTATGAGTTGGTCTAATTCCATTTCGTCTAATCATCAAACGGTCTAAAATGAAACCAAATTTGTCCAATATAAATTTGGTGTACACATTGATTTTGGTCCATTGCCCAGTTGGTCTAGCCTCTGTCTATCATCATTAATCTACACCCATTTAGTCTAATAACCATTGATCGTATTGTCATTTGGTCTAATATCCAGCCTCCTGGTCTAATCAGGTACCATTTGGTCCAATCATCGTTTCGTCTATATGACCAAATGGGCTATTTTTTTTTTTTTTTTTTGGGGGGGGGGGCCTTTTTCTACGACTACGGACTACCCTCTGACCCTGCATTGAGGGAGAAAACAGATGTTCATACACATGAAATAAGATTAGGGTAAAGTTTAGGGTCCCTCGCCCCTCCCCCATGGTGCCAGACCAACACTAGGCAAAAGGCTCACGAGACCGACACTAGGCAAAAGAGGCTCACGAGACCGACACTAGGCCAAAGAAGGCTCACGAGACCGACACTAGGCAAAGAAGGCCCACGAGACCGACAAGATGAACAGCGCCCCCTATAGACCAATTAATTGTATAGGGTGTCCAGATAATGGCATAAAGAATGTATAAGAGATGGAAGAGAAGAGAGCTGCTGGGGGATTACCCCGTCAATTGCCCTCCCTAACCCCCTGAACGGTTCAAGATCTTTAATTGTGTTTGCGTATGTGAATGTTTGTGAAAAAAAAATTGAGTAAAAGTGCATGAGATGTTTCAACATTACTTTCGAAAATGCCAAAACACCCTCGTTTCCCTATCTGCAAAGCCCATACCGGTATATACTGTACCTATTTAGAAAAAAAAATAATAAAATGATGTGGACATTGGGATCAACCAACTAGAAAAATACCAAGGTATGAAATGAAGTTCACTTCAAGAAAATTATTCACAAATGGTCAATGTTGTCCCTTAGTGCACACCTGCTTTATATGATATTGGGGGGGGGGGGGGGAGGGTGGAGGGGGGGGATAGCCATCTGCAGATAATTAAAAATCACAGAAAATAATGTTATTGTCAATTAAAGCAGCGTTAAGAATTCAGAAAAAGAAGATGCATCCATGAAAGTTACTTTTCTATTTCATGAAAAATGTACTGTTTTGAGAAGAATAATTTTACAAATACAAGCGAATGAAATCGAGGTGAATCGCTGCGATAAAAAACATTTTCATCCGTTGAATTTCATACATTAAAGTTAAAGAGACGGCTACAAATTGCACTCTAAGCAGGCGGGTAAAAGCAGGCAGAAAGGAAATATCATAAGGCCTACACTAGTAACTGAACTTGTGAAGCGAGAAAGAAAAGGACAAAAAAAAAAATAATAGATCCTGTCCACCGTCTAAGTAGAGATTAGGAAAGCCTACTAAATATAACATGATGGCATCTAAAAGTAAACCATTCAACGTTCTTGTCCTCTATCACTTTTTCATTCTTCTTTTTTTTTGGGGGGGGGGGCTATGAAGAGGACAATTCTATTAAAAAAAAAAGAAAAAAATGGTAACAATGTCGCTCTCCGTAGCGTCACAGAACTGCCCCATAAAAGCCACACGTGTAGAAATACATACTTAATGTCGTTGATATGTAGGTGGTGCTGTTATTAGTTAGTAACAATCTCTCGCTCAACAGCGTAACGAAACTGCACCAGCCAGTATGGAATGTTCCCCTTAATTGAACACCCTGTACAGGTACATGTTTGTAATTGACATGTAGATGGCGCTGTTCATCCTGTCGGTCTCGTGAGCCTTCTTTGCCTAGTGTCGGTCTCGTGAGCCTTCTTTGCCTATAGTGTCGGTCTCGTGGGCCTTCTTTGCCTAGTGTCGGTCTCGTGGGCTTTCTTTGTCTTGTGTCGGTCTCGTGAGCCTCTTGTGCGTACTGTCGGTCTCGTGAGCCTTAATTGTGTAGTGTCGGTCTCGTGGGCTTTCTTTGCTTAGTGTCGGTCTCGTGAGCCTTTTGTGCCAGTGTCGAACTCGTGGGCTGTATGACTCGTGAGCCGTATAACTCATGGGCTGTATGACTCATGGACCTATTTTTGATGTCGGTCTCGTGGACCGTATGATTCGTGGGTGTCGGTCTCGTGGGATGACCCCACTACATCTTACGTGTAAAGAGTTTAAATGCAAAACAGATAAACGCCATTTCAAAGTTGTTGTTTTTTTTTTTTTTTTTTTTAAATGAGGTGATCATCAAGAAGAGAAAAATGAAACCTTTTCAACAATACTGTAATCGTTGCATTACAAGAAACATTTTTCAAGTCTTATTGTGATTAAAACAAATTTCTCTGTTTTTGATACGTGACCCGCTACAACAACAGGATCCTAAAGTCGCTGACGGGCTAGCCAAGCATGGCCCAGAAAAAAAAGAAGAACTATTTTCAGGCCTTTCCTTTGATCATTTAGCTTCAAAATTTCGGCAGATGATAGAAGATACATTAGACTACAAAATTATGTTAAAGACAGAAATCCGAACGTTTTGACAAATTTTGGTGATCTGACTTAAAACTCGATTTTCTCGGCTCACCCGTCAGCGACTTTAGGATCCTTTTGTTATATAAACGTTCAAACACTCACCCACACATAATGTATAATATACTCACATATATATAATGTCTTGTATTGTAATTGTTCGGCGTATTGGCAGTACTAGAAATAGTAATAGTAATATCACGATAGAGGAATGCATTAAATGCCAGTTGGCTTGGTTTTTTATTCCAAATCAAAATTTCCGGGGGGCTCCCCCATCGTCAGGGATGAAAGTGCTTAATACATCTAATACTAAGATAGATCAAAATGTCTAATAATAGTGTTTAATAATATCACGCATTCAATATCATTGAAGGCCCAGCAGCTCTGAAAGTATCCCAGATTCAGCAGTATACACACACATCAACTCAAGCAAACACTCTTTCAATACCAAGGAGGTGATCATCCTGGATAGAGAATCCAAATGGTTTGAAGGGGGCGTTAAGGAAGCCATTTGGGAAAGAATGGAGAGACACACAGTATACAAGAGAGGAGGTCTCTGCTTCAATAATTTATCACACACGTGGGACCGGGCCGTTCGCAAGATTCCAAGCCGTCTTTCGCGCTCTTAAAAAAGGTCCAGCACAATCTCGCACGAAATAAGGACCGTTTGTCGCGACATAAATTTTCACCCCGTCAAAAATTGTCGCCCCTTGAAACAGGCGACAATTTTTGACGGAGTTGGCGGCTTGAATTGTCGGCCCGTCACAAATTGTCGTCTGGCGACAATACATTGGTTATGATGAGGGCTGACGGCAAAAATTGTCGACCGCCCTCGAAGCACATTTTGCTGGGTAATATCATGGAGCTACTAGGTTAGTAGCTCCATGGTAATATCATTCTTGACATAGCAATTGAAATACCAAAACATAACTTACATGGCTATATCCATGCAAACAAGCCATGTAAAAAGTCACAGTGAGGTTTCAAGAAGTGTGATGTGCGGGCGCACATGATAATTGAGAGTCCGTCCGTGTGTGTGTGTGTGTGCGTGTGTGTGTGTGTGTGTGTGTGTGTGTGTGTGATAGAGCGCTGAGCGTATTGTGGGAATTGTGTCGCTTGAATGTTTCGTTCCTTTTATCTCCTGCGGGCTTACGTAGACACACGAACGCTCTCACACAACACACATACGTACGTAGCCCACGTACACCAAACCCCTCAGATGCAGGCACAAAACTCGATCATACACGCACAAAACTGCGCCCACAAACACGCATCACCACACACCCTATACACATACGTCACGTACCCACATACACACGTACGCATACATGCACACGTATACACACAGACAAACAAACCACTACCACTATACAACCACCACACATGCACAGTTTCCACATATTGTATTAGTATACTCCAGACACACACACACACACACACACACTCCGTCACAAATTGTCGCCCCGAGCCGGGGGTGACAATTTTTGACGGGGCGACAATTTATGTCGCAACAATTGTTTTTGCCATCACAAATTGTCGCCATCGAGGTCAAAAATTGGGAACTGCACAAGCATCAAAAAATGTCGCCAGACGACAATTTGTGGGGGCATCCCACGAGACCGACACCCACGAGTCATACGGTCCACGAGACCGACATCAATAATAGGTCCATGAGTCATACAGCCCACGAGTTATACAGCTCAGGAGTCATACAGCCCATGAGTTCGACACTACGCACAAAAGGCTCATGAGACCGACACTAAGCAAACATAGCCCACGAGACCGACACTAAGCAATAAAGGCTCATGAGACCGACAGTAGGCAAAAAAAGTCCACGAGACCGACACTAAGCTAAAAAGGCTCACGAGACCGACACTAAGCAAAGAAAGCCCACGAGACCGACAGTACGCAAAGAAGGCCCACGAGACCGACAGGATAAACAGCGCCATCTACATGTCAATCACCTGTACAGGGTGTTCCATAAACGGAAAAATAACATACTGGCGGGTGTAATTTCGTAACGCTATCAATTGAAAGATGGTGACCATCTACATAATTATGAACGTCATCAAATATGTATTTCTACATACTTCGGGGGGGGGGGGGCAAGTGTGTCAGGGAGCGACATTGTAATTAAGTAGAAAAATTGAATTGTATTCTTCATGCCCCCGCCCCCCCCCCCCCAAAAAAAAAATAGAAGAATTAGTATTCTTCATCTCCCCCCCCAAAAAAAAAAGAGACAAAAAACACAAATGAATTTAAAAGAGGACAATAACGGTGTATGGATTAATTTTAGAGCTTTGATAATGCCATTGTGCTATTCTAATAGGCTTTCCCAGTTTTTGGCTAGAAGATGGACAAGATGTGAATTTTACCTCTTCTCTTTCCCGATGCACTAGTTACTTATTCTATTTTAGATATTCTACCCTCCTGCTTTGACGTTTTGCAGTAAGATCTATCTGTAATTTTCTCTGAAACTATAAATGTAATTCTACTGATTAAAACGTTTTATATCGCAGGGATTTACCTCAATTTTGTGGCTTGTGTTATTCTCCTCCGAACAGTACATTTTATCGTGAAATACAATAGCTGTTTTCATGGATGCATCTGGTTTTTTTCCGAAACCCTAACGCTACCTTTATAGACGATTACGTTAATTTTTATTTTTTATTGATACTAAATCAACATCCTCGCAGGTTTATTGTGGAAAGATCTGTTACACAATTTTACTGTACATTGTTCATTTTTTTTTTTCACAAACACACACCCATGCAAACACAATTAAAGATCCTGAACATTTCGGGGGGGGGGGGGGGGGCAACTGATGGGGTAACACCCTGCCGGAGATGGCAACTCTTCTTTTCTATCTCTCATATCTTCCTATGCTATTATCAGGACACCCTATACAATTTCATGGTCTATAGGTGGCGCTGTTCATCCTTTCGGTCTCGTGGGCCTTCTTTGCTTAGTGTCGGTCTCGTGAACCTCTTTTGCGTAATGTCGGTCTCGTGAGCCTTGTATGCGTAGAGTCGGTCTCGTGGGGCTTTTAAGTGTAGTGTCGGTCTCGTGGGCTTTGTTTGCTTACTGTCGGTCTCATGAGCCTCTTGTGCGTAGTGTCGGTCTCGTGAGCCGTATAACTCCTGGGCTTATCTTACTTCATGTCGAACTCGTGGGCTTTATTCACTCAGTGTCGAACTCGTGGGCTGTATAACTGGTGGGCTGTATGACTTGTGAGCTGTATGACTCGTGGCCTGTATGACTTGTGAGCTGTGTAACATGTGGGCTGTATGACTCGTGGGTGTCGGTCTCGTGACGTGCACCCCAATTTGTGACGGGGCGACAATTTATATCGCAACAACTGTTCCATCAACGGGAGCGTCATTCTCCCGAAGAAGCCAATTGATATTTGGCGAAAACGAGGCAACAGTGAGTTGGATATCAGTTCTTTTGATTAAACTAATTATTGATCTTGCACTTTGACTGGATGAATGAGAAGAATTTACATCTGTGTGATGTATACTTTACGAATGGTACGTACACTGTACATACATGCTCTCAACAGTCATGCTCAATGTAGCCTACATGTACCTTATATCATACATGCCAACATTTTGATTTGAGAAAGAGGTAGAATCCAGGCAAGGGAGCGAAGCGACCAAGCGGGGGGGGGGGGGGGGGGATATTGGATTGGGTGCGCTTGCGCACCTTCCAGAGCAGGGAAAATGTGAAATTAGAGAAGTAAATCTGGCTCACGTTATGCTTTGAGGTCCCATTTCAATGATTATCTGAATTCAATATGATGAGACTTCTAGATGGGTGAAAACGTTGAACGATGTACAATTGGCCATTTTCGGGCTTTGCGATATTCACACCCTTGTAAAATTGTCACCTGTGGGTGTTTTTCATAGTTTTAGGTATCATTTGGTAGGGGAGGGTTGTGCCTTTCAGAAAATATACACTTTGTATTGTTGTTACCGCATTTCCTTAAAAAATAATGCCTTAAAGCTGAAAAAATTGACAAAAATACATATTTTATGAAAAAATCCCAGAATCAGACGTCGCAATTTTTTGTTCTTATCCAATTCTACAGCTTTGTTTTTCCTTGTGAGTAAGCCCACATACTCCAACTATTTAATCAAGTACTTCTGCCATGAACGTGTTTATTATTTATCTTATCAGGAACTTTTGAATTCACTCATGTCTGAAAAAGAACGTCTCTGAATGAATCATCTTTTCCTTGACGCAAAAATTTCAGGATGAATATGAAAACATGTAGGTCATATTTCTTTAGCGTCTTATCCATACTACCATCCCATCAAAATTTGTAAGTGAGCTGTATAAAATAATCGCGTGGTGGCTCATTAAAGAAAAATATACTGAATAACCATCAGAGATGTTCGATTGGTTAATGGTGTCATTAATGAAAGTTGATTATGCTTGAGATAAAAACTGGTGATCAGTACGTCAGTGTGAGCCAGGCGATTATGATGATTGGCAACAAGAGCAACATACCATTGCATACTGTCCATAAAAATGAGTTTTGGTTGAAAATCCAAATTGGCAAACGTTTCTGATCAAGGCGAATGTCTCTTATTGAAAATCTCTGAAGGGATATTCCCTTATCTGACACTTAAGGGCTTTTTACACTTGTAAATTTTTGCTTAGTCCCGTACCAACGGTGGGGCTAAGGGGGGGGGGGGGCCTTAGCCCCACCGTTGGTACGGGACTATCCTTAGCCCACTTTCTGTTTACACTCGTTTTTGCCAAAGTGGGCTAGCCCCACCGATAATCCCGTACTATCAGGCCCTGCAAAATAGCAGGGTTAGCACCGCAATTGCGGTGCCAAGCAAGTGAGTGTAAACACAACGAAAAAATAATCCGGGGCTAAGCGACGGACACGAAGTCCGACCCCCACTGACCAATCAGAAACGAGGTAATCAAGTGCTGCCGGTGCGTGCGTGTACGTGTACAGTGCACAGCGTAATCATGAAAATTCATGTGGTTTGGAAAGTCCGGGGCTAAGAAATACGAGTGTAAAAAGGTCAGTTTTCTCCTTAGCCCCGGACAAGACATAGTACGGGACTAATTGGCCAGTGTAAAAAGCTGAAAAAATTGGTACGGGACTAACGATAGTCCTGGGCCAGAGAAAGTCCGGGGTTAAGAAACACAAGTGTAAAAAGGGCTTTACACACTGCATGATACTTTATTTGCGCGCTTGTATTACGCACTGACGCGCCATCCTGGAATCGAGTCGGCATAATTCAACAACGGGAATGCCCACAAATCCTGAAAATGTGAGTTATAACAAAAACTTTCCTGGTGTTTGTGCCGATTTATAAGAGTTATCATTCCGTAGATTTGTCAATTAGTATCATCTGTGAAATTATGTATTTTAATCTTTGGATTAGAAATAAATTAAAGAAGGATAGACAGTAAATATGTAAGATTCTACATGAAGATCAAAGACCGCACATCTCTGAGCAAAATGAAAAACGTCTCTGATAATTACTGTTTCATGAAATAAAGACAGCTATTCTACAAATTATGAGAACATTAAAATAAAATTAGGTCTGGATGGGTGCGGTTAGTATTATAGGAACAAGAAGAACAAAGTTTACACGGGCGTGTTATAATATTAAGAAAAATGAAGCTTCCTGAAAGATGTTGAAAATATGTAGAAGAGTTTCAAATTTAAGGTTTTCTGTTGATTGAGCAAGTGTAAACACATTGCCTGGACAGAAACTGTGTTTTGTGACTAGTAATAGGTCAGTAGTCTATAATTATTATGTAGTTGTCACTTTGAATTACGTTTTTTTTTTTTTTGTGAGAGAAGCAGAAATGTAAGAAAAACAGGCTTAGGTCAGGGACGTTCTCTGAACAAATAAGATCTGTTCTCAAACCAATATTAATGACCCATCATGGCGAATTGCTGCCTACGTTTGTAGCACATAGGTTCCTCAATCCAAATATAATGCTAATATCTTGTAAAAATCAAACCCAGTAAGTACTGATAAGCAAAGATGTTTACGTCAGAGACGTTATACGGGACATTTTACATAATATCTACTACAATTGGGAGTAGATCTTTCATTATTCCACAGTAGATGGCCCTCGTATACATACATTGTTCTAGGTAATTTGCGAAATCTAAAAACAATGTTGATTTTATAATTTTGATCAGAGACGTTCATTTGTGCGTACATTCCTCCACTGCATGGCAAGTTAACTTTAATATCATTTTTACTCTATTTTTTTTTTCTTACAGCAAGATGGGAAGACCGGATGGATTGTAAACACTCCGAATATCCTGTTTAGGATCTTTAGTCTCAGTCATGTTCATGGAGCACGGCCGTGGTACTGGCAAGACCGGACGGACATCTTGGAGGTGCCATCTGTTTACACAATAATGACTTTCCCAACCCCGGTTTCAGGTATCGCAAGCGACACAGTCGATACTATGCACTGATTGAGGACATTGAATACCAAATGAAGGAGAAATTCAGTTCAATGTTATAATGCCGACTCCGTTTTTAATGCACATCACTACGTTTGCTTTTGAGCCTGTGAAATTTGAGGCTTACACGCTAAGAAGTAATGGTTCAATTTGCACCCAATTTGAAACAATGGCAGGACACACTTGAACCCTTAATTATGTTTAATTGCACCCTTACTTAACTGCCTTTTTGAATTTTTCCAATTTCTGCAAATAAGGTTTTTGTACAGTGGATAAGAATATGCAAATGAGTGAGCTAACCATGTCATAACCTCTCCATTTTCCATTGATCGTGTACAAAAAATAACGAAAATTTAATGTTTCTGGCATTGAAATCTGAAACATAATGCTATTCCTGGTTGATTACCTTCGGAATAGTGATCAGTTACATATATACCCGGATTTAAGCCTGGGGCATAATTATGTTTGAATGAAAAAACTGGAAATTTCAAAATATTATGTTCAAATGTTATGGCAACTTGTGAGGGGATGACATGCTCATTTTGCCATTTGCAGATTCATAATGACCATTCAAAAACTGTTTACTGAAGAACTAGCGAAACTTCAAAATGTCACAACCTTCTCATTTTTGTGGAGCCCGTATGATTTTCTTTCGTATCAGCGAAAAACTTTATACATTTGGGCTTAATTTCCCCTTTAATGAAGCTCTTTCCTTTGGAAGTAAGGTGAAATATTCTAGTGATATTTTTGAGGTTTGTAAGCCAAATACATGAGAAAGGAAAAATACTAACGTCTGTGATGAAACAAGGAAACGTCTATTAAGAATGTCCTTTACCAAGTTTCCACTATGAACACTATGCATCGCCTTTGAGTTGAAGGAAGAAGCATTAATAATCCCTTAACGATGTGACAGATAAAATGTGATATTGTTATGTTATCATTGCCAACCTCTTGAAAGAGGTTTTCAGTTCACTTTTGGTCAACAAACAGTTGCTATACCATACTGTCGATATTCTTTTGAGTTTGGTGTTGTGGCAAGTGCATTACATTGTTTACAATTTATATCTGCCATAGTATGAAAAAAAAAGCGCACCGAAATTTGGGATGGGCTTTGGGATAAGCAAAGGTTAATTACAGTTTTCTGAGACGACATCATAACAGTGGCCCAGGTACGGTCCCTAATGAAAATCCAAACTGGCTTATACTCGTACAATCATATTTTAGACTAAGGGGTCAAATTAAATTAGTATCATTAAATTTGTGTCTACCTTTGTTATAGATTTGGACTACAATTGAAAGCAAACATAATATACAAAATTGATAGCGTGTGGGCACACCTGCATATACACCTGAAGGTAAAATGCAAAGAAGTGGTCATCATAACAAAAACAATTCTCGACATTTAGGCCTAGGTAAATGATTTCTCAATGAATGTGGAATGTCCAGTTGCGAGCATCTTTTAAAATAGGGAGTTTGATGTCTAATTTTAGTGATAACTTACAGCCGAAACGTCCCTGATCGAAAAGCAATTGTCTCTGATATAAATGATTAATTATGTAAAGTAGTTGAAATTGCAAGTTTTTCATGTAATTTTGTTGTCTGTCATTAAAAGGTGTTGTAAGATCTGATTAATATATCAAGAACAGGCTTTTTGGTGCAAAAATCGAAATTCCTCTTACAATTTGGAGATTCGTAGTTATACAATCAGTTAGTATGAAAAATAATTCAAGTTGAAATTACCATTCTGAATCGTTGACAAAAGATTAACATGTGTTTAATAAAGGAAAATGTTGTTTGCTCACAAAACTCTTAAATATGGATCAAAGGACATCACTTGTATTGCCTGTGTCTGAGGAACGTCTATGAATGAAACCAGAACGTCTCTGATCAAAACATGGCTTTCTTCTAGCGTCTGTATAGTGCTTTTATGGTGATTTTATCAAACGAAATGCACTAAATTCATTATTAGTATCTACTGAACATTAACATTTAAACAAATGAGACCCCTGCTACATGTTTTGTTCAAATGAGATGAAAGTGAAGATAAGAATATGAAAATCTCTGCTTAAATGACAAAAACTCCAATTTTTCTTTAACTTCCATAGATTTTGTAAACTTCACAGGAGGTAAACAATATTTTAAGAACAAATTAACACAGTCTTCGAAAGTATGAACAAGATTCTTTCGAAGACTACAAACTATCTTCATTCAATGTTTTTTTCACCCTTCATTTGAATTTTCACTAAAACGATGTTTATTTTAGTCAGAGACGTTCGCCATTATGTCACAGTTCTATTTAACCTCGAATAAAAACAACACCCTTGGAGATATCCCAGTATAATTGGGTTTGCAAGAAAGCTGACAATAATGACATTTCACTGAGATATATTTATATCAATGAGTCACATGTTTTAATTTTGACCCCTGATTTGCCCAACTGTACATCGTATCAACGTTTTCACCCAGATGAATTTAGACATCATTCAAATCTATTTCATTGTAACAATAATATTATTTTTCACACGTCCTCATTTAGGATGAATGACAACATGGGTTACAATTTGCATCGTTGCTTCAAGGTGGAAAATCATTCTATACTGTTTGAGTTTTGTAAAGCATAACTGTGTTTTTAAGGAAAACTGCTTTAGTATGCCAGTATGTGATATAACTACTCTCCCAAGCGGGACACATATGAGCCAAATGATTTCTTTTGAACACGAATTGTGTTGAAATGTTGTTGGGAATTCATTCGCAAGTAGATGTATGAAAACTCCAACGTTGAAAACATCGTGACGGGAAATGTTAACAGTATGCTCGAATGCTTCGATGTGTCCTGCTAAGCATATTCATACTCGTAGGGAAGAAATAAAAAAAAAAATAATTCCCGATTCATGGGAAACGTTGAGGGTGACAATGGGAAGAGAGACCCTTGCTGTGCATCACAATGGATGCTAAAGGTGGAGGTGATTAACTGGGATCAGGTACAAAGACTCGCGATCTAATGAGCAGACAAACACATATTTTCTATTCTCCTCTCCGCGCCATCGGGATTTCTAAAAAGCATTTTATTGGTTTTCATCAGTCGACCGTGCATTTGGTACTTGGCAGTCTGGTACCCTGTACATCGTTCAACAGGAGGTTTTATACATGGAGTTCCAACTGGCTGTAATTATTCAAACAGTTGTCAGATTTCTATTGATGTACAAAAGAATTCCATAGGTGCACTTGTGCCTTTGATGATCGATGTTCCAAGCTTCCGTCTTGCTGAGCAATCTGAAAATTCATTTTGAACGTTATCATAATGTTGGCCATATTTTGCTTATTTGTTTATTAAATGAAATGAAATCTGACTTAATTATAAAGCATGTAAAACAAAAGTCATTTCCGTTCAGAAATTTGCGCAAAAGTGTAAATCAGAGGTGTATTATGTGAAAATGTTTACAACTGTACCATCCTGGAAATCTGGTTTTATCAATTTTCGACTTAATTTCCCCAAATGAAACTAACATGTAATAATCTTCAAGTACAATTCTTTATTGATAGAAATATCAGATTAGTGCCCACGTATGTCCAGTCGAGTAATTTTCATTTTCATTTCAGCATTTTTCCTCAATTTCTGTTCGCGCATCCTCATGTCTGTACCACCTAGCTTTTATAAGAAGGGATAGCGAAAAGTAATTACCATCACAAAGACATATCTTCCTTTGAAAGTGGCTGGCGATTATGCAATGAGACACGAGTCAATTGTCTTCGAATCGGCGCGGCAGATCCTGTTTCCTTGGCACATGCTTCAAATATTTTTGAGCGGCGGCTTCGAACATAGATCAAAGGGAATAACTCTGTTGTTACTCCATTTCTTCAACCTCCTTGGTTCAACCTACATTGTTCAACTACCACAGCATCTCTAAGACCCCGTTTACAGTGCGGGGCCGGGCTCGGCCGCGGCTCGGCCGCGGCCGAGCCCGGCCTCAATTGCGCGGCCGAGCCTAGCAATTTTGTCCGTTTACACTGCTGGGCTCGGCCGCGCTTTTAATTCAAACCTTTCAATATTTTGTCGTAGTGGCGCTCTGCTTGTAAACAAACGCAATTTGGTATAGCCTGGTTTTCAGACCCTTTGCCAACTGGATTCCATGGCGACGAAGTCACCGTTCGGGCAAAGGCCTTTGCCGAAGAAAAAAAATCCTTTGCAGGACAAAACCACCTTAAACTATACTAGTTTTCGACGTTGAGGGGGTTAATATCCTGAACAGCGAAAGATACAGGCAGAGGGTTTGGAAGCCAGACTAAAACTGGCCGCGCAATTGGCCGCGCATTTGGCCCAGTTTGCGTTTATACCAAGAAAAGGCCGAGCTCGGCCGCGGCTCGGCCGCGGCCGAGACCACCTCCAGAGCGAGGCCAAATGCGAGGCCAATTTTGGCCTCGCATTTGGCCTTCTGCGCGTTTACACTGAAGCGGGGCTGGACTCGGCCGCGGCCGAGCCGCGGGGTCTTACAGACTACCACAGGTACAATGTCCCTGACCAACATATCTCGATCAATGTATCACATCATTCCTTGGTTCTATTTAGGATTTGCTCAGTACATGAAGTCCTTTCTGATAAAGATTTATGGTAAAGCCGTACTTCACTTTCTCCTTTTATTTATTTTTTTTTTTTTTTGGTTCATGTTATTAGAACGAAAAAAAAAATCAAAATCCACAACCTCAGAATATTTCTTTGCAAGTAATTCACAAAGACGCATAAAAAAAAAAAATCATGGGCGTACATACTCGAGCAGGAGTCGAACCTACGACCTCCTGATCACCGTACAGGCGTCATCTCCACTAGACCACTGAGCTTTCGCCCGACAGCAAGTGTTGGTTGTAATCCTTATAGCATGCAGCATGATTTTTTTTTTTTTTTATCATGGCTGCTACTAAAACACCGATCAATTCAGTGCTTATTTGCGTCGATGTAGGGCAATTTGTCAATCAGTTGCAATGACAACATCTCGACGGAAGAATTTCATGAACTTGAATAACAAAGCAGCACCCGCTGCATGCTAAAAGGTTAGGAACGAACACTTGGACCCCGTTTACAGTGCGAGGCTCGCCCGGCCTCTTCTTGGACCCCGTTTACAGCCCGGCCTCAATTGCGCGGCCGAGCCTCGCAATTTTGTCCGTTTACACTGCTGGGCTCGGCCGCGCTTTTAATTTAAAGATAATAAAAAGTTTTGGTACCTCAAAAGTGTCCTCGAATTTCCTTGTCTTAGTTTGTGTTTCAGGATAAAATACCTTTCATATAACTAACACTGTGAGACTTACTCGCCCCCAAGTGCTCTCATGTCTTAGTAATCATGCAATTAACTGCGACCAGCATCCCCATACGCATAGCGACCAGCAGTCCCATACGCATAGCGTAATCGGGCTTCGCATTGTAGCATTCAGGATCATGACAGATTTAGTATCGCAGGGTAAATGTCAACTGAAAATCCCATAAATTCTTCAATTTGAAGACTTACCAATTAAGTTGAAGTATTGAAAAGAGGCTTCGGGCAACGTTTGGTTCTGCCTATAGTCCCTTTCTGTTCGAATTGATGACTGAATGTGACTCGGTCGACAGGACCTTAGGAGAGCTACATACAGTACACTGAATACTACAGCCAGTGCACGCGAACACATCACATGCACACAAATTTCAAATCCATGAACGGATAAGATGTTTGTGTGCGCATGCGCTGGTCATGTTATCCAGTGTATGTAGCTCTCCCAAGGTCCTCTCGACCGAGTCACTTTCAGTCATCAATTCGAACAGAAAGGGACTATTGGCAGAACCAAACGTTGTTCGAAGCCTGTTTTGAATACTTCAACTTAATTGGTAAGTCTTCAAATCGAAGAAATTTTTGGATTTTAAGTTGACATTTACCCGCGATACTAATTCTGTCACGATCCTGAATGCTACAATGCGAAGCCCCATTACGCTATGCGTATGGGGCTGCTGGTCGCAGTTAGCTATGCGTACAATGGGCTGCACGCTGCTGGTCGCAGTCAGTGGTTTCGTACAATATTTATCGACGCTGTACAGCGTCGGCTCTGGTACGAAACCATTATTGCATGATTGCTAAGACATGAGAGCACTTCGGGGCGAGTAATTCTCACAGACAACGTACTTTAACCTGAAACACAAACCAAGACAAGGAATTTCAGGGAAGCTTTTGAGGTACCAAAACTTTTTATTATCTTTAAACCTTTCAATATTTTGTCGTAGTGGCGCTCTGCTTGTAAACAAACGCAATTTGGTATAGCCTGGTTTTCAGACCCTTTGCCAACTGGATTCCGTGGCGACGAAGTCGCCGTTCGGGCAAAGGCCTTTGCCGAAGGAAAAATCCTTTGCAGGACAAAACCACCTTAAACTATACTAGTTTTTCACGTTGAGGGGGTTAATAACGTGAATAGCGAAAAAGTACGGGCAGAGGGTCTGGAAGCCAGACTAAAATTGGCCGCGCATTTGGCCCAGTTTGCGATTACACCAAAAAGAGGCCGGTCTAGACCACCTCCAGAGCGCGTTTACACTGAAGCGGGGGCTGGGCTCGGCCGCGGCTCGGCCGCGGCCGAGCCTCGCACTGTAAACGGGGTCTAAGTGTAAACGCAAACTGGACCAAATGCGCGGCCAATTTTAGTCTGGCTTCCAGACCTTCTGCCCAGTACTATTTCGCTATTCACGATATTAACCCCCTCAACGTGGAAAACTAGTATAGTTTAAGGTGGTTTTGTCCTGCAAAGGATTTTTCCTTCTGCAAACGCCTTTGCCCGAACGGCGGCTTCGTCGCCACGGAATCCAGTTGGCAAAGGGTCTGAAAACCAGGCTATACCAAATTACGTTTGTTTACAAGCAGAGCGCCACTACGACAAAATATTGAAAAGGTTTGAATTAAAAGCGCGGCCGAGCCCAGCAGTGTACACGGACAAAATTGCGAGGCTCGGCCGCGCAATTAAGGCCGGGCTCGGACGCGGCCGAGCCCGGCCCCGCACTGTAAACGGGGTCTTGCTGTCGGGTGAAAGCTCGGTGGTCTAGTGGTGATGACGCCTGTCCGGAGATCAGGATGTCGTAGGCTCGATTCCTGTTCGAGTATGTACGCCCATAATTTTCTTATCATGGCTACTACTAAGACACTGATCAATTCAGTGCTTCTTTACGTCGATGTAGGGCAATTTTTCAATCAGTTACAATGAAAACATCTCGACGGAAGAATTTCATGAATTTGAATAACAAAGGCGTACCCGCTGCATGCTATAAGGATTAGAACGAACACTTGCTGTCGGGCGAAAGCTCGGTGGTCTAGTGGACTGGGAGATGACGCCTGTCCGGTGATCAGGTGGTCGTAGGTTCGAATCCTGCTCGAGTATGTACGCCCATGATTTTGTTATCATGGCTACTACTAAAACACTAATAAATTCAGTGCTTATTTACGTCGATGTAGGGCAATTTGTCAATCAGTTGCAATGAAAACATCTCGATGGAAGAATTTCATGAATTTGAATAACAAAGCAGTACCCGCTACATGCTATAAGGATTAGAACGAACACTTTCTGGATAGGGCGAAAGCTCGGTAGTCTAGTGGAGATGACGCCTGTCCGGAGATCAGGAGGTCGTAGGTTCGAATCCTGCTCGAGTGTGTACGCCCATGATTTTTTTATCATCAGCTTTCATGAATTTGAATAACAAAGCAGTACCTGCTGCATGCTATATGGATTAGAACCAACACTTGCTGTCGGGCGAAATCTCGGTAGTCTAGTGGAGATGACGCCTGTCCGGTGATCAGGAGGTTGTAGGTTCGAATCCTGCTCGAGTATGTACGCCCATGATTTTTTTTTTTTTTTATCATGGCTACTACTAAAACACTGATCAATTCAGTGCCTATTTACGTCGATGTAGGGCAATGTGTCAATCAGTTGCAATGAATTGAAAGTTAGTTGAAATTGAAATCAATTGATACTTGTTATGCCTTTAGTCTAATGGCCATTGAATATTTTCGTTAAGGCGGATAGGTTTATTTCACCGTCACACAACTAAGAAAGTATGGTCCTTGTAACATTTTCATGCCTTCGCCATAGTGTCGCCGGAGGTATTATTTTTCGGGTTGTCCTGCCGTCCGTCCTTCCGTCCGTTATTCCGTCCGTAATTTATTTTGTGGACAGCGTATCTAAAAAGAAGAAGAAGAAGAAGAAGAAGAAGAAGAAGAAGAAGAAGAACAACAACAACAACAACAAAAACGTTTGAGGTAATGAAACTTGGCTTATGTATGAACGGGCGAAGTTGTGCGTAGAAACTTTTGGGTCCACACGTTCAAGGTCAAATGTCAAAAAACCAAGGTCTAATGCTCAAAATTTCACTATTACCCCCATATTTATGCACTGCCAGAAGATATTTTCTTGAAACTTAGGGTATACATGAACTACAAAATAAAGATTCTCCAGAGAGAATTTTGAGTCGTGAGGATAACGGTCAAAGGTCAAGTAAAAATATTTTATCACCTTTTTTTTTTTTACATATCTTTGGTTCAAGGTTATCTTCGTGGAACTTCGTACATTATGCATGCACTGACTGGCAGCGATTATCTATGGAAATTGGGGGGTCATGACTTTAAGGTCAGGGGTCAAAGGTCATCAACTCCTCAAAATATCACCATTTCCCCTCGTATAAATACAATGCCCACTAAGTTGAAACTTTATATATACATAATTCACCAAATAAAGATTCTCTGGGAAGTTTTTTTTGCCAAAAGATCAAAGGTAAAAAGGTGAAAGGTCAGGTGAAAGTACTAAATTTCACTTCTTCCTCCATGATCAAAAGTGTCTTAAGGTATCATCATGAAACGTAATACATATTTGTGCATGCTCTACCTGACAGCGATTCTCTTATGAATTTTAGGGTCATAAGGTCAAAGGTCAAGGGTCAAAGGCCATGCTATTATTTTACTATTTAATACTTAAATCACAATTTTTTCTCCATACCTTGAAAATTGTTCAATGCATAAACTTATAAAAATATCAATAGTCAAGTAAAAATCCTCAAATCCCCAAATACCTGCACTCGTAGACAATATAATCATCCAATTAAATCTAGTTCATGGAAAGTGAGCATTCACATTTGTGACAAACCTGTCATTTCAATATTTTACTAATTATGTTAAACTGTTATCACACATTCTCAAGACGTACTATAGACCTATTAGGAGAACCATGCATTATGGCAGAGGCAAACCAGTCGCATTGCAAACATTTTTAGTTACACTATACGTTTGGTTTCAAAATGCATATTTCCTAATAACTAAAACTCTGAATTCAATTATTTTCTTCCGCTTTTTTCTTTCATATTTTCCTCTTTTTTCTGTGTTTGTTTTAAAGGCAAACATGTCGGGATGGGGTTCTTATTCATTAAAATCGAAGTTAAATAGATCATGACTGTACTATTGTAACATTTTCCTCATTCCTACTCCCTTAACAGAGATTGGCACAATCTGTTTATAATCATCATATCGATAGACCTGCGAAGAGGAGAGTCATGTTTCATTTCAATCGCATCGGTTGGTTGGTTGCCTTTGGCTCCTTCGTCCAACAGACGATCGTCTTCGGAATCATTTCGAGCTTCGTCGTCCTATTCGTTCTCCTTGAAGAAGAGTTCGAAGCGTCGGCTACTGCAACAGGTGAGAAAGGCCGTGGACATTATACATGTATTTTCAGTTTAATTCATTCAAATTTGTTAACTGCCTTGTTGAAGACTTTCACCCGATCAGTTTTGAAGTAAGGGGTTAGCTTTAATAGTAAATCTTTATATACTTTGATGAGTCGCAAAAGACGTCTTCCGGTCACCATAAAGATTGAAAAACATTTACGTTAAAGATCGCCGGATTTTCAGGTTGTTGAAGTGTTATAATTAGAAAGTAATGGCTTGTAATATATTCATGTATATTGTAGTGTCCACGCTCACACATTTACAAACTATTTGGGCTCAAGAAAGAAAAAAAAATATACAAATTTTAATTTGTTATCACTGGTATGATTACAGTGCCACCTGACGTCGTGAATATGTTGTTTTTCTTTTCTTTACTCTTAGGATGGATGGGATCTTTGGCTTGGGGAGTAGCAACTTTGTTCGCGCCCATTTCCGCCGCCTTGTATTCTCAATGGGGACCCAGACCTGTAACCGCAGCTGGCGTATGCTTATGTGCAGTTGGCTTGCTCGCGACCTGTTTCCTACCAAATCTGTGGGCAATGTACATCACATTCGGATTAGTCTTTGGGGCAGGAGCAAATATGATAAGTTTTTGTTCCCTCGACCTCATCGCAAAACATTTTCCGGGGAAATCTGGTACCAGGCCATTTGCCTTTGCTAATCTCAGCGGGGCAGCGGGTAGGTGCAAAAGTTACATTGTTTGTTGTTGTTTTCATTGGAAATTTGATGTCTCCGGACGTTATATCACATGCCCCTTTGGCAGTGTTGTATTTAGTGTATAATCTACACTTAGCAAAAAAAAATAAAAATAATAATAATAAAAATAAAAGCCCTCGCACCCACAACCGTTATGGTGACCGCGCTTTCTCCGTTTGTGCACCCCTGCTTTGGAACAACCGCCCTACTCATATTCAGTCCTCTGCCTCCGTTGACATCTTCAAAAAGAAACTTAAAACCCATTTATTTTTAGAACAGAACTGGTGTTATGTATACATTTGTAGTAGATTATTTGTATTCTAAGCTGATTTATATGTTTGTTTGTTTCGATAATTGTAAAGTTCTTCGGAACATACTGTATTAAGCGGTAAATAAATATTAATATTATTATTATTACTATAAAAGAATAGAAAGTAAACTCTTTTTCAAGTTCATATTTCTCATAGAACATTTGGCAAACTCTTAATGTTTCATATGCCATGTTAAAGATAATTTAATTGCCTCTAAACCTGGTAGGTGTATAAAAAGGGACACATTACGCATGAGTGAACACATTCAGTTCTCTCTTCCAAGGCACAAAAGTAACAATTGATGGGAAAAAGTTGTCAATCGTGCGAATATTTACACGGTAACATAAGCATTGCCAAACGTTTAATCTGTTTTTACACATGGAAACACTGAAATATTGGAGATTAAGTTTGTTGTAGATGATTTATTGATGATAACTATCTTTATGTGAATATCAACTTTACAGAATTTCGTCATTGTTGCTTTATATTTTCCTGGGAATACAGGCATTTCGGTTGGTGTCCATGGTCAAAAGATTACCCTCTACGTTTACCCACGTTCTTAATGCATTTATCTAACCGTCTCGACCTTGGGAGTCACCTTCAGAGTGATTTAAAACAAGTCCTCTTTTTTTTTTTTTTCCTGGAAATTCACTCTACCTATTTTGGCTACAAGAATAAAAAATTCTGTTAATCATCATCGATATACCTTTGACTTTCTCAGGTTTGCTCGTGGTGGCCACGATCGTCGATTCCACAGTTGATGCTATCGGATGGCGGATGACATACTCCATATTTGCAGCCATCCTATTTGTGATCTGTTTCCCTCTCTGCTTCGTCTACAAGTATCCTAGCGTGCTTCTGGAAGAGGTCAAGATCGAAAGTGCAAACGGAATTGACGACTGTTCTTATCCGACAGCATACGTGAATAGTGCGGCACAGGAGTTGGAAGAAAGAAGCGTGGAATCTTCCGTCATCACCGGAGCGAACTCCCCGACCAATGGCGATGAGTCCGATAAGTCAACACAACTGATGAAGGAGAAGAATTCAGGGATACACTCAACAGATACTGAGAGGAAAAGCAGTATTGCAGGATTATTGAGAGTTCCCGGTATCTGGATGTCGGGCCTAGCAACAATGGCTATTGGTATCGCTTCCACTTTGAACGTCATCATTCTGGTAAGAGGAAAGATTCTTGCTGTTACCAAGTTCAGATAATCACAGGCAGTTATAGACTCTTGTGGGTCGACGTACACACTGGTTTAGAATATTGCTGTTGGGCTTGCATAAAATCCCCTTTTTTTCCATTCTCTATTTCGATTTTATTTTATCAGATATTTTTTCTTTTCTTTTCTTTTTTTTGCTAGATGAAGAGGGTATTTGGAATACAACTGAGCATATTACTGCTACGGCACAAATTCTTGACTGGGAAATTGACTCTCTTGGAGTACGAAAATCTACATAGTGAAAGCTTATACATCAAATCTAGGCATAACCGATATCACACTTCTTCTTGGTTCTCTCTCTATCGCTCTTCCTCTTTTCTTTCCTCTGTTTCTTCCATCTCTCCATACCAACACACCCTCTCTGCCCTCTCCCTGCCTTCCTTTCTCAGGGTGATTATTTGGAAAATATAGGGATAAGTTCAAGATTGTCAACAGTGCTGATTATGACTCTTGGTCTGGCTGAACTACTGGGACGGCTACTCACACTTGTCGTTGGATCAAGTATTCCTGTCTCAAATCTCACCGTCCTAGCAGTCGTCCACTTCTCGGGAACTATTGTTTGCCTGATGGTGGGGCTGCTTCCCAACTTGGTAACGACTATCATCTACATTGCCAGTGAGTCTTCCCCTGTTGTCTCTACGCCGCGTCCCTAAACCCATGTCTGGTTAAAACAGCAATAATCAACCTCTGTTTCACTAAGATGATGTATCATCTTTTATGTACAGTCTGTAATTTGCGATGATCACTGTCTACAAAGAGCGTGACGGTCTTTGCTTAATTTATAACTGCTACTCGTCGTAAAAATGTAGTATCCACTGAACTTTTTTAATGTTGAAAACGAAAACGACTTCATGTAATACGCTCAAACTGTTTCATATGACTTTTCCAATATTAGATCGAATTATACTACGAACTCTCTTCGTATAAACATCCAAGAGCGAGTTATATAAGATATGTTTTATCTGATTCAACCGATTTAAGAATTACTCTGCCCCTTTATTATATGAGAAACGTACAATATTGATAAACGACGGTTCTTTCTGTTAGGTTAGAATCACTGTCAATTGTCTTGTTTGTTGCCTGTTTGATCTACGTGCAGTTGCCGGGATAAGTCGGGGCATAATATATTCCATCAATCTACCTGCTACCATAGAGGTCTTTAAGGGCGTGAACAGTTCGATCATTATTAGTGTCATGTTCCTGGGGAATGGAATCGGCAATCTTCTGTCATCAATTTGTGCAGGTGAGCGAACGCGTGCTCCGATGTGTATCTATATACAATTTTGAATGGTATCGTATATTTTCAGGATTCGTGCATCAAAGACAATTACAATTTGCAGATAACAATCGACTTAGTTGCTCCACAAACATATGTCTCTCTTTAAAGCTTAGACTTCGAAACTAATTAATCATGATTAATAAGTGAACAAGAGCTCGAACATTAAAGTTGAAAACCGTAAAATAGAAGATTATGACAGTTTTGTATTAAAAATAACATCTCGCTTGGACTTTGGTACGCAGGCGATCATAATAAAAAAAAAAAAACTACCATGCATCCAATTATCATCATCTATTCGTGATCTTCTTTTTTGGTGATCTTACTTCATGTTCGCGAAAATGCCCCGGGTGTGAATTTCTACAGACTGCCTGAAGGACTAGACACCACTTTTTGACCTATCTCTTAAGTAATATATTGGTGCAGTTCCGTTTTGAGCAGTTTCATTTTGATTACAATTATATTTAGTGCAATGTCGGACACTTTTCAGACGAATCAAACAAGAAATGTCGGGTAAGTGAGGTATAACAACCACTTGTCCGTTGCTATCATTATTTTTAGATTAAACGCCATGGTATGTGTCTGACTCGTTTTCTGTCCATTACTTTTGAAGCACTAGATATTAAAACCATCAAAGTCATGTGTGATATGTTCCCAAGTTTTGCCAAAAACAAAGAGCTAAAAATGAAATCCTAAAGTGAATTGTTTGAATTATTTGTGCCCGTAACAGGCCTTAGCGTTGACCTGACATCCTCGTACAGCGCTGCGTTCTTAATGAGTGCGGGACTTTACTTCATCTCGTCTGGAATCTACGTGAGCTTACGGCTTTGGCCCCACGTTTTAATCTTTACGAGGGTTCTCGCGGATACGCAGCCTAGTCGAGATCAGGAAACATCGGTAGAACGCTAAAAAGATAAAAGTAAACAGTTAATTGAGTTCCAGAGTCTGTTTTTTTTTCTATGTCAAGTTTACGTCAAGCGTAACTCCTAAAAATTTTGCTGTATGTACAATTGGAATTCTGATACCTGCAATACAGATATTAATATCGTTAACATCTATTACTTTATTTCTTGTTTTAAATATCATTTCGATGTCTTGTCAATATTCAACTTCGATTTGTTTGCTAAGAACCAATCTTGAACTGTGGCGATTTCATTATTCAGTATTGCACAGGTACTGTTGATAGCATTGGCAGAGATGAATAAATTATCATCTGCATATAAAATTGAGTGTAGTATTGCAGTTGATATGAGTGAATATTGCAGATCATTTATGTACAATATAAAACGTAAAGGACCTAGAACAGAGCCTTGTGGTAAACCAACATTTCATGTTCTGAATTGGAGAACAATAGCCGTTTACAATATACATACTGCTGACGATCCAAAATTGTTTAAATCCAAATTGTTTGGGATATAAAATCCTAGTATGACATAAAGAAAAAAGACGCTTTTGAGCAAGTTTTTCGAATAGCTTGAAAAACAGATAAAATAGAAATTGGTCTGTAATATGATTAAATAGAAGTATCACCTTTTGCAACTTCCAATGACGTAGTAAATACACCTTGTTCAAGAGATAAATTAAAGATACTGCACAGTGGTTTGGGGAGATTTTGAATAGGTTGCTTTAACACATAAGAATCAATTTCATCACAGCCTGGACTCTTCTTGTTTTGAAATTTCAAAACAACATCAATTTTTTTTTTTTTTTGGGGGGGGGGTTTAAGGGTTTTTATGACAAATGAAGAAGACTTTCTAAAACACAAGTAATCATTAAATGTTCTGGATGTATTCTGTATCGTATCTACTATATCGAACCCTATAAACCTGAAGTAATTATTAAACAAATTAACAATATCTTGAGGATCAGGTATGTCCTTATCATTGTGTTGAAGATGTAAATATTGCACTTTGTCCGTAATTTTATTCAAAATATAATTTATTTTACACCATGTCCCTTTCATATCCTTACCTATCTTATTAAAGCGGCTTTTATGATAATGTTTCTTTTTGTTTCTATATTACGTATAAACCGATTTCCTATAATATGTGGGGTTCTTCATGTATTAACATACAATCTAATAATATATTTCTTTGTACACGTTCTTTCCAATTCTTTTGTAAACCTTGGATTTACATCTGTTTTTTATACAATACTTCTTTCTGAGGGAAACATTCATTATAAACAATGGTCAGTTTATTCATGAAAGAAGAACATATCATTTTACTTTCATTTATATCATTCCATTCTACAGATTGTCATGAGCTATTAAATATATTGATACTATTACGATCTTTAAAACGTTTATATTATTTGTTATACAAGAAAAAGATGTTAAAAGATCAGTAAAACTATTTGCATGCTGAGTGACGGCCAAAAGATCTATGTTAAAATCACTTACAATAACCCACTGTTTATTTTCACAACTTATTGCACTTAGCGGTTTTTTTCCAATGCAGATAAAAAGTTATTCACACTTTTCCCAGGTTGCCTATAAACAATGATAAACATACCTGCTTTAAAAGATACTTCTATGAAAATAGTTTCTATGCTTGAATCTAAAACTTCTAAATCTTTGCGTCGTTTACTCCGTAAATTTTGTCTTTTGTCTTATCAAACAACCAACACCACCCCCATGTTTATCATTTCTCCCACTTCCTAAAAATTTATAATTAGAAATATTAATAGAGTCGACATCTGTTAACCAGGTTTCTGACAATGCTATACATGAAAATTGGCAAGAAATACTGACAATGATGCTACAAAGGTTATCGAAGTTTTTTTCACACTTCTACAATGAAATGTACTATTGATAAAACACTGTTGTTTTCCGAACAAATGTTATCATAAAGTCATTAAAATCATTCGGAAGAATATAATTCACATTATCAAGAGCCATACATTCACTGGAAATGCTTTCGTCTTCATGACCATTCAATATACACGTGTCACAATCTGAGTTTGAGGTATTTAATACAGTTCGCCTACGACATGTAGTACACAATTTGGACAAAGGAAACATGTACACATACACAGGGTTATCATTACATTCACAAAAATACATGAAATGAAACTGCATACAAGCATATCAAATATCAACTGAAACAAAAAAAAAGATGCAATTAGATGTAGACCTATGAAGAAGAAAGAATATTGGAGTATGCAAAAGCTTCCCTAACAAAAAAGAATACTCATTAGATTACACCTGGAGATCTATTGCCAAAGGGCCAAAAGCAGCCTTTTTTCATGTCATACATTTCAAATACACTGTGTAATTGTTCATGTTCACTCTTTTCACGTTTTGACAAGATTTTACAAACTATCCAAGGGTGCGTTTATCAACTCCTTTTCTCGGCAGAAACAGGTTATCCAAACAGCTCTCAAGGAATTTGTGCGAGTTGATAAACGCAAAACTGTTTTGAAAGCCCTTTAGGAAAGCCTTTACGAAAGGGTGCGTTTATCAACTCTCTTTTCTCGGCAGAAATAGGTTATCCAAACAGCTTTCAAGGAATTTTTACGAGTTGATAAACGCAAAGCTGTTTTGAAAGACATTTAGGAAAGCCTTTTCGAAAGCCCCAAATTTGTGGCTATCCAAACAGGTTTCCTAAGCAGGTTTTCAGAAACCTGTTTGTAAAAGCCTTTTGGAAGTTGATAAACGCAAAGCTGTTTTGAAACGGCTTTGTAGTCTTGTACTTCAGCACGCCTTATGATCTCTTCTCCTCGGGTCGAATTGCGCAATGCAGCTGTGCAGTGACAGGCCAGTTACAAAAATCGTGTTCGCGAAGAGAGTTGATAAACGCAACTATTTTTAAAACCGTTTCTAAAGGGCTTTGGAAAGGGCTATCGAAAGCCGTTTAAACAGGGGAAAGTTGATAAACGCAGCCAAAGTCTCATGCCGCCACTCAGAAATATTTGAAGTATGTGCTAAACTGGAGCAGCCTCACAGATAGGAAGACAATTGATTCATGTGGCATTGTATCATGACTCGTCACTCTCAAAGGAAGATATGTCTTTATGATGGTAATTGCTTTTCGCCGTCCCTTCTTAGAAAACAAGCGGCACATTAATATTACAGGCAGCCAGGGCTTTGGAAAGGGCTCTCAAAAGGGCTATGAAAAGGGCTTTCGAAAGGGCTATCGAAAGGGCTATCGAAAGCCGTTTAAACAGGGGAAAGTTGATAAACGCAGCCCAAGCTTCTTCTAGAGTGTATCATCTTCAGAGTACCACCACTTGATGTGTTGATCGACACACAGATTCTGCCATCCACACTCCATGCATGGGCGATTTTGATATTTTGCTTGCCTATCCTGGAAAAGGCATCCCACAACAATGCTCTATTTGCATCTGTCAAGTATTCATGGATCGAGATCTCGGTTTTTTATTCCTTCAATTTCTTTCTGTTCATCAACATCGTCTGGCGATGCATGTACGGAGTTAGCTTGACGGTGATGGGTCGTGTCTTGCCGCACATTCATTCTTTGTGAGGATTCCTCTGTCGCAGCCGATGACTGCGATCAATGGCGCTGGACGGGAGATCCACACACCAAGCATCTGCTTGGTGATGTGGCATTGTCTCGTTGGTGTTCTCTTTGTCTGCCTCTGGAACTCCAAAGAAACGAACACAATTCCTTCGGGAGTAGGCCTATTGCTCCTGGTCATTCATTTTTGTTTTCAGCTCACTGATCTCGTTTATTGCACCTTCTCTCTTCTTCTTTAGTTGATCAAGGTTTTTTTTTTTTTTTTTTACACTTTTCAAGTTTGCACTGTAGGCCAAAGACTTTGCCCTTCCGTTGTTAAATGCGCTGGAGAAGTTCCTTCACTTTGACTTCAATGGCCTCTGCAACACCATTTTTGATGGCTGTTAGAAATGTTTTGTCCTCAAGAATTTCCTTCACCAATGCTCCTGTCATTGTTCAAACCAAAGGTGAGAACACAGGATTGCAGAATATCAAATGAGTCAGGTACGCAGGCCCCTCATAGGCTACAGCCTGCGCTGTTCTGATACAAAATATGCTATCAGCTACAGTTGATTGAAGTACGGTCTCGCCCCAGACAACATGTCCACATGGGGCCCATTTGGGTAAGATACACTGTACGGGTTGAAGTGGGCTGACAACAACGGGGCCCATGTGGACAATTGGCTGCGGGGCCTGTAATGGCCCCACGTGGACTTGCCCGATGGGACCCCGGTGGGCATCATATTGGTACCATAGTATTTTCCCTCATTTAGTTTATCACTTTTAGTTGTAATGGGCTTGTCCAGGTACGCCCTTCTTGGGGCCCAAGTGAGAACCCATGTAGGACCCTGACGAGCCCAAGGTTTTCATATAAGCTCATCTGGGGGGAAAATAGGTTGATTAGGGCATACAACTCAGACGTGTGTGCACAAGCACACTCTGAGATTATGCCCTAATCGTAATCCTATATCCTAACCTAATCCTAATGTCATACCCCTATCTTTAATGGCCTACCCCCTACTCCTTAACCCAGCTGATGTTTCTATGTCACGTTTTTTTTTATATACCCTGCAAAATATACCTACATTAATGCTTGAAGACATGGTTACTTAAATTAGATTATCCAAATTTCTCATTTGAACATTCATAGATTTTTAGGAATGTTCATGGCATGTGTCCTTTAGGTCCTTTGTGGGGCCCCTGGGATGGGGGGGGGGGGGGGAGAGGTAAGTTCCAACAGGGATTTGGTATCAAATATTCATGTTTGCAAATGTACAGGCTCTATACATATATACGCGCGCACACACACACACACACAATCACACACGAACAAATACACAAACACACAAACACACAAACACACAAGCACACTTACAGTTGCACACACACATAAAAAAAAAGGCAGAGCTAGCCCTGAAAAGGCCCACCATGCTCCCAGCTTGCCATGTCTGTGCCCATGTGAAACCCAAGTGGCAAGCCCATGTGAAACCATGCCACCTACGACTCATGGACATTCATCCTTTCCTTAATTGATACATGCCTCTGTCTATGTCAAAAGTGTCACAAAAACATTTTGAATAGTCTTCCCTGCTTTGATCTTATGAGCTCCGCCGCCGGCACGCTAGTCTAGCGGGCGACGTATTTTTAGCCTAAATCAGTGATTGGCAGTCAATAGAGGGCGCGACGATGTGGAAGTCAAGTTGGCTATTTAGCCATTATTAAAGTACTGTAGAGTATATTTCAACTATTAAAAAATATGACTAAGTCCATTTTTCCTAATTTTCGACATACGTCGTTTTGCCTTAGTACGCTCTTCTTCGTGCGGACTTTGTTTAAGACCCGTCCAATCCTACTTCCAAATCCAACAACAGTGCACGTCAGCTGTCGTATGCTACGTCCTTCCTCTGTTAGGTCAAACGTGACTTTTTAGTGCTTTCTATTATCCCCTACACCTTTCCCTTCATTTAGTTTCTTTCAGCAAAATTCTCTTTAAAGCAACGCTGATAAAAGAAGCAAAAGAAGAAGAACAACAAAACACTCAACAGTTTTTTTTTTTTTTTTAAGTTTTATCACCGAAGCAACACAGAGAGCAATGACAATAGCCCGGATGAACGGCCAGGCTTTATACAACAACTACAAAAGGTCTTCCAAAGTATCTTGGGTATATACACATGTATCTTATCTGTTCCCTCCTCAGTGGATCTCTTGCTATTGCCCATAATTACTACTTATTTCCCAAGCTAAAACACACCGTTATCCTCAATCGCTTCCAAGCCGTTAGTCACTGAAGCAATAGGGAAGGTCGGGATGATATTCAACGGATGGACGTCAACTGATAAAGACTATATTATTGGAGAGGACCGAGTAGTATCAACAGACTCAACAACAACTCGCAAGGAGGTAACCATGCTATTGTCTTAGAGTTAATTACAAATATAAAGCCTCATTATGAATGATTTAACATTCCAGGTTTTTATCCGATTTCAATAACGATTTCGTTCATTTTTGCTATTTAGATTTCTACGACATGAACAAAGTCGACAAAGACATGGAGAAGATTCTTACTTTGTAAGCTGTCATCGTTGTAACACCGGCTGATGTTTACCATTGTATGAAATATATTGTTAAAGAGTGTAATATTCTCATTAAACGTACATTGAATGTCACTTCCACTACATCTTGCGTATGAAGAGTTTGAATGATGAAAACATCAGATAAACGCTAATTCACAGTTTTTAAAGTGAGGTCATCATATAAAAATTAATCTTTTCAATAATACTGTAATCGCTGTATAACAAGAAATAGTTTTCAAGGCATAATTCTAATTCAAACATAATTCCTTTGTTTTTTATATAAACCTTCAAGCACATGATGTGTGTGTGTGTTTAAAGGCTTATATAAAAAGCAATTATATATATATGTATATATATATATATATATATATATATATGAAGAGTTTGTTTGCAAAAACCGATAAGTCCATATTTGCCAAATGGAGATATTTGCGATTGAAGGTCAAGAAAAATAAAGAGAATAATAAGAAAATGTTTGCTTCTTTTGACCATAACTTCAAAAATGTAGTGACCAATATATCATTTAAAAGGTATTATTTTGTACTTTATGACAGAGATCGTACTTCATAATCTTCAAAAATGGACTTATCGGTTTTTGCAAAAAAAAAAAAAAAAACCTTCATATAGAGAGAAGGGTTTTCGACCGTCCACATAACCAGTGTAGCTCCTTCATTGTTTATTCAGTGCGAGAAAGATAGAGCATTAACGGACGTAGCTAGTTAAACGTACATGTAGTTTATTTCCAAGCTTTCAGGTTGCCATCATGCCCGTTGGCACTTTCTTTCTCGCACTATAAATATGAATATATACATATATTGCTTTGTATTGTAATTGCTCGGCGTATTGGCAGTACTAGAAATAGTAATAGTAACGTCACGATAGAGGAGTGCATTAAATGCCAATTGGCTTAGTTCTTATACAAAATCAAAGTTTTCGGGGAGCTCCCCCCTTCGACAGGGATCAAAGTGCTTAATATATTGTATATTGAGATATATTAAAGTGCTTAAAAATACTAGCAACTGTTTGCGAAACTCTGATTTTTCGGGAACATTCGTCAGAAAATCTGGCGAATCTCAAATTTGTTACTTTTGCAAACTTTCGCCGCTGAGTTCGATACCCCCTTAACGGAAACTTACCTTATAAAGCGGTTTTGACTTCTTGCTAATGGCTTCCTTTTCTTCTTGTAATGCATATCCAGAAATCGTAAAAATGGCCTGGAAAAAAAAGCTCTGTATTGACATATTAACCTTGATTTAGTTCTGCTGCTACTCCCTTCAATACTTCAATGTATTTTTAAGGTACATAAGAGTGTTTTTTCACTATTCCAAGACATGGCGACCCATACTCTCGCTCTGCGAACAATGAGTCCTGCGTCATCTACTTGTCTGTTTTTGTTGTTTTATTCACCGCCATTATTCATTTCAGACTAGACAGTTGATGGACTCTCTCGACTTTGGAAAGAACAGTCAAAACTTAATTCTTTGGAAAAAAAAAACATCATTGAAAATGGTTGATATTTCATTGAGATTGGACATAACATAAGAATCATCTTGCACACAATATAAACAAATCTTGTTTACACTTATCTGCAGTACATGCATACAGATTATAGCGTGTTTCACATCTGAATTACCTATCTTAAACCTTTTTCCTGAAATGTATTTTCTCGTGTGAAAACAAAAACAAAAACAACAACAAACCAACTCCACAACAGCAATTCTCTGAATCACCCACATTTTCTTTGTGTTACACGTAAAAAAACTTCCATTGTTGATCTTTATCTAAATTAAAGTGGATACCTCCTCTCTTGTTGAGTGTTTTTTTCTCTCCACTCGTTCCCAGAAGGCTTCCTTACACCCCTTTCAAACTATTTGGATTCGCTATCCAGGATGGTCAGCTCATTGGTGTTGGTAGAGTGTTTGCTAGAGATTATTGACGTTAATACTGCCGAATCTGGGATACTCTCAGAGCTGCTGGGTCTTCGGTGTTGGTTCATGCGAGCCCTCAGTGATTGTTGAGTCTTCCCTAAATCGTTGCAGTCCTCCAGGGAACATCGAATCCCGAAGACCGGTACGTTCCTCTCCTTTTCTTTGGCGGCTCGGTCCTTGACATACAACTAATTTCAGTCTTTAATAGTGATGTGGGGTTCGGAAGCAGTGGTAATGCCCTGTTTCTGGAATAATATCTTGATCTTGTCTGACAATGATGACATGACCATGATGGTCGACTTTCCGTCCCTGTAGCCCTGTGTTCTCCGTGTGTTCTTGCTTGGTTGTTCGGAATGTCAACTTTTGAGAATGCCCTGTCAGGGTATCCACATCCGACTAAATGTTTTTTCAATTGCTGTTAGTCTTGTCCTTTGTGACCTCGGAAGAACAGTGGACTAATATTGTGTCTGCCCTGTGGAAGAGGGTCCTGATGACAGCAGGTTTGTAAAGCAAGGAATGGTGATGCGACTGGCAATTCAGGTACTGGCCTGTGTGGGTTGGTTTCCTGTATACTGAAGTGGAGAGGGTGCCACCAGCTTCGACGTGTACCTCAACGGCTAAGACTGTCAGTTTCCGATCCTCGTATGGTCTTTGCGAGAAGAATATGTACATGTCCAAAGAATACCATTGATGTGACTGAAAAAAGGAGCACTCTCTTCTTCCTGAGGGATGACAAATGTATCGTCCACGTAGCGGAGCCAGATACGTGGATTGCGTCATGTGTAACTACTCAGAGCTGTGGTCTAAAACTCTTGCATGTAGAATGTTAGCGACTAGGGGAGAAACTGGCGAGCCCATAGCACATCCGTGTTGACGGCGTTCCTACCAATCAGCTCAGAATATTGGCAACGTGTTTGTGTAGTTGTAGGTCAAATCACTTAACACCTGCACTCGTAGACAATATGATTCATACAATTGAATCTAAAATCAAAATTAAAATTAAAATTAAAAAACACATTTGTGACAAACCTGTCATTTTTGTTACTTTACCTAATATGTTAAACTGTCATCACACATTATCTGGACGTACTGAAGACCTATTAGGAGAACCATGCATTATGGCGAAGGTATACCAATCGCCGTAGCGACATATCTAGTTACACTTTACGTTTGGCTTCCAAGTTATACTCTGAAGTCATTTGTTTATTTTTTCTTTCATATTTTTTATATTTTCGTGTTATTTTCGCTTATCAAAACATGTAGGGATGGGATTCCTAATCATCAAAAATGATATTGATTAAATCATGATTGTACTATTTGTGCATTCTCTTCATACCGACTCCTTTAACACAGATTGACATAAATTGGTAATAGTCATCATATCGATAGACCTGCGAAGAGGAGAGTCATGTTTCATTTCAATCGCATCGGTTGGTTGGTCGCCTTTGGCTCCTTCGTCCAAATGACGATCATCTTCGGAATCATTTCGAGCTTCGTCGTCCTATTCGTTCTCCTTGAAGAAGAGTTTGAAGCGTCGGCCACTGCAACAGGTGATAAACTCCGGGGTCATCCCATGAGACCGACACCAACGAGTCTTATATTCCACGCGACCACATAAAAAATAGGTCTTGGTAAGGCATACAGACCGTGAGTTATACGGCTAACGAGTCATACAGCCAATGAATTCGACACTACGCACAAAAGGCTCACGAGACCGACACTACACAATAATTAGGTTCACGAGACAGACAGAATGAACAGCGCCATCTGCTTGTTAATTACAAATATGTACTTGAACAGGGTGTTCCATGAAGGGGAAAATGACATACTGGCGAGTGTATTCGTCATGCAACCGAGGGAGATTTTGTAACCAATTGAACAGCACCATCCGTGCCATATCAACGACATCAAGTATTATGTATTTCTACACGTGTGGCTTTTAGGGGACAGTTTTACCACTCTGAGTAAGGGTGGGATTTCACGGAGCACGCGAACGATTTGCGAAGGACGCGAATGACAAAATTCGGAAAAGTTTTTCTCCGAATGTTTTCCGACAAGGAAGCCGAAAAATATTCTGGCGCAATTTGTGCGAAGTTTCCACGACGTATGTGCGAATGTCGTGTGTATCATTGCTAAAGTACAGCATGTTACGTACACGAAGAACACGCGACGGAAATGCGAACAATTGTCAATAATCATGGGAGAAAATGTACCCAAGGAGAGGTGGAAGCTGTCTTGAGTTGAATTTTTTTCTTTCCTCTATTTCTCCTTTCTTTTTCTCTCATTTCTCTATCGTGTGCTTGCCTACATTTTTTTTTTTCCTAGGACATATCTCCACTAGTAAAGCCTTTGATCTTTTTTTTTTTGCAGTTCCTCCAACACATAATCTCTATTCTTCAAATGAAATTTTACATACTTTAGATTAATTCTAAGTGTATTCTACGATTTTTTTTTGGTATATCTAACATTTATTTCTCCTTGCTGGTCTTTAATTTCTTTTGTTACTATGTTGTTAATAATTGTTTGATGTTTAGATGTAATATACGATTTTTATTTGTAGAAAACGTATAGGTCATACATCCGCCAAACGTGCGCTAAACGTTCGCAAGAATATCTCAAAAGGTACGCGAACAGTTTGCGATTACGTCGTAAAATTATCGGAAAAACTTCGCAGATTTCGCGTAACATACGCGAGACATTTTCAAAAGTTTCGGAGTCTGTTTGGGGTTTCACGAACATTTTGCGAACATCGCGCGTGTCTTGCGAAGGTCTTGCGCATATGACGAGGCTTTAAAGACACTTTCGAGAACAATTCACGAGGAAATCACGACCAAGTGTGCGGAAAAGGTTCGCAAAAAATTTCAAACTTTTTTGAAATTCTCGCCGAAGTACAAATTACATTCGCGAACAATTGACGACGCTTCCGAACCCTCACGTTCGTTTGGCGATCTTTTGCAGACTAAAATACGAATGCTGGATTTTGCTATTCGCGTCCTTCGCAAATCGTTCGAGTGCTCCGTGAAATCCCACTCTAAAGGAGCGACATTGTTCTGTTTTGTGTTTTTAATAAAAAAAAAAGTCCTCTTTATTGAACTACTCCACCAAAAAAAAAGGCATAAAAAATTATAGAGGACAAGAACAATGTGAAGGTTTAATTTTAGATGTCATCGAGCTATTTTTTACAATCGTGGCGAGTGGTGTGTGCGGCACGGAGACGAACGCAACACGCTGCCCCAACCCCTCCCCCCCCCCCCCCTTCTGTATTAAATGTCGTGGCACCGAATGAGAATAGCGCTGGCTCAATAGGTCAGCGAACACACGCTGTACTTTAAAGGGACTGTACAGTACTGGTTGAGGTGTTTTGAACATTCTTAAGTGAGATAATGAGAAACCTCTTATGAAATATGAAAGAGCATGTAATTTTAAGAAGGATTCAACGTTTATTTGATGAAAATTGGTTTTCAAATGGCTGAGGTATCCAAAAAAGTGATAATAATAAAAGGCGACAGGCCACAACTTTATTAGGATCTCTTTGTTTCACCTTGTTTTTGGATATCTCAGCCATTTCAAAACCGATTTTCATCAAATAAACTTTTGATACCCCTTAGAATTGCATGCTCTTTGACATCTCATAGATTGGTGTCTGAATATCTCGCAAAACGTTAAATGCTAAATCCTCACCTCGACCAGAACTGTACACACCCTTTAAATTACCAGACCCAAAATGGTTGTCCGAGCCACGAGAGCTTCCGATCAGTGCCGAATGGACGCACACTCACAGTGCGCATGCGCATGAAGAGAGGTCAAAAGACCCACGCATTTCCCGGCCTCTCTCGTCCAATCACCGCAGCTCGCGGTCACAATGTTTGTGCATGATGCGTACACACACACACACACACACACACACACACACGTTATTTGTGGCAGCACTGTCCCACGCGTTTATGGATAGCACTGCAAGAGTTACACAATAACGTACCATTAGAGGTGACGACCGTCCGACTTTAAATTTCCCGAATTCTAGCTAGACGGTGAACAGGCCGGGCTGTAAGGTTTCTTTTTCGCCCTTTTCGTTCTTTCTTATTATACATCCTATGCACTTGCCAATACCTGCCTGTAGCTAGAGTTCAATTTGTAATTTTCGCTGTAACAACTAATTATAATGTATACATTCAACGGATGAAAATGTTTCTTATCGCAGCGATTCACCTCGATTTGTGGCTTGTGTTTGTCAAATTGTTTTCGTCAAAGCGGAACAATTCGAACTCATGGGCTTTATTTACTTAGTGTCGAACGCTGCAGCGGGCTGTATAACTAGTGGACTGTATGACTTGTGAGCTGTATTTCATGGGGTGTATGAATCGTAAATGTCGGTATCATGACGAGTACCCGAAAGGCCGTATACCTTATACATGTATTCTAAGCTTAACCCTATAAAGCCCAAGGGGGGAGGGGGCACATTGTGCCCCCCTACCAAATTTTCGTTCGCCACTCCTACACCCTTTACCCGATTACAACCAAATTAGGTGACTTTTCCTAAAATCTTATTGCAAACATTTTGATATATAATTTAGCTATGTCTGATATTGCTGGTTGCCATGGCAACCGTAAACTGACAACCATGTTCATCAGATTTTGCATGTTTTTCTGTTCAAATTTCAATCAACAATATAATAATGAATGAAATGAGGGTTTTCTTGGCTGTAATTTATGAAGGACCAAAATGTGAAGTAATTTTGGTCAAATATTACCCTGAAATGGTCTTCTTATCATTTCCTTTATTTTTATGTGACGTAGGCATCAAACAATAGATATAATAGAAATAATCTAAAATACAGTATTTTCCAAAGACTATACCCTTTTATTTTGTGACATTATCACACGAGCTTTGCCTGTAATATCACTTGTTGATAATATTATCAATCTGCAAACTCAGAATTCCAATATTACGGAAATATTAGATGTGATACAAATATTTGTACCTATCCCAAGCAATACATCATAGGTTTCATATGTTTAATGAATAGCGCCCCCACATGTTGACCTTGAGAAATTTTAACCATAACAGATAATGAAGGTTGACTTGCTTTTCCTTTGTGCCAAATGTGAAAATGATTGATATAAAATAAAAACATATACACATGGGATAAAGAAATATAAAGAAAAAATATGATTTTAGCATATTTCCTATGTATTTCTTTGTATTTTGGCAAACAGCGCCCTCAATAGGTGACCTTGAGAAATTTTAAGTGTTGGGTCATGTAGAGTATGAGTTGCTCTACCCATGTGCCAAATATGACGGTGATACATCATATAATAAAGAAGTTATATAGGGGGGGGGGGGCACAATGTGCCCCCCCCCCCCCCCTTGGGCCTGGAAGGGGTCAAAATAGCTTGGGCTTTATAGGGTTAATTCATTCAAATTTGTTAACTGCTTTGTTGAAGACTGTCTTCCTCCCAATAAGTAGGGGATTAGTTTAAATAGTATAGTAAGCTTAACATACTTTGATTAATCGGAAAAGACGTCTTCCGGTCACCTTAAGGATTGGAAAATATTTAAAGATCACCGGATTCATTAAAAAAAAAAATTGCCTAAATGTTTTTTTTTTTTTATTGCAGTATCCACGGTCATATTCTTATAAACTATGTGGGCTCAAAAAAGAAAAAAAAATAGACAACTTCTAATTTGTTATCACTGGTATCGTAACAATGCCAACTGAGGACATGAATATGTTTTTACTTTTTATCTACTTTTAGGATGGATGGGATCTATGGCTTGGGGAGTAGCAATCTTGTTCGCGCCCGTTTCCGCCGCCTTGAATTCTCAATGGGGACCCAGACCTGTAACCGCAGCTGGCGTATGCTTATGTACAATTGGCTTGCTAGCGACCTCTTTCCTACCAAATCTTTGGGCGATGTACATCACATTCGGCTTAGTCTTTGGAGCAGGAGCTAATATGATTACATTTTCTTCCGCCGACCTCATTGCAAAACATTTTCCTGGAAAATCTGGTACCAGGCCATTTGCCTTTGCTAATCTCAGCGGGGCAGCGGGTAGGTGCAAAAGAAACGTTATTTGTTGTTGTTTTCGTTGGAAATTTATAAAGTATCCGAACATTATAACGTATGCCCCTTTAAGCTGTGTTGTATTTTGGTGTATAATCTACACTTTGAATAGCTAAGAAAAGAGAAAGTAATATCTTTTTCAATGTCATATTTCTCATAGAATATTTGGCAAAATATTGATGTTTTATATACCATGCAATTTAATTGGCTGTCAAATTGGCTATTAAACGGGTAGGTGAATAACAAAGGAAATGTTGCGGTTGAGTGAGCACTTTCAGTTTTCTCTTCCAAGGCACAAAAGTAAAAATACTAAAAATAAACAAGTTGTCAATCGGGCGGAAGTGCTTTTGCGTGTAATAATGACAACAAAGGACAATAATTTAACACTTCACAAACACGAATTAATTTGAAAAAAAAAAAATCTATGATCTGTTCAATGTCTTTGCAGCTCCAAAGATGAAGAAAAGCTACAAATTAAGGAAAAAAAATTAAGAATATTCTGTTAATTCAGAATTAAAAAAACATTCGAGAAGAAGCAATGTTAACAAAAGTGGAAGAAATTTAAACATATCTCAATTAATATTTCTTCGAGGATGCAAAGCGATTCATATTTCTAGCTCATTCATGTCTCTCATTGTGTAAAATTGGTCTTTGGAGATTATTGCTGTCTTAATAAACCCTAACTGCACTGGGTGGGGGGGGGGGGCCTCTGACGCCCCCCCCCCCTCGACATTTCGCACGATTACTCCGCAACACGCAATGCTCTCGCCGCGATGCTCCATGACTTTTTTTCTTGAGTTTCCCGCACATTTTGACACCAAATTTGTAACGCCTGGGGGTACGGTTCTGAAGTTACATGACTTTTTGTACATGCACGTGAGGCCAAAAATGGCTAAAAAATGTGATTTTGTGTACAAAGTCAATGCAAATTGAGTTTTTTTCACATGGTTCATATAAATATGCTTATTTTTACTCTCAATGGCTAAAATTAGTTTATTTTAGGAGTATTATGCTTCAAAAAGTGTCTGTGACAAATTTTGTTACAAAAAAAAAACAAAAGGTCGAAAAAACAAAGAAATACATAAGAAATTCATGAAACAATAAAATAAATAAGAAATTAATTTTGATACCGAATGTTTTTTCAAGTACATTTGCTGAGAATGCCACAAAGAATAATTATACCAAAAATGAGCACTTTTGGAGCTTTATTTACTGATTTAGATGAAAGATTCTGATTTCTCGCATAAATTATCATAATTAATCAAAATAAAATAAAAGAAGACTATTTTGGAAAATTTAAAAACACGATCTTGTACATTACATCGCACACTACCATTGCGCAAAGTTCCGCGGCGATCGCGCGATCCACGGCCGAGATCTTAGGGGGGGGGGGGCCCTTGAGGCCCCCCCCCCCCCAGTCTTTCGAGCTACCAAAATAACCCAGTCTTTTTAGGGTTAATGTGCATTTGTAAATTAATAAGAGAATATAAATTTCTGCAATTTTTATGTTAGTGCCCGAGAAAAAGGACGTGTGTGTTCGCTCATGCGCAAAATGTCTCATTGTATTAACCAACCTAGATGATAGCCAATTAAATCAGATGCAATATCGTTTATGATACACAAATATTTATCAAAATGTTTTGTGAGAAATTTGAACTTGTAAAAGTGTTAACTTTCTTCTTTTTTGCTGAGTGTAAAACGGAAACGCTGCACTTATGTCTTGATAGATTATCTTGTTGACTTTACACATAATATACGTGTGGATAATTTGATGACATGAAAGTGGTTTGCGTTCGCAGTGTTTGGACACTAAAAACAGAAAGCATGAAATAAGAAACAGAAGATCAAATAAGATATCAAAAGGGCTTTTTACACTTGTAAATTTTTGCTTAGTCCCGTACCAACGGTGGGGCTAAGGGGGGGGGGGGGGGCTTAGCTTCCAGCGTCCTATCCATCTTGTCAATCACCACACGCAATTTCTATGCATGAGCCATTCACACCGGGGGGGGGGGGGGGGGGGGGGGGTTCTGCACATCCTTATCCAGGCTGTTCCCTTCGGTGCCCTTCTGTGTCAGTTTCATGAATTCTTGTCTGTAACTTACATGTCATGCTTGAACCACCAAGAAACTACCGAGTAATTGCTGTTTGTAGTCCACGTATTGGTACCAATATAGAAAAGATGAAGTACTCTCTAAAAAATAAAAAAAAAATCGAGTGAAAATATTCATTCTTAAAGGAGTGAATACAAAAAAGAGTGAGTTTCGAGTTAATTTCGAGTGAATTTTGAGTGAAATTATTCATTTTCACTCGTTTTGGAGTGACCTCAGGGATCACTCCAAAATCTTCGAGTGATCCCTGAGGTCACTCCTAAATGAGTGAAAATGAACTCAAAATTCACTCCAATTTCACTCTTTTTTGTATTCACTCCTTTAAAAGTGAATATTTTCACTCGATTTTTTTAGAGAGTATAGTGTATAGATGCATTTTAGTCCAACAGGGCTATTTATTCAAACCAAATTTTCGACGCATATACACGTCTTCCTTAGAGACGACATGAAAAATTATTAAAATAAACGAGATGACTCTATTCTCTTTTTATATAACCCGATTCGGGTTAGTTGAGGGCAGCAGACAATTTGCGGTTGCTGGGCGCAGCCACGCTGCTCCAGCCGAGGTGTCCGCATGCGTATTTGGTGTAGGCCTATGCAATGTGTACATTTCAATCAAACTCAAGATGAAGTTGATGATGTTTCGTGTATTTCATTTCTTCGTAGAAGGACATTACTATAATAGTAGGCTATATGTCTTTGTAAATTTCACAACTATTATTGGCGCACTAGTTGATTATATGCTCGACAAAGGCGAATACTTTGATCAAAATATGGATTATCTTACATACATATCAACTTCGGCAACAAACGAACGTAATGAGAGTAACGTTATTACACAAATCCTGTGTGTGGAACTAAATTGCATTACTAGCCTTACTTTGTCATTCTATGTATGCATACGTTAGAAGGAGATGATGTTTATTGGGGAACAATATGGGAACCCATAACAATTTGGGGGCTTGTCCGGCAATAAGGGCAAGTTTCCCAATGGCTCTTACACTCCAAGGCTGTAGATAACACATACACACACGCATACACACACACACACACACACACACAAATACATGGATAATAGATTCATATGACTTTACTGGAGGAAAAGCTTAATCCTTAATTTACGTTAACCTTGTCCCTTCCCACGTGAAAGCTTTCAAAAAAAAATCACTTTCTCTGGAGGAATATGTCGTGAAAAGCATCCACACTCAATGCGCTCTTCCCGGTGCAATATTTACACGGTTACAACCGGTGACAAATGAAGTCATATAAAATATGTTTCAACATATGGGAACACTCAAACATCTGAGATTAAGTTTGTTGTTAATGAATGATTGATAACTATCTTTATGTGAATATCAACTTCATAGAAGTTCGTCAGTGTTGCTATAGGTACCTATGTATATATATATATCATATATGTATATATAGAGTGTGTGTGTCTGTATATGTATATATATATATATATATACATACATGTATATAATTGTTCTGGGAATACAAGCATTATCACAATGCACAGTATAATTCTGTGTGAAAAAAGTTTGCCAATGTTCAGGGTCAAAAGATTACCCTTTGCGTTTGCTCACGTTCTTAATCCATTTACATACATGTAACCGGCTAGACCCTGGGAGTCACTTCGGAGTGATTTAAAACAAGTCCTGTTTTTTTTTTTCCTGAAAAATTCACTCTACCTATTTTGGCTACAAGAATCACGAGTTCCCTTAATCATCTTCGATATGTTTCTGACTTTCTCAGGTTTGCTCGTGGTGGCCACGATCGTCGATTGTACAGTCGATGCTATCGGATGGCGAATGACATACTCCATATTTGCAGCCATCCTGTTTGTGATCTGTTTCCCTCTCTGCTTCGTCTACAAGTATCCTAGCGTGCTTCTCGACGAGGTCAAGATCGAAAGTGCAAACGGAAGTGACGACTCTTCTTATCCGACAGCATACGTGAATAGTGCGGTACAGGTGGTGGAAGAAAGGAGCGCGGAATCTTCCGTCATCACCGGAGCGAACTCCCCGACCAATGGCGATGAGTCTGATAAGGCATCACAACTGATGATGGAGAAGAATTCAGGGATACACTCAACAGAAACTGAGAGGAAAAGGAGTATTGCAGGATTATTGAGAGTTCCCGGTATCTGGATGTCGGGCCTAGCAACAATGGCTATTGGTATCGCTTCCACTTTGAACGTCATCGTTCTGGTAAGAGGAAAGATTCTCGCTGTTACCAAGTTCGGATAATCACATTCAGTTGTATACTCATGAGTCGAAGTCCACACTGTAATTGCTGTTAAGCTTGCATAAAATCCTCTTTATACCTCTATTTTTATTTCATTTCATCTGTTTTTTGTTTCTTTTTTTTTTTGCCATAATGGCGGGAAAAGAAAAGGTTTGAGATCAAGAGGGTAATTGGACTACAACTTAGCATATTACTGCTGCGGCACAAATTCTTGACTGGGATATTGACTCTCTTGGAGTACGAAAAGCTGCAGAGTGAAAGCTTGTACATCAAATCTAGGCATAAGCAATATCACACTTCTTCTTGGTTCTCTCTCTTCCTCTTTTTCTTCCTCTGTATTTCCCCTCTCTTCACACCCACACACCCTTCCTGCTCTCTTCCTGCCTTCTTTTCTCAGGGTGGATATTTGGAAAACATAGGAATAAGTTCGCGCTTGTCATCCGTGCTGATTATGGCTCTTGGTCTGGCTGAACTACTGGGACGGCTACTCGCGCTTGTCGTAGGATCAAGTATTCCTGTCTCCAATCTCATCATTCTAGGAGTCGTCCACTTCTCGGGAACTATCGTTTGCCTGATGGTGGGGCTGGTTTCCAACTTGGTAACGACCATCATCTACATTGCGAGTGAGTTTTCCCCTGTTGGCTCTACGCAGCGTCCCTCAACCCATGTCTGGTTAAAACAGCAATACTCAGCCTCTGTTTCACTCAATAATGCACCATCTTTGATGTAATTTACGACGATCACTGTCTACAAAGAGTGTGACGGTCTTTGCTAAATCTATGATTGCTACGCTTAAGTAAAAGCGTAGTATCCACTGAACTTTTTTAGTGTTGACAACGAAAAGGACTTCATGTAATAAACTCAAACTGCTTGATATCACTTTTCCAATATTAGTTCATATGATACGATGAACTCTCTTAGTAGAAATATCCAAGAGTGAGTTATATTAGATATGCTTTATCTAACTCAACCGATTTAAGAATTACCCTGCACCTTAATCATAACGAGAAACGTACAATATTGATAAAAAGACGGCTCTTTCTTTTGGGTTAGAATCACTGTCGTTTGTATTGTTTTTTCCCTGTTTGATCTACATGCAGTTGCCGGGATAATTCGGGGCATAATATATTCCATCAATCTGCCTGCTACCATGGAGGTCTTTAAGGGTGTGAACAGTTCGATCATTATTAGTGTCATGTTCCTGGGGAACGGAATCGGCAATCTTCTGTCATCAATTTGTGCAGGTGAGCGAACTCTTGCTCCGATGTACATCTATACAATTAGTTTTGAATGGTATTGTATATTTTCAAGATTCGCGCATGAAAGACAATTACAATTTACAGATAACAATCGACTTAGTTGCTCCACAAACATATGTCTTTCTTTAAAGCTTAGACTTCGAAACTAATCAATCAGGATTAAGCAGTGAACAAGCACAAACAGAGTTCGCGAGATGAAAGCCGTGAAATTGAACATTATGACAGCTGTGTAAAATAAGATCTCACTTGGTACGCAGGCGATCATAATCAAAGAACTACCATTCATCCAATTATCATCACCTGTTTGTGATCTTCATTTTAGGGTGATCTTACTTTATTTTCGCGAAAATGCCCCAGGTGTGAATTTCTATAGACAGCCTGAAGGATTAGACACCACTTTTTGACCAATGTCGTAAGTAATAAGAGTATTTCGATGCAGTTCCGCTTTGAGCAGTTTCACTTTGATGACAACTATAATTAGTGCAATATGGGACATTTTTAAGACGAATCAAACAAGAAATGCTGGATATAAATGAGGTAACAACCACTTGTCCGTTGCTACCATTTTGAGAACAAACGCCATGGTAGGTGTCTAACTCATTTTCCGAATTTGGCGAGGTTCATTCTGTTAATTGCTTTTGAAACACTAGATATTAGAACCATCAAAGTCATGCGTGATATATTCCCAAATTTTGCCAAAAACGAAGAACTAAAAAAAATGAAGAAATGCTAATGTGAGTTTTTTTGAATTATTTGCGCCCGTAACAGGCCTTAGCGTTGACGTAACATCCTCGTACAGCGCTGCGTTCTTTATGAGCGCGGGACTTTACTTCATCTCGTCTGCAATCTACGTGAGCTTACGGCTTTGGCCCGACGATTTGATCTTTAAGAGGATTCTCACGGATACGCATCCCAGTCGAGATCAGGACACATCGGTAGAACGCTAAAAAGATAAAAGCGAAACTGACACGACCTTGGATGGAAAGTTTCGCACCCAGTACCTGCTAGTCAAATGGTATCAACCAGGCACACTGGGCCATAAGCTTGAATGATTAAACTTGTATGTACTTGGTCCAAATTTCTTTATACTGATGACGTATAAATCTTTAAAAGCAATGTGTATGGCTGCGTATATAAAGGAGCCAACTGTCATGACTGTCTTCCTATGTGATTGAATCTGCCAAAATAGTGTATATTGATTATTGTTTTATTTTTGTTTCCTTTTCTGCAGGTAATAATAAGCAAGTGTGTCTTTAAAGGGAATTAAACATTGTTAAAGTTGCCTTGAATGGTTTTTTTATGTTTTAAGGTCAAGTTTTCATTTGTTTTTCCGCGATATGAATCCAATATTGATTTGCATTTGTGTTGTACTCTTCACAAGCAATCTAAAATGTTCTTCAATTGCGGAAACTGGCAACTTACTATAAAGTTATTAGGTAACTTCATGTCATATATGGATGAGTGGAAAATAATATGTTCCTATGTCATTAGCGTGTTTCATTTTCTGTGTTAAAGGTCAGCATTCTAATTACTTGTCTTTAAAGCTGGCTTTATAGCATAGTCGTCCTGTCATAATATTATGATTTCGTGAGCTCCACGCACGTCAGATGATAAAGCTGGAGGGGTATGTCAACGGATTTGTTAAAGATTGACCCATGACTTCAGAGTATATCTCATTAAAATTGGGAACAGAATCCAGCAGGCGATAGTTTAAAGCTACTCTGTAGCTTTACATACATTAACTATACATAACTATATCATACATTTCTTTTGGTTCAGATCAGTTTAGTTTCATTAATTTCCACCCAATAAAGAGTAAAACAGCAAAAAAAAAACAAAACAAAACATTTTGACACCAAGCAGTGTTTGATCAGTCTTAAAAAATACATAACACAATGTGAATCATAGACCTAAAGTATATAATATCATGTACAACTTACTTGAATAATCAAAAACATCAGTGCACACTTATAAAGGTTGACAGAAACGTAAGTATAAAAAAAGAGTGGTCCACTGAGAAGCAAGCCAAAATGGATTACTCAAAACGTGATATGTCACCAAACAACATCATGATAAAGAAAGCAGCACCCTGAAAATCCTGAAATACAAGTGCTAAAATCCAAAAGCAGAGGAACTCTGCTTATGTTCAAACAATTTTTTTTTCTAGTAATATTATATGCAGATATTAAGGCGAGTGCAATTCTAGTATAAGAGGAGAACGATTAATTATGCCAAACTTTAACTCTTTATGTGCCATGGTGGAAACCTCCTGTGTGCCACGTTATTCCGAGACACAAAAGTAGGCATGCTTTGAGAAAGAATTCAGTTTTTCCAATTTGTATAACTTCTACAAATTTTTCTGTTAAGCTGTACATAATAGTGAGCAAAGTTAAAGAGGATTGCCAAACTTTGCTTTCCATTTACAATGTATAATGATTCTATTTTCAATTTTTTTTTTCTAAACTACCAGTTGCTACATTACTGTAAAGGCATGTCTTTGGCACATTAATAATGACAGAAACTTAGAATGTACATGCAAATCTAGTTGGGACCACCGCTTGATAGTCAATCACCACATAGAATGCAAGCCGAATGTGAGAGGAACAAAAGCGTGAGAAACGCTTTGATTGTTACCGCGGGATTAGCGATTTATCGATCGGTTTTGGCGGCTTTGTTTGTTGAGCAGAATATGCGAAGTTGGCACGCCATCGACTGAGCCGGACGTGCGAACGTGGCACATAAAGAGTTAAAGGAGAAATTTATTTTAATTACAGCCTGCTGCCCTTTCCTTATTCGTTATTGATTTTGATATAACTTAATAAACGCAAATTGAATGGACAAAATCAATTATCTTGTTTTATAACGTGCTCTTAGGCCTACACAATAGGCTCTTATGATATATTGATCTATTTGATCATACATCATTTAAAGTATCTTAAGTCATTTGAGCATCTATATCAAATGTCCAAGAACTATTTGTGATGATAAGCAAAAAGTAACACCTACATAGTTTTCTTTAAAAACAAACAAAAACGTAGCTTCGTTTCACGTAGCAAAAAAACGTAGCTTCGTTTCAACCAAATTTGATCATTTTTTTTAACGTTGTAATTATGGAATTGTTTTCTTTCTCATCAAATCAACCGTTTTTCCAGGTCTGGAATTCCTCTTTGAAAGAGTTCAGGAACATAAAACTTCTAACTCGAGCATGTGATGAGTTCCATCACGTTTTACAGGTTGAGATGATCATACCCTTAACTCACGGTTCTTCCTTTAGTATTATGTTAAAAGTATACATACTTATGGCCACCAACAATGTATTGTGTTATGTGAATCATTCACGCTTTTTTACGCTTTGTAATATTCTCTCATATATGTTACGTTATTGTATAATACGTAAACGACTGATAAGTTGTTAGTAATATTATTTATGTAGCAATGACATGAATGACGCGAAAACCATCAGAAGGCGACACGTAACTATTGGACTGTATGTTATATATAACCATTTACACGTAGAATACCACAACGTCAGGTCTTTCACTGCTATTCATGGTCTGTATTATTGTCAACAATATGAACATGTTTAGCTCTTCATACATTATTACTATAGTCTTATGCTATACAACACGAGGATATGCAAGTGGACACTGTTATATTCCCTCATTATAACCAGTAACATGGGGAATCTTCAGCCTGATATTCATATTTCTATGAAATGTACCCAATAATATGAAATGATTTATTCAAATTTTTATAGTATCTTGTTGTTTAACTGCGATCCCATTGACGAAACGGTCATTTTAGACTCGCGTTATACTTATACTGCCAACGAGTGCAGCCATGTTAATACCAGTGAGTCATTTTGTATATCACTTTAGGGCTCGGATGAAGGTCTTAAAAAGACCGAAAGCCTGGTAATAAACTACATTATATGATGAACTTACGTCCGTGAATGCCTTTATCTTCTCGCACTATTATTCAGCAATATTGAACCTTGCATCCTCAAGCCAATAGTGAAAAGTTAATGTAACACAACAAAAACAACAAAATCAAAGACCTGAGTGGAAGTTCTTGATTTCATTCTGCTTTCATATCAAATTAATTTAGTAAACAATATCATGCATGATTGCTAATCATTCATCAACATCTAACATTCATGAAAAGAAAATATAGCAACCGACATAAATTTTGCCGATATTGCATAAACACACACAAACACGCTCGAACATTAAAAAAATCACAATCAGAAACAAGGATAAGATACCACCCCGTCTTTCTGACACTAGACATGCTCTTATACAGGTCGGACCCCCTTTATAACGAAGTCCTTGGGATCGGCAATTTTCTTTCGTCATAGCGACACTTCGTTACAACTGAACAAATAAACAAAAAACATATAACCGGAATTTCCTTATAACCGTGTTCGTTATAACGTGAGTGAACTGTACCACTTTCATATATTAAAATGCACCTGTAAATATCGTCCGCGAAAGAGTAATGCCGAAATTTAAATAAGAGATTGCATTCACAAACTCTAAATGTAATCAGCACTTTGATCCCCCGAACCCCGTAGAAATAGAAAGAAAGAAAAAAGAAACCCTGAGGGGGAATATAAGCAAATAATAGACATGGTAACTACATTCGCACCCAATGATGCGTGAGGGAAAAGAGTTACCTTTTGATGGCACTTTGGATATAGTGGGCATTATTTTGGGATTGCATTTCAAAACTCCAAGTCCGGTCGCGATGCAGATATCACTGGCTGATAGCAGGGTAGAAAAGAAGTGCATGGCATTGCTCTGGTCCAGCTAAAATGTTACGACCAAGGAATCCAAATATCATGGATTTTATTAAAGGAGTGTTAGTAACTGCTGATTGGGATACAGGCTCTGCAAGGCTATACAACAAGAACGAATTAGTCCAATGGAGAGAGACGTCGTACCGGTGTGGGACAGTGACTTGCACAGTCTGACCTGCAATCCTACTATCAAATCCTACTTCAGTGAGTGTACCCTCATAAAATTTCAACATACTTCCTCTGTTAGGACAAACCTGACATTTCAGTGCTTTCAATAATCGCTTTAACTTTCCTCTTCATTTAATGTCTTTCTGCACTTTTCCTTTCTCCAATAGTGATAGTGGTGATAAGAAAAACTCAATTGTCTTCAGAATTTTCCCACTGAGGCAAATGAGGAGTTGATACGATATCTACAAGGCTCGTCAGTAACTTTTTTTTCGTGCTTATTACACAAAACATACGTCTTTCAATCAATAATACGTAAATATATATACTAGGTGTTAACAAAACATTTCCCACAGTTGATGCTCATTAGCTTGAAAATAGACTTTCATTGATATGAGAAATAGCTGAATAGTGTACAATTTAGTTGGAGGTGATTGGAATATGAAAACTTATATCAGTTTCATGATTTCCACGATTAATTTAAAAGCTAGGTTCCAGATTTTGGTCAAATTTTAACCCTCTGTACAAAACCTGAACTTAACACAGGAAGTAATAATGTGTATGTGAGTGTGTACTCACAATGACACTGAACAATGGACATGGCTACCACTGTTCGGACCTCTGCTCAAAGGCACATGAATGCTTTATTAATTATTCATGATGGATTGCCCCGCGCACTGAATTCCTAGCAAAGGATGAAATGCATGCACATCAAAAAAAGTGAGCACATTAGTCCATGGGCCAAGAGGCGAAAAATTGGTTATTGGTACCATCTCAGGTGGCAATACCTTTTTGGGGTCATTTTGTTTGTTGGGCATAGATATGCTTATCAAGCTATGATAGCATTTCCAAATGAGTAGCTTAGTCCTAATAAATGAATTTTTAACCAATTTGGTCTCATTTTTATATCCCTATACCTCTGAATCGAGGCTAACCGCTATAGAAATAAGAGCACGGTCTTCTGTATGTCCATGGAGCTCATGGTATGTCCACAGGTGTTCTGTTGTAAGCGCGGTGCGCTTAGTATTTATTCAAGGCGGCGAAGGGAATATCCAAAGGGTGATGCTGTCCAGAGCTAAACGCGGTGCGTTTAGTCTTTATTCAAGACGGCGAAGGGAATATCCAAAGCCTATGATCCCTTAAAAACTAAAAAAAAATATCTAAAAAACAAACAAAAAAGCAATTCCTCGTGGATGTTATCATATCTAAAGTTTATATTCTTTCTGGTCAGTTTATTCTGTCTTTATTTGTTACAAAATCAAAAAGCTGCATCACTTCGGTGATCCCTCGCATTTATCCCCAAGTTGAATTATCCTTCGGGTTTATGCCAGGTTTAAGTGTGTGCGTGTGTGTCACACACAAACACACTGCTATAGCTTCTGACCACCCGAGCATTGAGAATTAAGGGTTTCTGGGACGAACACTGTACTAGGGCTTTCTATAGCTCAGTCGGTAGAGCACCGGTCTAGCAATCCGGAGGTGTCGGGTTCGACTCCCGATGGAATCCCATTTTCTTTGCTCACTTTTCCACAAATAATTTATATTCTTTCTGGTCAGTTTATTCTGTCTTTATTTGTTATATCTAAAGTTCCTAATAAAAGGGATTATCTATTCTGTTTTTACACTACCCTTTCAACAAATACATCAGTTTTAAATAAAAATCACTCTGCTCACGTACAATATTATTTATTATAATGTATTGTAGTGTACCGGTACATTGTTTCTGCATTATCTTTCATTGTTGGATGGAAATAAAGCGACAGTGGCGTGGCATTAGCGTTTTCACCGTAGCGTTTTCACCGGAAAATGATGAATAATTGAAAACTACGGCACAATCCACTAGGAATTTTTTTTTTTTTTGCTTTTTAGATAAAGGGATATACACTGTATCATTAGCTTTGGATATTCCCTCCGCCGTCTTGAATAAAGACTAAGCGCTGTGGACATCATAACCCTTGGATATTCCCTTCGCTGCCTTGAATAAAGACTAAGCGCACCGCGTTTACAACAGAACACCTGTGGACATACAGAAGACAGTGCTCTTCTTTCTATAGCGGTTAGTTTCGATTCAGAAGTAGGGATATAACAGCGAAACCAAACGGGTTAAAAATTCATTTATTAGGACTAAGCTACTCATTTGGAAATGCTATCATAGCTTGATAAGCATATCTATGCCCGACAAACAAAATAACACCAAAAAAGGTTTTGCCACCTCAGATGGTACCAATATCTGGCCTGGCCCATGGACTACATGTTTCCATGTGCTTGCATACACTACATTTCAGAATGAATAAAGACTAGCTGTGATAGTGGAATTCCTCATGAATAAATAAGGGATCATTCAAATCCTGGTCATTGTCCAGGACCATTATCTGGGTGTCAACTACACACTCCCATACACATCAATTGACTTCTGTGCAAAGTTAAAGTTTTGTACAGAGGGTTGGAAATAGAGCAAAATCTGAAACCTATAACTGAAAATTTAATGTTTAATCTAATGAAACTGAATTATGCTGTCATTTCAAAATTGCCTTCAACAGAATTGTACACTATTCAGCTATTGCGCATATCAATGTCAGTGCTATCTGATATACAGTTTTTGAACTTTTAAGGATTGAAAGTGGGAAATATTTTTGTAACACCTAGTATATGTATATTTACTACATATATATATATATAAATATATATATATATATATATATATATATATATATATATATATATTATGGATATCACTTACTTTCTTTTCAAACTTCGTAAAGGAAAACACACAGTTGGTCCTTCAAGGTCTTGTTTACCTTTGGGAGCAGTGGTTTAAAAATGTTCAAGATATCACTTATAATGCATATGACGTGATGGCCAGTTGTATCACAAAACATCTTTCCATATATATATATATATATATATATATATATATATATATATACATATATATATTTGCAATAAAGCCGACAGTATAAGAAGATAACAGTATTTTTCTCATCAAACCATAACTGTAGCCGGTTTAGTCTGGAAACATTTTATAATAACTATTTTTCACATTTTGTATATCTAACAATACTTAACATCGATTATGCTGGTTCAGATTTTTAATTGGTTGTCTCTATTCCTTGCTCATATTTAGAACTACTTGAAGCGCTAATGCTGGGTTTTTGTTTCATCTGCAAATGGTAAATTATGTCTTTACTAAAAACTTTTTTTTTGGCAACAAAGGATTTGACCGCTTGCTTTACCGCTCTTCAGCTTTAAAGGTAGGGGATACCTTTTACAGACCTCCCAAAATGCAGCAAAACATTAAATATGAACTTCAGGGGACTTGCTTAGGCCACTGCTTAGAAATTTGGAAGTCAACAGTTATCTAAAATTTGAATAATGCACAAAACTCAACTACTCAGTAGTTCTGTGTGTCAGCCACACTTAAAGCCTTTTTGTTGCATTCTTTTGTATTTGTGATCTATAAACACAAATCTAAAAGTACAAGAGCTGATGTAATAACATATAGAGTGTGTGGCAAGAATGTATATAGAAATGTTTGTAAGTGTTGATGAACTTCCTTCACAAAATATACATGATGGACACACATACAGTACATGGGTCTGCAAAGGTAGCCTAGTAATGTACTGGAATTTACGGTCAGCCCCGAAAACAATTCAATTCAAAATCTAACGGTCAAAAAAATGTACTAAATGTTACCTTCCACTTTCAATACTTTATAGGAGTTTCTAAAATGATACTCTCTTCAACATACCACTGTATTCATACAACTCTTCATTTAAGGCGTGCAAATGGGATTCCCTACCTTTAATAGCTTGTAAAAAATGATGGAAATGATATGAAAAAAAACCCTAACTTTTTTGTAATCTTTACATTCGAAAACAGATAGTGAGCACTGGTTTTCACAAACTTCACAATCATATCAAAAATGGCGATCAGCATTCTCAGTCTTCAAACAAGGAGTCCAGAGTTTAATCAGCTGATATTCATCCTACGTACACCTTATATACAAATATCTTTTTTTTTTGTTGTTGTAATTATCATTATTATTATTATTATCATTATCATCATCATCATCATTGCCATTATTTTTGGCAATGCAGATGATGTACTCTAATTCCTTTTTTTCGCTAAGGGCGTCTGTAATCGGAATAGATTAGATTTTTATTATTTTTTTTTAAGATAACTATCAAGCATAACTGAGCAAATAAAGTTTCTGCATTCCGCTGATTCCATGAGCGGGCAAAATCACAATGCTTTTTTTTCAATTTGGAAAAAGTGTTTACCCCGATATACAATACAATATGTCGCGCCAAGTCAAAAGAATATTGGCTTCCCCTATGATATACACTTAGTGTGAGTTGCTGCCAATAGGACCTACTAAGCAGACTTTGCTCCATTTATAGTATTACCATTGTAGGCCTTTTCACGACGGAAGCATCCAAGATGGAGGACACAATGCCTTAATTCGATGTTCTTGCCTTTAGTGTTTGCATGTCGGCTAGTTCATGAACATTATCTCGTTCAATGTAATCAGTGTAGGTCAGAGGTATTTTTCCCTGCACGGGCAAAGAAGTCTGCACCAAATAACATCAAAAACGCTATGTTCCTTGGCACTTGAGACAGTGACCAGCAGCAAATCGTGTTCTTCGGACAACAAGCTGCAATGGAAGAAAGGGGTTGGACATCTCCATAGATGTCCTCTTTCGTTTTGTGCTCTCTCCAACTGATATCCCGTGCTCCCATAAGAGGCCGGGTGCATGTGCTATTAAATCGGTCCAGCAGGGCATTTCCTATGTCCATGTCTCGGATCCATTATAAGAGTATGCTTTCAGCATATAAGTTATAAAAGGTAAGTTTTGTTGTCCTTGAAATACTTGACTATACCATATGGGATGCATTATGTGACACGCATTTCACATTCGTATTTTGCGAGTTATGTACCAGTAGTCTGTCACGGAATGAGAAAGATAGGAGCCAAAATGTTTAAAGTCATTTATCTCAGTGAAGCTGGGAGCCATCAGTGTAGAGGATTGGTATATGCTCAGCTTCCTCATCCCTCAGCTGCGGCTTTCTCATGCATTTTTTTTTCTTGAGGAAGAGACAAACCTTGTTAGAAGCATGGTCAGGAGAATACTAATATGTTTTCCCAATCTCTATCACCCCATTTCCATTACAGGCTAGAGCTGCAGTTTGGATTTCCCCTTCTATTGTTTTTGCCTGCTGATGGAAAGTAGATATAGGGCCTACATTTATTTTTTACTGAATTCTCTCATGTCGACTCTGATGTAGATACATAAGAATTGCACCGGAAAGCTTTGCATGCCAAGCTTATTCCTTTTGATAAAATGTGAATAGTCTGTTGGAGTCGTCGTAAAGTCGGTGAGTTCATTTCACATTCCACATGATCACGCTATTTAGGAAGAATGGTCTTTGTATTACGCATTTAGACTATACGTCTGGTTTCAAGATGGACATTTCCTTATGACAAACCCTCTAAGGTCATTGATTTTCTTTTTTTGGTTGTTGTTTCTTTTTACATTTTGCTGCCTTTCATTTGTTTTCTTTATTTACTTCTTTAGTGTTTTTAAAGTGTGTGTGTGTGTGTGTGTGGGGGGGGGGGGGTTGGGGCTTTCCGCGGGGCCCCTTGCATTAGAAAAATGAAATAATTATGCTGGACTTAGAAGTCCAGCATGCCCTGACATTTTTACATTTTTTTTTTCTTCATCAAACCAACTCCCTCCCGAAACAAGTGTTTACAGAACTTTGCAGATAATCATTACATGAGGACTTGTGGAGAAGACAGAGGATGTTTCATTTCAACCGTCCCGGCTGGCTGGTCGCCTTTGGCTCCTTCGTCCAACAGACGATCATCTTCGGCATCGTTTCGAGCTTCGTTGTCTTGTTCGTTGTCCTCCAAGAAGAGTTTGAAGCGTCGGCCACCGCAACGGGTGAGAGAGAATCATTCATTTTTTTTTTTTTTACTGTTACTTTTGAGGTAAATTTCTTTCCCAGCAGCTCTGGAGTCAGTAGTTTAAGTTTTGATGAAGTTAAACTGATAGAAAATAACGTCTAATGCTCACACATAATGTTTAATTTCTGGGTAGTAAAAAAAAAAAAAAAAAAAGAACTACAGGATTTCAAAATTGCAGACGGCTCATGAGACGGATACTACGTACATTAAGCCCCATGATGTAATGTCTGTTATGTGCATAGGCCTTGTTTGTCCAGTACCTGACTCTTCAAGTTTGTTTGCCTAATGTCAGGCTTGTGACGTGCACACTTATAGGGTACCGTTTTGGGACATAGAGTCATTGCATGAAAGCACTGAAAAGCGTGTGAAATAAAAATCCAGATTTTTCTACTTACCATCAAAAGTGGATTTAACACCTTTTGGAAAGGAAGTCTTTATAGACATAAACATATTATATCAGTGCAATATACATTTCATTTTCCGCTAACTATTTACGCTGTCATGTGTTTTTCTGCCGTGACATAATTCTGTGCAGTATAGCTGTGCCTATGGAGTGACTACCAGTTACTACTGCAGGTGACAGTATAGGCGTTGCATGATATCGCAAAACGAGCTTACTTTATTTTTGTTGAGATATCTTTTTAAGTAAAGCTGCTAAAAATGAAAATGATAAGAAAATACAGGATATCTTTAATCATAACTTCTAAAATGCTCCTTGCTTCGTCCCAAATGAGGACTGGAAAGGTTTAATTTCGCTCTATCTGAAATGTTTGAAAATGGCGCTTAGCTCATTTTGCAATAACACTCTTCATATATATACATATACATATATATATATATATATATATATATATATATACACACATACACGCACACACACACACACACACATATATATATATATATATATATATATATATATATATATATATATATATATATAAGGTAACCACACTCTCCTATGGGAAGAAAAAAAAAACAGTAATCAGTAATATGATTATGTTGTTTTAAAGAAAGAAAGAAAGAAAAGAGAAAAAATGGGGCCATATATAGATAATTTGCCCAATGGTTATACTTGTGCGGATGTTATAACGATTGTTGCCACTGTATACATTGTACATAGGATGGATGGGATCTATGGCGTGGGGCGTGTCAACTTTGTTCGCGCCCGTTTCTGCCGCCATGTACTCTCATTGGGGACCCATACCTGTGACCGGAGCTGGCGTATGCTTATGTACAGCCGGCTTGCTTGCCACCTGTTTCCTGCCTAATCTTTGGGCGATGTACATCACATTCGGATTCGTCTTTGGAGCAGGAGCTAATATGATAAGTTTTTCTTCCCTCAACCTCATCGCGAGACATTTTCCCGGGAAATCTGGTACCAGGCCATTTGCATTTGCTAATCTGTGCGGGCCAGCTGGTGAGAGTACAAACGTTATATATTTCTTCTTTCTCGAAAAAAAAAAAATGTTATTCCTAGTAGATTCATATGTCTCCCATTCTTTCCCTACTGCTCTGTTTTGTGTATACTAAATTAATATGTAATGGACCACCTCACAGGTATTATGTTGTCTCGGTTGACTCTGCATACACGTGTTACTTCTTATAACTTCATAATTTCTACAACACTTACCATTTGCTGTGATGAGATGACAAAAACATGAAAAATAATAAGAAGGGATGCAGATGTCTCATCATAGCCATCTCATCAAATCTTGTCTCTTTTTACTTGTGATATGAGCCACCCATCTGGGAACTAAATATTTTTTTTTTTTAATGTGCAAAACGTTCAACTGTATGAATAAAAAGGATGAGACATTTTTTCGGGGGGGGGGGGGGGAAGACGTGAACTCGGCTTGTCCGGGAATTAGGACAGATTCCCCGATGACTCTTCAAATGTCAGTGCGTAAATGAAAACAACCGGACAGTACTTAGCCGCGACTTTACATGAGGAAACCGGTTACCCATAGCCTACAAGAGTCCATTCTCTTACGGTGTTGTAGCTACAGGAAAAAAAAAATCAAATGGTACGGGTCGCGAAAGGCATCATGACACGACTGTATCATGCTTTTGAATGGAGAAAGGTCACACATTCAAATTATTGCACTGATTTACATAATAATTGACGCATGAATCAACAAATACTTTTTGATGCATGGAAAATTCTAAAATTGTCGTACTACAATTTTAGTGTTTTATAAATCATTATTTATAATGATCTAGTTTATGTCCTTAATTATCCACTGCATAGAAGTTCCCCAGTGTTTCCATACACTTTACGAAAAAAAAAATGCTTGGGTTGGCATCAGTATACACAAGGGCTCGTTTTCCTTTGTCAGTATTTACGTTTATGTTTATCTACAAGTTTGTTTTTCTCTCTACACAACGCCCATCAGACTACTTATTTATTTGATTATGACGCTAGTAGTTGTCATTCTTGATATCGTACAGAGTGCATACAAACAAATCCAATTTTCTAGAAATTCGCTCGCTTTATTTTGACTTCAATAATCACAAAGTTTTTTCATTTTTTATCAAACATTTCTGAATGTCTAAGGTTTGCTCGTAGTGGCTACGATCGTCGATTCTACAGTTGATGCTATCGGATGGCGAATTACCTACTCCATATTTGCAGCCATCCTATTTGTGATCTGCTTCCCTCTCTGCTTCGTCTACAAATACCCCAGCGTGCCTAGCGACGAGTTTAAGATAGAATGTATCAACGGGGGTGCCGACTCCCATTATCCGACAGCATGCGCGAACAGTGAGCAGCAGGAGGTGGAAGAACGGAGCACGAAAGCTTCCGTCAGCACCGAAGGAAGTTCCTCAAGCGCCCACGAGGATCCCAATTATAAGCCAGCGCTGGAGATGCATGAGACGCCGTCAGTGACGAGTACAGCAGAGAGTGGGTCTGGGAGGAAAATTAAAGTCAAAGAATTAGTGAGAATTCCTGGAATCTGGATGTGTGGCTTAGCAACAATGGCTGTCTCGATTGCTTCTACTTTCAACGTCATCAATCTGGTTAGCAAAAAGATTATTAGTTTTTATCAAAGTCGGATAATGTCATGCAGACGTCTTAATCGCGCTTTTGTCACAAAGTTCTTCACGATAAATTTAATTTTTCGTTTGATTTCTGTTGATAATGTTGATAAAAAAGTTAATTGATAAACACAGTTCTTCCGAAAACGTAGTTTTTATAGACTGATAAACTGAGTTTTTTTTTTTCGGCGATAGTATTGAAGTATTGAGCAAACGGCGTCCCATAGACGCCAACTCTTGCAGCTCGACAACTACATTGTTTTAGAACTAAAAAAAAAGAAACCCTATTGAGTTTCATGTTAAAATATTTCTTCATTTGTTCAAGAGAAAAGTAAATGTAGGTAGAGAGGATTTGAAAAAAAAAAATCACCATAATTTTTTATGCGAAACATGATTTAAAATATCAAGGAATGGGAAATTGATGCTCTTTTGGTAATAAAGCCAGAGTAAAAAGTTTAGATGCACTTGCAGCACTCCACGTGTTATTCGTACAATCTTTCTGTGTTTCTCGCTCCCACCCACTCTGTTTCTCTTTCTTTTGACGTTTTCCGTTTTTACTTAGGGTAGTTTCATTGAAAGTATAGGAATAAGTTCGCGCTTGTCAACCGTGTTGATTATGGTTCTTGGTCTGGCCGAACTACTGGGACGGCTACTCGCGCTTGTCGTAGGATCAAGTATTCCTGTCTCCAATCTCATCATCCTAGGAGTCACAAACCTCTCGGGAACTATCGTGTGCTTGGTGGTGGGGCTGCTTCCCAACTTGGTTACGACTATCATCTACATTGCGAGTGAGTCTACTCTTTTGACCCTACAGAACGTCCTTAGAGCCATCAAGTAAACATTTATAAAGTGGCAGTCGTTACCCTCGAAAGTAAAATTCAGTAAAAAGTAAAATTGCGATTCCTCTCAGCAAAGGAAGTAATGACCTTGGTCAAAATTGTCATTACTAAGTGTAGAAACACACATGGGCCCGAATTCTCAAAGGTGGAATAACTTTATCACACCGCTTATTCCGCCGATCTATTACGCCTCTTATGCAAATCAGGCCCTCGTGACGTAAAATGACGCGATTTATTCCCCGGAATCTATTGTCAAAGGTGGAATAACTTATTCCCTGGAATAACTATTCCGCGGAATAGTTATTCCAGCTTTGGGAATTCGGGCCAATGAATATACGATAAATATCTTTTAGATAGACAACACTTAAAGTAACTCCATCTGATATGCTTAAACTGTTTGAACTTCCCCGAACAAGTCCGCAAGATACCATAGATCTGTTTCATAATGACTGTTCTAAAATTATTCACAAAGACACGGTAAACATTATTCTCTTACGATACTTTATTCGACAGATACGACTCTGTTTCGTGTTAAACCGTCACCCGTTCCATAATTATGATACCATGTCCCTCTCTAATGTAAGAATCGTCCATTCACATCCGCCAGAGATTGGCGAAAGAGGAATTCATGCTCCTTTCAGGTTGGATTCACTGTCATTTGTTTTTTGTTGCCTGTTTGTTCGTTTGTTGTACAGTTGCCGGGATAGTTCGGGGTATAACATTTTCGATCGACCTGCCCGCTGCCATAGAGGTGTTTCAGGGAGTGAACAGTTCAGTCGTTATCAGTGTCATATTTCTAGGGGACGGGATAGGCAGTCTCCTGTCATCAATTTGTGCAGGTGAACACACTTTCCTTGCCATGTGTACGTACAATGTACAATTTTGAAAGATATTGCGTAATCCACAAATAGTCCTTTTACAAATAGCAGTCCACTTGATTGTCCCACAGATATGCTTTCATATGAACTAATCAAAAAGGATGGTCAGCCGCAAACAGTTGACAAATGAAAGATGATCAAAGTAGATTTAAAAAAAAAAAAGTCGCTTGGAAGTCATTACCCATGCAGGCAATCATGAATCAAATAATATGTACAGTCATATTTTTACCATTATCACATATTTGAGATATTCATTTTTTAGTGTTCACCAGTGGGACATCCTGTAAACTGCACGAAGGACAAGATTCCATTTCCTGTCCAATGTCACAAAACACATACTGAAGTAGTTCGGCTTCGAGCAGCATCTTCACTCTCAAAATATTCAATGCTATCCGTGACAACAAGGAAATGCTGGTTAACTGGTATCATAACAAGACCTACATACCTATGACTTTGATTTTTAGATGTCCAATGGACGTTCACACCATAGTTGTGTGGGTCTTTGTTCTGTCAAATTTCCCAAAGATATTTGTCAATTTGCTCCGAGCTTAACTGAGTTTTTGTTCCTGATTTATTCGTATATCGTTACGTGAAACTTGATTTGAAAACGTCAAAGCTGTTCGTCATAAAACACTAAATTCTGAGTAAAACGGAGACTGTGCATAAAGTTTTAATGTGCACTGTTTGAATTATTTGCGCCCCGTAACAGGCCTTAGCGTTGACCTGACATCCTCGTACAGCGCTGCGTTCTTTATGAGCGCGGGACTTTACTTCATCTCCTCTGGAATCTACGTGAGCTTACGGCTTTGGCCCCACGCTTTGATCTCTGGAAGGGCCCTCTCGGATACACAACCTAATCGAAATCATGACACATTGGTACAGCGCTGAAAGATACAGATAATTCTGACACGATCCTTAGAATTTCGCACTTGGTACCTTCCAGTCAGTTTATGTGTCGTACGGTATCCTTTCACACAATGATGTACGGCAGCCCTTTGGACTCCTTGGTGATATAATATGGTATTTGGGGACGAATTTTCAACAGTTATCTCAGCAATGGCTCCTTTATGATACAGCATCGCATGTATTATGCACTCAGGCGATGTTTTCCAATCAAGTAATCTTTAAATATGAGTTATTCCTCTCAAGAATTGCACGTGATAGAGCTCAGTGCTACAGTGCTATGAAGTACGTACAGCAGTAGCTGCAGTTTTAATATTGTTCATGGTGGATCAGAGCGTGCCCCCTCGAGGCCGAGGGGGGTGGGGGGGGGGGTGAACCAAATCGGGACCTTATTTTCTCATATTTAATGTTTTCTTGACAACCTAGACGGACTTTAACCAAATATGGCAGTAAGTATAGGATCTCATTTCTTTTTCTTTTTTTTAAGACGAGTCTTCATCTTCTTCTATTGCACTATGAGGAAAAGCGTTTGGTTAGGTGAGTAATTACTGTAGTACACTGGTAAGCCCAGTTTTCAAGTTCATGGCGGATTCAAAGGTTCTCAGTCCCCCCCCCTCCCCCCTCCCCCCCCCCCCCCCCCCCCCCCCCCCGTCAAGACAGGAAAACTTTCGAGGTTTGTAATATTTTTCTTGGATAATTGTCTACGCGCCGCCTGTGAAAGGTGCAACTGCGATACTCAGGCGAGAGCGAGACCTCCAGGTCTATACGGAACCGGTCCCCGATGTATATGTTGCGTTTTTTAGCTAGCATGAGGCTCTATTTTAGTGGAATTACAGTTTATCTTACTTACAAGCGTCGTAAGTGCCAACATTTGCCCCCCAAAATAGCTCTAATTGAGCATTATTTTACTTAACTAAAAGAGCAGTTAGGTTTTTGACGTCCGAACTTCACCCCTTTGAACCGGTCCCACACTAAGAATTTAGTATAGCCTCATTTATGTTGGACTGACACGAAACTGTCAAAACTAGGACATGTTCGGAAATAGTGCGTCCTAGCAACATGCTATAAAGCTCTAGTGACTTCCGATATACGGATCAGTTTTGTGGACGACTGTTTTCTTTTGTCATTTGCTTATTTTATTTCCTGTGTTAAATGCCGGCGGTATCAGTTATCTGTGTAACATTTAGCTCGATGTGCCCTAATGGCTTTGTGAACTCTACACACATTGTATAGGTTTATGACTAAACGCTACAAATGCCAAAAGTGGCTGTTTTACTTTTAAACATACGTGAAATATGTTATGTGGTCCTTTTTTTTTGTGTGTGTGTGTTTCCTTTCTGTAGCCGCATTACGGAATGACTTGTGGTAATATACCATTAGAAATTATCATAAAGCGTTTCATGAATCGGAAGACATCATTATTTGTGAATTACTGTATTCCTTTTAGAGACGCGGGTTATTTTTGGTTCTTTTTGTTGATGTGGATGTTTATGGAGGAAGTTGTTCTTTCATAACCGACTTTTAAAGGAGGGATGTGATGTATAATAAACGGAAGTGATGTATCTTGACCTATGACATGAGAGATGTTGATACTTCCATAAACTCTATACAGTGGACTCCTGTTATAGCGAAGTGTTGTACAGTCTTTTCATTTCACTGTGTTCTATTTACCTTATTCTCTGTTATCAAAAGAAGTGAAACATATGTTTTGTCGAAAAATGAAATAAACTTTGAATGAATGAATGAATGAATGAATGAAAGTCCACTGGACCGCCAGTTTTCTTTCGTTATATCGAGATTACCTTATAGCCGAACAAATAAAGAATGGAAAACATAGAACCGATAATGTTGCGAAGTTGAAGTTGGTCCTGAGTGGGTTCAAGCACTAAATGACAGCAGATTAATTCCATAAAGTATTCTTATAGGTTCACCGTCAGAGCATCAATCACCATCATTTCTTCGTAAGGGGAATGAAACAAAATAAAACAAAAACCTTTGTGAAAAGTTGTCATAGAGGTCCTTGATAAATGTTCTCGTCTACGCATATATATATACGCTGTCGCTTATTGACATAGTGACTCCCTGCATAAATGCCCTCAAAACAGTTTCTTAGTACATGTAATAAGACGGTTTCAAAAAGAAAATTGTATAAAGTAGTACTTTGTACGTTCGTTTATAATACATTTCTTTTTGTATGGAATAATATGTAACATATATGCCCAAAGCTAGATTTCTAGGTGGAACAAAAGAACCAGTTGCTATAGAGCACTTGAAATGTTCAATTGTAATATCACATAAAAGACTCTTAACCCTATAAATCCCAAACTATTTCGACCCCTTCCATCAGGCCCAAGGGGGGGGGGGGGGCACGTTCGTTGTGCCCCCATATAATTTCTTTATTTTATGATGTATCACCGTCGTATTTGGCACATGGGTAGAGCAAGACATACTCTACATGACCCAACATTTGAAATTTCTTACGGTCACCCATTGAGGGCGCTATTAACAAAAATATAAAGAAATACATAGGAAATATGCTAAAATCATGTTTTTTCTTTGTATTTTTTATCCCCAGTATGTTTGCTTTTTTCTATATCAATCATTTTCATATTTGCCAGAAAGGAAAAGCAAGTCAACCTTGACTATTTGTTATGGTTGAAATTTCTCAAGGTCAACACGTGGGGGAACTATTCATTAGAATATAAAGAAATATATGAGACCTATGGTGTATTGCTTTGGATAGATAAATAATTGGTATCACATTTCATATTTCCATAATATTGGCATTTTAAGTTTGAAGATTGATAATATGATACTACAGGCAAAGCTTGTGTGAAAATGACACCAAATAATGGGTAGTCTTTGGAAAATACTGTTTTTTCGATTATTTCTATTAAATCTATTGTTTGATGCCTATGTCATATAAAAATAACGGAAATAGTAAGAAGACCATGTCAGGGTAATTCATGACCAGAATTACTTCACATCTTGGTCCTTCAGGAAATTACAGAAAAAAAAATCATCTATTATAATATTTCTAACTGAAATTGGGGCAGAAAAGCATGACAAATCTGGCGGTCATGGTTGTGAGTTTGCGGTTGCCATGGCAACCAGCAATATCAAACATAGCTGAATTATATATCCAAGTGTTTGCAATAAGAATTTAGGAAAAGTCACCAAATTTGGTTGAAATTGGGTAAAGTGTGTAGGAGTGGCAAATGAAAATATGGTGGGGGCACAGTGTGCCCCCCCCCCCCCCCCCCCCCCGCCTCGGCTTGGACTTTATAATAATGGTTAAAGAATCGATAGAAATTGAATATCTTGTTAAAATCCTTTTCTCAAGAGATCACTTATTTTCTGTTCGGTTATCATACCTTACCAAATAGGGACAAGGATGTCCTGTCCAGTAATAAATTCAACTTTCTTCGGACACTGCCGATACGATTCGCCCACTCTCCCGACATCTCGTCACGATCATCAGACAGAAGACAAGTGCATCTACACCTGCGAGCATCTTGAAAGAGTCATCGAAGCTTCCCGATCTGTCCGCAACAAGACCTGTGAAGGATACAGCGATGGTAAAAATTAGACAGACAGAAAGAGAGATAGACGACTCGTACACACACACACACACACACACACACACAGTGTCATATAACATGAGTAGAACATAAAAGGATTTAGAAAGATACATCTTACTGGGTAGGGGCGGATCGAGGAATTCCGTAAAGGGAAGGCGCCTTTAATACAAAAGTAAAGGGTGCGCACGCTCCCCCCTCCCATTTTTTTCTTGTTATTTCTTTTGTTTTAACAAAAAATAAACAGGGGCGCGCGCCCGGTGCGCCCCCGTCTGTATCCACCACTGCGTGAGCAGCAGGGTACTTGCAACTTCAAAAGAGATCACAAACAGTTCAGCTGCAGGTTGTAGTGTCGACTTGCAGTATCCTTACACACAAACATGGCATAATGTATGAAAAATGATAATACAGCGAGGAGAATGATAGAAATAGAAAAAAAATGATATGTCTGTGTGAATAGGAGAGAGGGAGAGCGACTTCGTGATGAGATGATGGATAGTTTTGGTGGAGATAGGGGATTCAGATTTTAACTTTTTTTGCGAGATCATTAGACACCACTTGTATGAAATACAAGTATACAACTCTAAGAGGAATAGTTTCTTTGATGAACATTGCTTTTTAAATGGCCGATATAAAAAAAAGTAAAACAAAGTTCACATAAAAAAAACTTGAATTCCTCTTGGAATTGTATGCTCTCTCATATTTCATAACAGTCTTCTCATTTTCTTACAAATAGTCGGAAACCTGAAGCCCCATCTAAACAGAAACTATACCACGACTTTAACCATGGCTGACATTGATTGTAATCTGTTCGCCTAGTTTGCATCACCACAAGGCGTTGATTTAGGAAGAAAAAAAAAAGAAACATGATTCTGTATTGTTTTAATCTTCAAACTGTCTTCACTAAACTCAAATTCTGAGAATCTCTAGCTCCTTGATCGTCAAAAAGCAGAGAATTTATCCATTGTAACAACAGTCTTTATGCAAACAATATAGCTAAATAATCATTCATTATGCTTCGGGGCCTTGCCTGAGAGGTATCCGCCAAGTATGATTCCAATGCCGAGCGAAAATTCGAAAAATCCGATTATGATGTAGAAGTGCTTGTCTGTTGTCCTCTCTTTGGCAACAAGAACAGCGAGGACCGCCCTTCCAGAGATAGACAAAGCCGACAAGAACATGGATGCGACCAGCACCGGAAATTTGCCGACGATGACATCGACGATGATTGACGCCGAGTTCACGACGGTCAGGATGAGATAGAGACGGTAGGAAGAACAAAGCTTACGACTAAGAATTCCGGCGGAAGAGCGACCTATGAAATAAGCCACGGCCGCTACGCATGTCAAAGAGAAAACGTCAACAGCATTGGCACTGTGCTCGAGAGCGCGTGGAAGCATGAATGCATGCCAACCGCCATAGATAAATCCGAATGGTACGTTGATCAGTAAGACGAGACCCAAACAGGGATTCTTGATTAATATTGACCCTGTGAGAATGCGGCAGTTGTTACCAAGCCATGGACAACTCACAGGTTGCGTCGTCTGTCTGCTATGCAGAGCAGTAGTATTCAATGGGTCAGCTTGATCGGAAGAGATATCTGCGAGTATGGCATCCGTTTTGCCTTGCGCCGCGTCTTCTAAAGACAAGAGTGGTTCAGTGGTAACAGAATCTGACGATATTTCTGCGATAAAGGAATTCCTGCCCTGTTGACAAACGTCCGTGTTTGATGCGCGGGAAGCAGAAGAACTCGTCTTTACGTAGATGTGTTCTTCCATAAAATCCCCGTCTACAGTGATATTGTCGTTTGCATGAGTCGGCACTGATCTCATGTCATCCGTGGATGTTGACTTCTCTGCGTCATTTTCAAGGTGAGACAGCTTACCGTTACCTGTTCCAACACCAGTGTTTTTGTCTCTTAGCCCCATCAATGTTGGCTTAGCACAATATGGAGGCTCTGTCTGCAGTTCTGTCAGACACATATCATCTTGCCGCAAAATATAAGTGGTTGCATCTATATGGTCGCTTCTGCATGCCTCATTGTAACTGTCTGCCTGGACATTCTCGTCATCTTTATTCGCGAAAGAGTTTTGGGGGTTATCGCCAGATTTCCTACAGTTTTCGCCTGCACTGTCGGATGCGGTTTCTCTGTCATTTGGTCGTCTGCGTCTTCTTGACATGTCAAGCTTTACTGCTGCACCTAGGGGTATTAAGTGTGCTATCATTCCGCCAAGAATTAGCGTGGCCCCTCTCCAGCCGTACTTCTTTAGAAGAACTTCAGCGATGATGGGAAAGAGCACCATGCCAAGTGAATATCCGCATTTAGCGAATCCGTAGAGGAAGTTGAAATCCGTGCTCTCAACGACCTCATTTAACACGATAGGGGACGATATGGCCAAAATGGAGTGCCCAAAACCTAAAGAATCACAAGGATAACAATGTTTGGTAATCTCATTATCTCATTATGTATTACGACTTTTTCACTAAAGAAGAAATGTATGCTACAAAATATCATGAAAGAACTAAGGGACCTACGGATTTGAAATCCCCCTTCGAAAAACAAAGCAACAAGGATAAAGGGCTTGTGTCTACAAGCATAACCATTAAAGCAAATGGATTCAAACTACAGACTCATTATTGATAGTATCATGGTGTCATCCATATTCCGCGATAGACGGAACACTCCTTATTTAAACCCCTTTTGTCTTATATGCAATATATATGTATATATATATATATATATATCTATACATATGTATATATGTATATATATATATGTATATATATATATATATATATATATATATATACACACATATATATATATATATATATATATATATATATATATATATATACATATATATATACATATATAATATTACCATTTTAGTCACTTCACTTACCGTACATTAATATCTTTTACCGTAATGGCCTAGTAGGTTAAAGGGGATGGCTAGTAGCTGATCAGTGGGAATCAGTGGGAATGCTGGGGGATGATTGTTCCAATCCTTGTGGAATTCATTTAAGAGAACATTATCTATTGTTGTGTGAAAATCATTTCCTTCAGAATGGTCTCATATTCAAGTAATGTACAGTTTAATCTCCCCGTCACTGTACAGGCATGCTAACCTGGAAACATTAAACTGCACATTACTTGAATATGAGACCATTCTGAAGCAAATAATAATTTTCACACAACAATAGATATATAATGTACTCTTAAATGAATCCCACAAGGACTGGAATTACAGTCATCCCCCAGCATTCCCACTGATTCCAACTAATAAGTTACTAGCCATCCCCTTTAATTTTACTGGATGTAAAGCATAATACTAAATTCAATTTAAAAAAAAGAGATATTACACAGTGAACACTAACAGTACTAAAACTAAAGTAATAGAGAGATTTAAATAAGTCATTTTCTATAACATAGAGAGAGCAATGTTTGATCTGGCTTCTCCAGAAAACATAGAGACTTAAAAAATGCATGAACATAACTATCTCTTTGAGAGAAAAAGGCATAGTGTACATTGCATTAAAATGTATCGTTTCTGATATTTTCTTTTCAAACATTTTATGGCACTTCGAGTTCCACCCCCTCCCCCTCCTCCCCCACCCCTCCCTCCCCTCCCTTCATGTTGCACGTACCAGCCGTTGCCAGGCAGAAGACGAAGACAGCGTGGCTTTTCGCCATGGAAGAGAAGATTACACCTGTCGCAGCTAATGTGGCGCCACCTACGATGAGTACCCGTGGAGTTTTTTGCAGCCTTCTGCAGATGAGCGCAACCAGTGGTGCTATGACGCGAATCAGAAATACTAGATCATTTTTTTTTTCATTATCATGTGTTCTTAGTTCAAAGTGCTTTCTTTGTTTCATGCAAAGAAGTGTGTGTTAGAAAATACAATCATACTATTATAGAGGAATAAATAGGTAAAACCTGAAAAGCTGAAAACCCTGAAAACCCCGAATACCCTGAAATGAATTCCTATTCATTGAAAACCCTTCAATTACCATTGTTTAATGAAAGACTTTCTGCACTAAGGTTAGCAACATATTACATTATATCAAAAATGGCTGCCTGCAAACAATACAAACAAAGATACTTGCCCAAGGTTGCCACGGTGACAACCAAACTTAACTTGCTTCCATACCGATCTAAAATAACAAACAAAAACAAAAAAATAAGCAAACAACAAAAACAATTTGCACTTTGCAACTTTTCTAGGTCATGTACAAGCACAAAACCATTTGAACTATAGGTCTCTTTTTTAAACACCACCTGACCCTGGTCCAAACATCCTACGATGAGGTAGAGGACATAGACAATCGGATCGCAAAAATATTTAGGTCTTGCATCATCTCCTACCTGGCAAACTTATGAGCCCACTGAATAGGCCGAGGGCAAGTCCCGTGTTTGCAGCTGTCGTATTGAGACTAGCGTTCAACTCGTCAATGAAAACGCCAAACGACTTGACCGTGCCGAAAGCAAAGAATGCCCGCATGAACATCAAGAAAACAATCGGGAAGCCCCGTCGAATTGATCGCTTCTTATTCATCGTCGGACTCGACTATAGGAAAAGAAGTGTATACATTTAATACGAAAGTGAAAATGCTGCCTTTTGAACGACTGAAATTGAAAAGTCTGCATACATTATTGATATTACTTTATTCCTTGTTGTTGTTATCATTATTGTCATTTTTGTTATTATTATTATCATTACTATTAGTGTTATTAATATTATCATTAGTATTAGTATTAGTATTAGTATAAGTATTAGTATGATTAGTATTAGTGTTAGTATTAGTATTAGTGTTAGCATAAGTATTAGTATTAGTGTTAGTATTAGTATTAGTATAAGTATTAGTATTAGTATTAGTATTAGTACTAGAACTAGTATTAGTATTAGTATTAGTATTAATATTAGTATTAGTATTAGTATTGTCATTGTCATGACATTATCATTATCGTCCTCAAAAGATTGATACCGCGCAAACAAGCTTCGGAATAACGATTATGTTCGAGTTCGTTGTTTGACGTGGTTACTTCTAGATAGCGCTGTGAAGCTGGACATTCCAAGCCGTGGAATCACTGGCATTTTGTTTATGAGCAATTAGGCGCTATCTTACTTACCACATGATATAAATCCTAAGTTAACATTGTCTAGAATACAATCGTTATACGCTGTACAATGTAACACTCGGACAGACACTCTGAGAGCTAATGCCGTGATGTGAGATCGGCGCATTGTATATTGGATCAACAAACATTAATCCAGCGTGGAATTTGTCCATATTCGCAAGGTATTACATTACTTGCAGGTGGTCAAAAGAGTGACTTTACATGACCCATTGACAAAAAATAAATGAAATAGTATAAAAAAAAACCCAGACAAACAAACATACGAACAATAGTCATATTCAATTGTACTATAACCGTTTCTGAACTGGCAAAATCATACAATCATCGTAGAGGGAAAAATTATATGTATACATTTTAATGACTTGTCTTAATGTGCTCGAAAGCATTTACAAACCATGTTTATATATATATATATATATATATATATATATATATATATATATATATATATAGGGAAGAATGATATAATTGAGACAATGAAGACAGTAGATGTCGCACGATGCTGGCTGGCGGTAAAAGCTTTCGATCTCAGGTCTTCGTCAGATTTATCGTCTGTTTATACTCCATTTATTTTCCATTTTGTATAAACAGACAATACAGCTGACGAAGACCTTAGATCGAAAGCTTCTACGAACAGCCGGCATCGTGCGACATCTACTGTCTTCTTTGTATCAATGATATACATGTATATTATATATATATATATATATATATATATATATATATATATATATATAGGGAAGAATGATATAATTGAGACAATGAAGACAGTAGATGTCGCACGATGCTGGCTGGTGGTAAAAGCTTTCGATCTCAGGTCTTCGTCAGATTTATCTTCTGTTTACTCCATTTATTTTCCATTTTGTATAAACAGACAATACAGCTGACGAAGACCTTAGATCGAAAGCTTCTGCTAACAGCCGGCATCGTGCGACATCTACTGTCTTCTTTGTATCAGTGATATACATGTATATTATATATATATATATATATATATATATATATATATGAAGAGTTTTTCTTTTTTTTGCAAAAACCGATAAGTCCATATTTGCGATTAATGGTCAAGAAAAAAAAAGAGAATAATAAAGAAAAATTTTGCTCCTTTTGACCATAACTTTAAAGATGTACCTTTATATGTAGTGACCGATATCATTTGAAAGGTATCATTTTGTACTTTATGACAGAGACCGTACTTCAAAATCTTCAAAAATGGACTTATCGGTTTTTGCGAACAAACTCTTCATATATATATATATATATATATATATATATATATATATATATATACATATATATGATATAATATAATATAATATAATATAACGATATGTATACATTATACAACAATCATAACAATACAAGGAACTATTATTCAACGCTCATGGGACTTGGCTATTTTTCACGAATATGAGATGAAACGTCTCATATTTTTTTTTCTTCTTCTTCAAGAGTAGAAAGACAAGGAGCAATTTGTATAGCGAAATGTATTCAATTCACTTCAAAATAAATGCTGGTAACAGAATAGCACACTATACCAACAAAGGAAACTTCTCTCATTCCTACGAAACAAACAGTAGCGATCACTAATCTTAACGGATTTGGCCTACGAAGAATTTCTTTGTGTGTACGGGAGAGGAAGTGCTATGGTACACAAGATAGCGATATGTATATGCAACACATTCAAGATTGAAAATTCATCATGGAAAAAAAAAAGGAAAGAAAAAGGTAAGTGTTAATCACACTTACTCGCTGAATTAGGCCAGAAATTGCGTCATGGTAGCAATAAATGCGAGAATTTCCACAGCGTAGTACATGTATAGCGACTATTTTCGATGATGTACCTGTATTGATATGATTAGCCTACATGGTTTCAACAGAATGCTATTATTGCCTGGTTCTTGCTTCTTCGTAGATATTTGTTGGGACGCTTCATGCCAGGCAGTAAGGAGAAGGATATGACGTGCTGTGAACATAAATTACACCGCAAGCAGAACAATGGGAATATCTTTTTTTTTTCTTTCCACAGAGGTGCAGAGTCCGTGACCCTGAACCTTTTGGTTACCGGATAGTAAGCAGAGTGTCCGTATTTTGAGTTGGGGGGGGGGGGGGGGGGGGAGGGGAGGGGAGAGTACAACTTGACTGTGCCACACGTTCCCGCTTGTATGACCCCCGCCCCCCCCCCCCAAAAAAAAAGACCAAACCCCCCCCCCAAAAAAAAAAAAAAAAACAAACAAACAAACAAACAAACAAACAAAAAACAAAAAGAAACATAAAAAAAACCATATTCATTATTGAAGAAGACGAGAAAGCGAGGACCAAGTGTTGGGAAGTGGGGAAGGAGGAGGAGAGGGGTCTCCGGCTTCCGATTCCCACAAGAGGGAACCTTCGCATTCTAACGATCTGGTGCACTCTTTGGGTGGAGTATTTGAAAAAAGAAAAACAATCAATATTACTAGTATTCCATAAAAAATCAATTCAGTTCAATTCAATTCAATTCAATTCATTTCAAATCAAATCAATTCAATTCAGTTCAGATCAGTTCAGTTCAATTATTTATCACGATAAATTTTCAACCATGTTATGGTGAGAAAAAAAAAAACCTCGACCAGCTAAATTCTGTTTTGTTGCGTGATTTCTCATTTCATTTATGAGCTTATTTGACAATCTAAAATCATAGCTCATCAATCAAGTGGGGAAAAGGTGAAGAAGGTTTTACCCTCCCACACGAGGGAAATTTTGTAAATTTCAATTCAAATGAAACAATCTGGTGCATACTTTGTGAGAATGTCACATGTGTCCATTCACCATGCAGGTCAACTACGCCTGTGGAGGCGGATAGCGATCATTATAAAATGGGTTCAAGAATGTAGCCAATTGGAAGCGCTGAAATGAGTCACGTGTGCGTGCATTAATTTCTCACTAACATGCACGGCCTGACGTCACAATGTTTACATTAGCAGTGCGCACTCAATCAGTTGTTACAAGTGCGTTGCGCGCTACTATACGCGCTGTCAATCCTGTAAACAACTTCTAGTTCGGGCTGCCGGCCGGCCTTTCTTGTGTGCATAACATGTGTGGCGTACGTATACTCTTATACGTACAGTACTTATTATGTGCGGGATTTCCGAGTGAGACGTGCGTAAATGTTTGGGACGAACATCTTCGGACATCTTGACTCTTGAGCGAGTGCTACATGTAGCTGACTGGTATTGACCCACAAAGGTAAGTGAAAAATGGTGTTAGTTTTCGACCCATTTTATAAAACAAATGATGCAAAGGATTATTTCGTGGCGTTAGTGGATATGTTTTACAATTGTAAATACCCTCGAGTGCGCTACATCTCCACTAACGCACTCTATCCTGTGCATCATTTGTATAGCAGCATCACCTTTATTACAAAACTAAAAGTGAATGGACGGGGGACAGATGTCATCATAACGTCATGCGTATTTCTCACCATACAAATTGCCACAGGACAAGAAGAAATCAAATTAGCAAGCACAACAAAGTTCCAGGGGCCTGTGCTTAAGTGCGTTCTCTTCACGGTATTCACCATCTTTTCTTTTTATGTATGTATGTATGTATGTATATATATATATATATATATATATATATATATATATATGTATATATACATATATATATATATATGTATATATATACATATATATAATATATATATATATATGTATATATACATATATATATATATTATATATATATATTATATATATACATATTCCAATAGTATAGACTTCAAAAGGAGAGACCTTCATTTAATCAATTGCGTGTGCGAGGATTATGTCGGTTATACTGCTCTTATTGATAATACTAGTGCTTCTGTTATTGCAAAGGGGTTGAAAGATTAACCACTTTGGAAGAGAATGAATCCGCCCCCTCCAAAAAAAAAAAGGCTTTACACACACACACACACACACACACACACACACACAAGATCAGTATATCTAGATTTTATATTTGCTTTCTTTAAATCTGATATGTTTCAAGTCTTGTCATTTGTCTTAATTGTTTGCATATTTGTTGTCATTAGTTACCCATTGCCTGTTACATCACAAACTTGAATTCCTCTCTCCATACTTTCTTAATACTGTCCCGTTATGAAGATTGATATACAGTTATGATGACAACAAGACAATGCACATTAAAAGTACATGTAGTCATAATCTTGATACATCTAATGAAAGATGCAAACAAAACGTCATATTTCTTCACCCCTTTTCTTCGGTATGTCAATATCTTAGGATATATTTCACATGAGCAACCTTTTTTTTTTTTTTTCATTTATTCTGCTACATTGACTCAGAAACATTCAGATCGAAAAAGATCAAGTAGACTTAAATCAACATTTAATAATCGAGTTTTGATCGTGTTTACAACGTAGAAATTTGGTATAAACAATTAATATTCAAACAAGTGATTCACAAAAATATAAGTAAACACGTAACTTCTAGCTTTCAGGATCTCCGGGTTCCGGATTCGTGTCCCCCTCAGCAGGTGCATGGTCCAGCGCTGGCTTTGTTGCCTGGTAGACCCCCGTGGATCGTCAATAGATTTGGCCCTCAGCTGCGACGTTTCCCATAGCGGCAGTCGCCCCAGCCTTGAAAACAGACCCGCTCGCCGACGCCGAGTGAAACCTTGTGGAGTATGAATGACTGAAACCCGTATCGATGTATACAACGTGCTAATTAAAATGCTTCTCAATTTCATATTCCCTACCGTCGGTACTTATACACACCCTACCAAAATCAATTAACATAAGGCTCAGACAAAAGTATGTAATATATAATTCGCTTTACAAAACAAACCATTCCTACTTGCTATACTAAGACTTGCCTAGCACTCTAGCTATGTTCCTGAACATCATTAACCTTATAAAACCTAATCTCACAGCCCGATGAGCTTGCCTGAACCTAACACAATGATGCAACGCGGCATAACTGAATTCTATTAACAAAGTTCCTCTTATACTTCTCGTCTGCAATATCCTACCCAATAGAGATGGCATTGTCCCAATGAACTTAATCAACACTGCAACTTGTGGTTTCTTATTATGAACAAATACATTCCTTTCCTGACGATAGAATCATACATAAATGACGAGGAAGCACGTGAGACAATATGTTTGAATCATATCTACCTGTAAGCCCGATAAGATATGAAAGCGTACACATAGATACAAATTCCAGAGTCCATATACATACCTCCGTCACGTTTCCATACCCTACGGCAAATATTGTTTTACACAAGCCTCGGTCAAATTACAGGAGTGTAATATACATACTGTGTATATAAGATGACGAAGTAGGGTGGTAATTCATTCTTTTCTTCTTCTTCTTTTTTTTGTACAATAGTGCTATCTATTTAAACCAAATTTTTGACGCATACACACGTCTTCTTCAGGGTCGACATGAAGAACATGAAAATAAACAAGATGAAGATATTGTCAATAAATACACAAATGATAGTAATAGGGATGTTTCTGGCAAAGCGCATGTGGTATCTAAGTGGCACTTGCTGTCGTGGTCAATTTGTATGATTATGACGTAATAATGATATTATTAATTCTTCTTCTTCTTATTATTATTATTATCATTATCATTATTATCATTAATGTCGCAAACATCAGTATAACATATACATATATACATGTATGTATATATATATATATATATATATATATATATATATATATATGTGTGTGTGTGTGTGTGTGTGTGTGTGTGTGTGTGTGTGTGTGTATGTTTATACACATATATGTGACCCTGCATCACAAAACCAACGTAAAAAGTCGCCAGACATGGATTTTTAGTTAAGAGCAGTTTCTGAAAGAGCAGATTCTAAGCTTTAAAATGATGTATAACTCGATTCAAATGGACTGTCCTAACCTATCTAAATATTAAAAAGAATGGACACACTTTGGAAAGAGTGAACTGAAAAAACAGGCTCTGAAGTACAGGGTCTATTCAAGCGCTTCATCTTTACCAAGCTAAGCTAGCTGTGGGATGAATGGAACAAAAAACATGATGTTGACCACCGGAGCAGCAACAATGAAGCGATTATTAGATTAAGCTGAAACTGAGCATGCTTCATTAACACATTCCGTAGATGAATAATACCAACTTGCAATGCAGTAGCATTATTCTTTCCAAAGTTATTGGAGTTGAAAGTGAAGAGTATGGACAGGGTTTAAAAAAAAATGACAAGAGCGCTATATGAGAAACACCTAATCACACTATTCCACCATAAAGTGTTCGACAAAAAACGGCTGAAAACACAAGTTTCTGTTTATTTCATGATCCCAAACTTCAATATAATGTAGAAGACTTGCTCTGTCAGAAAATATGAAAAACTCAAGATTAGTTAGGTTGACCCATTTCACCTATTTTCAGTCCTCACACAAAAACAGGGCGTGCGACTTTTTGTTCGTTTTGTGATGCACGGAACCATTCGGATTTATCTATGGCGGTTGGCAGGCATTCATGATACCACGTGCTCTCTTGAAAGCACAGTGCCAATGCTGTTGACGTTCTCTCTTTGACATGCGTGTAAAGCACATGAGGAGTTAATATGCTCGCAGATTTAGATGCACTGGTCTTCTGTCAGTGACGAGATGTCGGGGGAAATGGACGCATCGTATCGACAGTGTCTGAAGTAAGTTGAATTCATTACTGAACATGACGGACGCATTGGAAACAAAATGTACCCCACTATCGCTGTGAAGTCAGGTATTGTGCACCACCATCAGTACGAATTAAGTATTTGTTTATTTAGATACAATTCTCAGCTTAATAGTGGTAATTGACATTGAATTCATCTACGGAGCTTACGAACAGTGAAGCAAACGTACTAAATGGTTACAAACTTCATTGTTTCTCCGGTTACCTCGTCATCCAAACACACACACACACACACACACACACACAAAGTGTGTTTTATTTTTCTTTATCGGGCAAGGAATATAATGGAACAGACGTGAGCTTATATAAGTGAGAAAATGATAAGAGAAATTAACAAGTTCGCTGAAATTTCGTCTTGGTGTTGTCAAGAAAACATTGAAAATTTTCAAATTGGGCCCAAATTTGATACATGTTCCTCCCCTCCCCCAGGCCCCAGAGAGCATGCTTGGATCCACCCTAATCAAACTTTATTAGAACTACATCTATTACTGGACCTACTTCATAGCAAGGATCACTAATCCCTTGTGATTCTAGAGAAGAAGAGCTTACTTGATTGACTTGGGGGGGGGGGGGGGGGAGTAGATAGTGCCTATTTAAACAAACTAAGATCTTGTCACCCTAGGGATGCTACCCGTCAGGTTTAGTGAAATTCCATCATAGGGTTTCACACACAAACAAAAAGCTAAACCCAGTGAAAAACAAAACAAAAACAAAAACATAATCGACGCACAGCGACGATGCAAGAAGGATGCACAACAGACGATGAATGTTTCCAATAGCTCAATTTAGCCTTTTTGCTCTGGTGAGCTAAATTGACACAACAATGCCACGACGGATTTTCAACTGCTAAAAAGAATATGAGTACGCCTGAGTACATAAGACAAGCGTTGCTGAATTACATAGGAGAAATAATTGTCGAGATAACTATTCAAAATTATAACTGTCATCAATTATCATGTAACACTAAACGAGTTCCACTGGTTGCCCCACAGCGTATAATATAAAGAATGCCCATTAACTGACTGGAGGGTACCGAGTGCGAAATTATAGGGATAGTGACAGAATCGTCCGTATCTATCAGTGCCGTGCCAATAGGAGTCCTGAGAGCGATTAGAGAGGGTATCCGATCCTTCTGGAGGTCAAAACGTGGGGCCAAAGCCGTAAGCTCACGTAGATTGCAGACGAGATGAAGTAAAGTCCCGCGCTCATAAAGAATGCAGCGCTGTACGAGGATGTCAGGTCAACGCTAAGGCCTGTTACGGGCGCGAATAATTCAAACAAACAAAGAAAGAAAACATTAAAATTTTATTCAAATGAATGTCACACAACTTTGACTAATTCAAATCTAGTTTCATGTACGATAAAAATGATCAGTTGCAAGAACTCAGAGAAGAACTGATACAATTAAATGTCTTTGGGAGACTTGACATATTAAAGACCCACATAACTGCGTCCATTAGACATCTCAAAATAAAAGTCACAGATATAACAGTTGTAATGATTTCACCTATCTGGCGTTTCCTTGTCTGTTTGTCTTTAATGTGTCACGGATATCATTGGATGTATTGACAATGGAGATGCTGCTCATAGTCGAACTACATCACAGGGGCGGATCCAGGAATTCCGTAAAGAGGGGGCGTGTTTACAAAATTAAAGAGGGGGCGCACGCACCCCTCCCCCCATTTTTTTCTTTTTATTTCTTTTGTTTCAACAAAAAATAAAGGGGGGGGGGGGGGCGTGCGCCGGTTGCGGTCCTCCCTGGATCCGCCCCTGCATCACAACGTGTATTGTCACATTGGACGACAAATTCAGTCTTGTCCCTATTGCAATTTATATGATGTCCCATTGGTGATATTTTCTTGAGCAGAGTTTGATAGAAACACTAAATAGGAACATCACAAATACACACGATAATGGTGGATATATTATTATGACGCTCATAATTATGACTCATGATCGCCTACATATACCGACATCCGAACGATTTTTTTTATTATTTGTCAGGACTTCGATGATATTCCATTCGATGGCTGTTTGTGGTGTGTCAACCATATTGATTAGTTCTTTTGGAAGCAACTCTAGAACAATCAAGTAGACTGCTATCTGTAAAGGACTGTTTCTTGCCAATGCAATATCTTTCAAAACTGTACACTGTACGCAAACGTGGTAAGAAAAGTTTGCTCACCTGCACAAATTGATGAAAGGAGGTTGCCTATTCCGTCCCCTAGAAATACAACACTGATAATGACCGAACTGTTCACGCCCTGAAATACCTCTATGGCAGCGGGCAGGTCGATTGAATATGTTATGCCTCGGACTATCCCGGCAACTGTAAAACAAACAGGTAACAGACGAAAAGGAACGATGATAGTAAATCCGACCTGAAAGGAAAATTCTTCTTTCGTCAATTTTGGGCGGTTAAGAATGTACGATTCTTATACGTAGAGAGATACATGGCATAATAGCATATAACAAGTGACAGTTTCACGCGAAATTGAGTTATCGTATCTTACAAACTAGGATCTCGTAAGAAAAGCACGATCGCAGAATCTTTATGAAACATTTTGGGAGAGTCTTATGAAAGAGATCCATCGTATTTTGGGGATATTTTCCAAGAATTTAAGTCAGTTTGAGCGTATAAGATGGAATCGCTCTACGTAGTTTCCATCTACAAGATACTGATATCGTATTCCACGTGTTTTTTTTTTTTATATATTTGGTAATAACAACTTTGACAAAGGCCATCACTCTCTTTGCAGACAGGAATCATATGCTAAATTTTTTGAATTCTACCTTCGAAGATGAAGATTGTTGTGTGAACCTGGCAAGAGTTTAGATGATGGCTCCATAGAGGACGATTCGGAGGATCAAATGAGCGAACTTACTCGCAATGTAGATGATAGTCGTTGCTAAATTAGGAAGCAGCCCCACCATCAGGCAAACGATAGTTCCCAAGAAGTTGGCGACTCCTAGGATGATGAGATTGGAGACAGGAATACTTGATCCTACGACAAGCGCGAGCAGCCGTCCCACCAGCTCGGCCAGTCCAAGAGCCATAATCAGCACGGTTGACAAGCGCGAACTTATTCCTATACTTTCAATGAAACTACTCTGAGTAAAGACGGCAGAAAGAGAGAAAAAAAGAAAGAAAGACAGAGGAAGGTGGGGGACACAGACTGGAAAATACAGAAAAAAAAAAGAAGAGAGAAAAAAGAAGGCAGTATCGTGTGACATGGTGTGTGCTGCAAGTGTACCTAAGCTTCTAACTGTAGCTTTATTACCGAAAGAGGGTTGATTTCCTCTTCTTGAATGCTGTATTTTCATATGTTCCGCAAAAGTAATATGGTGAGTTGTGTTTCACATCCCCTCTACAAACGCTTGTTCGACTGAAAAAAAAAATGGATAAATATATTAACATGAAGCTCAGTAGGAATGTTCCATACCAATGTTGGCGTCGAGCCGCCGGAGGTGGCATCTGTATGAGATCATTATGTATTGATCATATTTCTGCTTACCAGAATGATGACGTTGAAAGTGGAAGCAATTGAGAAGGCGATTCCTGCTATGCCACACATCCAGATTCCAGGAACTCTCACTAATATTTTCATTTTCATTTTCCTCCCAGACCCAATCTCCGATGAGATCGTCACTGGTGGCTTCTCCTGCATCATTAGTGCTGACCGATAATCGGGATCGTCGCGGACGCTTTGGGAGCTTGCTTCGGCGCTGATGGAAGCTTCGGTGCTTCTTTCTTCCGCGTCCTGGAGCTCACTATTCGCGCATGCTGTCGGATAAGGAGAGTCGGTACTTCCGTTGGTACCATCGACCTTTATCTCGTCGCGAGGCACGCTGGGATACTTGTAGACGAAGCAGAGAGGGAAGCAGATCACAAATATGATGGCTGCAAATATGGAGTAGGTAATTCGCCATCCGATAGCATCAACCGTAGAATCGACGATCGTAGCCACCACGAGCAAACCTTAAAAAGTCAGAAATGTTTAAGTATGATTAAAAAGTAAATATTGTAATCAAAATTACTGAGTGAATTTCGAGAAGGATTTGTTTCAATGCATTCTATACAGCATCAAGAATGACAACTATTAGCTTCATAATCAGATAAACAGTCGGATGGAAATAGAGTGGTGTGTAGCCTACCGAGAAAAGCATTCTTTTGAAAGTGGACATAAATGTAACTATTGGCAAAGGAAAATGTGTCTGTGTGTATATACTGGTGCCAACGAGAGTATGTCTGGTGAACTTCTATGTAGTTGATAAGTAATCATAATCATTAGCAAATAATCGTTTATTACAGGCTATGATCGGAGTGCGACAAATTAAGAGTTTCCCATGCGTCTAAAAGGTATATCTGTCGTTGTATTCGTCAATCATCATGCAAATCGATGCAACGATTTGAATGTGTGCCCTTTCTCCATTGAAATCATATCGTGTCTGGGTGCCTTTCGTGACACTTTCCTTCGGAGATGTTGACATTTTCCTGTAGCTATAGCACCTAAAGAGATTGGACTCTTGTAGGCTATAAGTTACCGGATTTCTAATGAAAAGTCGCAGTCATATACTGTCCAGTTTTGTTTTGTTTTTTTCATCTACACCATAGATTTGAAGAGGCATCGTGGAATCTATTCAAATTCCCGGACAAGCCCCCAATTTGTTACGAGTTCACATTTTGCCCCCCCCCCAAAAAAAAAAACAAAACAAAAACACACCAACAACAAACAAACAAACAAACAAACAAACAAACCTCTCCTCTTTCTTACTCCTACAGTTGAACTTTTACGCATATTAGTCACCTTGTAGGTCACTCATGTCACAATTAAGAGACAGGATTTGGTGAGATGGCTGAGATATTAAAGACATTTGCATTTCCTCTTATTCTTCATTTTTTTTTTTTTTTTTTTTTGTAATCTCGACACTGCGAATGCAACGTAACACGTATTATGTAGAGTCAACCAAGACAGGATAACATGATACATGTGCAGTGGTCCATCATAGATTACTATAGCGTATATATACAACAGAGAAAGAATAAGGGGCATATAAATCACATGCGAATTACAATTTTACAGAAAAAGAAAACGAATTATAATATTATAATTTTTGCACCCACCAGGTGACCCACTCAGATTAGCAAAGGCAAATGGCCTGGTACCAGATTTCCCCGGAAAATGTTTTGCGATGAGGTCGAGGGAAGAAAAACTGATCATATTAGCTCCTGCTCCAAAGACGAATCCGAATGTGATGTACATCGCCCAAAGATTAGGCAGGAAACAGGTGGCAAGCAAGCTGGCTGTACATAAGCATACGCCAGCTCCGGTCACAGGTATGGGTCCCCATAGAGAGTACATGGCGGCAGAAGCGGGCGCGAACAAAGTTGACACGCCCCAAGCAATAGCTCCTATCCATCCTATGTGTACAGTAGCAATAAGCGTTATGACATCCTTACACCTTACTCTTATAATCAGATTACTAATTACAGAAATTGTACTGATTTTTTTCAAAGCAAACAATTGAAAAAAAAAGAAGTTATGCCTTGAGTAGAGCGAGTATGGTCATTGTTATACACATATATATCTATATACCTATATACCTATATATATCTTTACACATATATACAATTATTACACATATCATTATACATAAATAAACTGTTGGTAATGACAGCATTAGCTAGGTTTCTGTTTTATTCTTATGATGAATTATTGTATGTGTTTATGTGTGTGTGTGTGTGTGTGTGTGTGCGTGACCGTGCATCACAAAACGAACAAAAAGTCGCACCCCTTGATTTTACATGAGGACTCAAAAGGTGAAATGGTCAACTGAGTCAATCTTGGGTTTTTCATATTTTCTAAAAGAGCTATACTTCTTCTACATCATTCTTTAGTTTTGGATCATTACATGAATGGGAAAGTGTGTTTTCAGGAGTTTTTCTACAACCTTTTTTTTTTTTTTGGGGGGGGGAATAGAATAATCAAGTATGTCTTTGAGTCCCCTTTTCATGTCGTGAAATCCTTTGCACACTCTTCAATTTCAAGTCTAATAACTTTTGAAAGGATTATACTGCTTTGAAAGTTGGCATTAATCATGGACAGAATGTGTTAATGGAACATGCTCAGTTTCAGCTTAATCTGATAATCCCTTCATTGTTGTTGCTCCAGTGGTTTACGTCCTGTGTTTTGTCCCTTTCATTGCACAGCTAGCATGGCTTGGTAAAGATTAAGCGATTGAATAGACCCTGTACTTCAGAGCCTCTTTTCTCAGTTCACACTTTTCCAGAGTGTGTGTTTTCTTTCTATATTATTTAGATAGGTTAGTGGAGTCCATTTGTATTGAGTTATACATCATTTTAAAGCTTACAGTCTGCTCTTTAAGAATCTGCCCTTAACTAAAAATCCATGTCTGGTGACTTTTTGTTGGTTTTGTGGCGCAAGGTCACATATACATGTATATAAGTGTGTATACATCATACATAAATATTCATATACATGTATTCATTATAATAGAGAGAGAGAGAGAGAAAAGAGAGGGAGAGAGAGAGAGTTCCTTTCCAAAAGTGCTAAATCCACTTTTGATGGTAAGGAGAAAAGTCTGGATTCTAACTTCACATGATTTTAAGATTTCATCCAATGACTTTATGTCTCATAACAGTACCTCATTATTACATTACATCACTGGGTTTAAGTACACAGTATCTGTCTCGTGGGTCGTGTAGAATTTTGAAATTCCGTCATTTCTTGTTATCTTACTCCGCAGAGCCTTATTATCATACGTGAAGCTTCAGAAGCTTTATCAATTAAACTTCATCAAAATTTTAAATAATGACTCCGGAGTTGCTGAGGAGGGAGTTTACCTCAAAAGTAACAGTCAAAAGTTTGAATGAATAGAACTGAAAGTGTAACGTATAGCAGTCTCTCTCACCCGTTGCTGTGGCCGACGCTTCAAACTCTTCTTGGAGGAGAACGAACAAGACAACGAAGCTCGAAATGATGCCGAAGACGATGGTCTGTTGGACGAAGGAGCCAAAGGCGACCAGCCAGCCGGGACGGTTGAAATGAAACATTCTCTTTCTCCTCCACAAGTCCTCATATAATAATTATTAGAATTTCTGGAAACGCGTCTCAGTAGAAACATAAAGGTCTGTAGACATTTAGAGTTGGGTCATGGTCATATAGTACGAGATATAGTATGATGGGGCATAGGCCTGTGTAGAAGACCACACATGACTGGGGGAACCGATTAACACAGAGAAAAAAAAACCAACATTATAAATAAATGTCACTAAATGAAACACAGAAAAGCCACAGAATTTCTTGGGAATTTGAAATCTAATGGCAAGAATTTCCGATCTGGAGAAGGCAACTGTAAGTTAACAATGACGTTCTCCTTCTTGTCGTCTTATACCACTTCTAGTCTTTTGTGCTGTATCTTCGAGGTGCTGCGCATGGTGGTGAGCAAGAGGTCAGCCTTTTGGCTTTGTAGTTCGAACCAATTCGAACTTATCACAGAGTCTTTTGACACGAAAGTGACATTCGATTTGTCATCAAGGACTGCGTATTCGAGAACGACCATTGAGGGGTTGGTTAGTTCTTTGGGTCTATCTATACAAGCACGATCATTGAGTGGTCTTTTAAGCTTTCATCTTGGAAATGGCACACAGAAGTACAATATTAAACCAATCTTCTTCCTGCTTGACGTTAGACTTAGGTTGTCCAGAATGAAAATAGGACAAATGGCTCTCAATGCAGACGGTATGCGATCGCCTTTCCTTGCAATCCTGACTCCGATATGAGGATTTGAGGGCTTATCCAAAGCATTGTTTTCTTTTCGAAGAAGAACGCCTATATATTTCCTCAACGGTTTAACTCATGAACTTGCTGAAGTTCTCGATTTGATAATCACCATCACAGTAAGGAGGCGTTAATCCATCTCTTTGGTGATTCAGAAAGCGTTTCATACACTCGCGTTTGTCCTCCCTATCAAGCTATTTCAAAAACTGGATCGCCCTCGTGCAATGTTTCACTTACGCAGTTTTCCAATACGGCAGTACTGCTTGTTCTGCCTCAATTTATGCGAGCTCCCATTTCTTTCGAAGATTTTAAAGCATTGCTTCACCCAACCTAGCTTCAGACTCCAGCCTAGCTTCAGCCAACCTAGCTTCAGACTCAAGTCTGGCTTCCTCCTCTTCGAATGATATATAAGGAAACCCGGAGAGCAGTCTCACGCCTGTTCGGGTTTACCTTTTTGCCTTGCCTGGTGTAGGCCTATACAGAGTTGGCTTTCGAAGATCGGCTGCCCCTGGCCCAAATAGTCTTGTAGCTGGTAAACGCTAGCATGAAGTTGTTTCATCTTTCACAGGATCCATAATGTCTAGCCAACTCACATACTTTGTATTTATTTTGTCAGTTGTATTTTATTACAATTGTATTTTATTGTCGCTGCCTCACTTAACGCTATTCACTATAAAAGTTTTTAGTTTCGGGTTTGAGTTCGAAGACAATAAAACACTCCAAAAGAAATTGACTCAACCGTCCAACTTGTCGATACGACGTATCTATTGCGATCATCACTCCCGAAGTGGTTTAACAGAAGTTGTACAACAGTCGAAGTACAGTAGACGAACAGTATAGATGAACAGCAGAAGAACAGTCGGACATCATAACAGTAGATTAAAAAACAACAACAATAATTTGAGGATTTGAGATGTTTAAGCTGGATATGACGAATTTTGAAAAGTACGAGGTTCGAGCTTGGTGATCCTATCACGATGTCATTCGAGGAGTTGCTAGCTTTCCAAACCGAGGTTATCGCAAAAGCAAACATAGTTCTCATACCGAGGCTACCTATAGTAGAAGTTGGATTCTAACAGTGGGGGACTAAACAATTTGAAAGGGGTCTTTGTTGGGTGCTTTGGAGGTCAAGTTGAGTCATAATTTTATGAGTGTTATATCAGAGACGGGTAGATTTCGCTTTTCCTTTTTTAATTTCGAATATTGTTTTGTTATGGTAACCGCATTCTTTTATAAAGAAAAAATAATGAGTGTGGATTGAGTTGATCTTTTTTTTTATTATTTCAGATTTTGATTTGAGATATAGTTTTTTTTTTTCTGATGGATATAGTTTTTTGATATGTAGGCCTAAAAGATATGTTTTATTTATGTTGACGGATGAGCTGTTATGATGATAATAATTGTTTAAAAGAAAAGAAAGAAATACTGTTCATTTTATTGAACTTTGGCACATGTGATTAATGTGATGTGTTGGTGTAATTTTTTTTTTAAATCAAAATCAATATATGTAGATGAAATAGTAATGGCATTTGTTTAATGACTAGATGTGTAACGATATGTTGACAGTGGACTTTTTTATCCCCTTTTCCTCAGTTCTTCTATTTTCGTTTTTCTTTTCTTTTCTTTTTGAAAAAGTAATCTGAGTATTGATGGGCTGGCACCCTCACTGATTTCATTATCAGTTGTAATAGTAATGATTTTTTTTTATTCAGTGTTGAACAGTGTTGCCATGTTGGCAGGATATTTTTTATCTCCTTTTTTTTTTCGTTTTTGTAAAAGCAATTTCAGAATTGATTGGGCTGGTACCCTCATAGATTGATCACTTCTTGTGATTTACCACATGTGACTACTGTAATATTTGTTCTTTTTTTATATATATCATGTCGTTATATCATTGTTTGTACAGAGCACCGAAATAATCTGTCTGTTTTTATAACTATGATTGTAAAACATGTGCAATTCAGCCTTTGGCTGCCGGACATGATTTTTAATAAAACCTGTTCAACAACAACAAGTTTTATGATGAAGATAAGGCCTAAGCGGCCAGCTCCTAGATGTAACTGAAACAGAAGCTTGAAGAACATAGACATTAACAATAGGGGGTGTCGGTGGGGGTACTGCTGCAAGCTGCATATCAAACATCGAGTTGCAGGTACAGGAATATGTAAGATACATATAAACTTGTATATTATGTTCAAAATACCTTCCTTTGTACAAAATTGTCACCATGAGCTAAGTTAGAGTACACATGTTATACCAAGCATATTTCTGAACATTATACACAAGAAACAGCTGCAGTTAAATACAGTGAGAAAGAACTCATATCTCTTCACTGCATACTGATACAGTGACAATTATATTGTTACCATTATTATCATCACTATCATTATCATGATTGTCGTAGTCATGGTGCGATGATCGTCCTCAATTCTTTTAATACCAAGCATTCAAACTCCTGAATAATGATGAAGATTTTGTTCGAGATCGTTGGTAGCAGTGGTTGGGTCTAGATAGCGCTCTTAAGCTGGACATTCCAAGCCGAGAAACCACTGACATTTTGTTTTTGAGTAATTAACAGCTTTCTTACTAACAACATGATATAAATCTAAATTAATATCGTTAAGAATACAATCGTCATGCACTCGGACAGATCTGAGAGCTATTGTCGTGATGTGAAATCGGCGCATTATATTGGACCGTCAAACAGGTATAATCTTGGCAATTACTGAACTCTTATATTTTCTTTCTTCTTCTTCAAGCATGTCAAGAGTAGAGGAACAAGGAACAATGTTTATTCATATATAGAAGACATTAAAATTCACTTTAAAATAAATGCCGGTAACAGAATAGTGCATTATACCAATAAAGAAAACTGTTTTTACTCCTACGAGACAAACAGTAGCGATTACTTATGTTTAGGGATTTGGCCCAAGAATAATCTCTTTGTGTGCACAGCCAATGAAGTATGATGAACAAGATAGCAATGAATGTGTACCATATTGTATATGAAACAGATTTAGCATGATTCATGAATAAAGATTGCCCATGAAAAAATAAAACAAACATTAGAAAATGTTCAAATATTAATGACACTTACTCGCTGATTTAGGCCAGGAATTGCGAAATGGAACAAAAGTGTTCGGGAGGATCCACAGCGTAGTCGCAATTATTTTCGAGGACCAACGTACTTGTATCAATATGTGAACACCGTTTCAATAGAATCCTATCCTTATTGACTGGTCTTGCTGCTTCGTAAATATTTGTGGAAACGCTTCATTACAGGCAGCAGGGAGAAGATAATGTCGAGTTTGTGGACATGGCATTACACTACTTGCAGACCCCTGGGAACGATTTTTGTTTTCTTTTGACAGAGGTGCAGAGTCCCTGACCTTAAACCTTCTGGTTACCGGGCATTAAAACAGAGTTTCCGTTTTTTGAGTTGGGAGTATAACATGTGTTGCGACACAAATTGTCGCCCCGTCACAAATTGTCGCCCGCTGAAACAGGCGACGATTTGTGCACGGAGCTGACGGCACATATTGTTCCCCCAGCACAAATTGTCGTCTGCCGACAATTTGTGCTGAGGGCTGACGGCACAAATTGTCGCCCGCCCTCGAAGCACATTTTTGGGGATAATATCATTCTTGACGTAGTCATTGAAATACCAACACATAACTTACATGGCTACATCCATGCAAACAAGCCATGTAAAAAGTCACGGTGAGGTGACTTGAGACTGTTCCATTATTAAGATTCATACTAGTATACAGTAGATAATGATGACGTCAAGACTGTATGGGGTAATACATTTGAAAAATAAAAAGTAAAATCTTATTATTGCATTATCATTATCATTATATATATTATTATTGCATTCACACAATCCACAATCTGATACTTCAGTATCATTCTCCCTTTAAGATCTCAAATTTGTCAGTCATATGATGCAGTATTATATTCTGATTAACGCCGCATTCATAATAAGCCTATCAATAATGGGGAAGATTAAGACCGCGGGAACTCACTGAATTATTGTATTGAGAGTATAGCAACAATGATATGGTAACTAGTATACTGCAGTGCACTCCCGTTATAACAAAATCCTCCGGACCAACAGTCTTCTTTCGTTACAATGTACATTAACATCAATTTATTGAAATTTCTTTATAGTCTAACAGTAGAATGTAATTATTATAAATGTATGATCCTTTGGAACCTAAAATTTATTCTGTTTTATCTTCTCAAAATTACGTTATAACTGTGTTCGTTATAACGTGAGTGCACTGTATCATCTACATTGACTGCCTTTCCGTTATTTCACAAAATTTCACAAAATTTCATTAATTTTCATTTTTCTAAAATATTTGGGTATGGACAGAAACTGTCCGCAGAGAAGCTAGGACACGCAAAGATGTATTTCTCTTAAGTCTAATATCACGTCGAAAATTGGTCAAAGCCGTAGGTAGTAATTTCCTTTTTGTCAGGGAACCAGTACCCGCCATTCTTGGGTAACAGGAACTTCATTTTTTTTTTGGTCGAATTACAGTAAATTCTTGACTTCTGTTTACAGGATCTGAAGTACCAGCAATCACATATTATTTCAACACAAATATTGGACGTAAAACAGCCGGTTTTCGACGTAATTACTTGGCCTCTTTTCCCGATATGAATCTTGTGTAACTTTCATGTTATAGCCTACCTTACAGTGACGGAAAGCAGCAGTATGAACAAACTTATTGATTTTGACCAACGACATCCCCATACAGCGTGAAGAGAATCTAGAAGTCGATGGGCTAGGAGTACCCTGACAGTGTATTTTGAGGGTTTGGCAAAACAGACTATTGTTTTAATGAACACCATCACAAATTATGAAATATAAAATGCTAAGATACTTTATGATTTTATTTTTGTCAAAATTGTTTGATAGCTTTCATATGATATCATAGAAGGCATGAAATAGTAGACCGAGACGAAAATTTTAATTATTTATGTATAAGTTATGAGCTAAGTTTCGTATAACAGTATCGGGTATATACAGAGAAAATGAGGGAGCTGAAACAAAGAACAAATGGACTTCCACGTTCTGGAAAAATCTGAAAGACTAGCACACAAACTTTGACTAAATCTTACGGTACATAAGCTGCGGCCAATGCACCAGGAAATGACACAGTTTAATCATTGTCTTTTGCCTTTTCATGAAACCTGTTTGTTATACATTGCATTGCTGTACATGTATTATCATAAGGTATTGCTATATGCATATTTCAACTGACTTAACTCTTGACGGTATTACGAAAGGCAAGAAAGATATCTGAGGGATGGAGCTTAAATGAACATCTAATGCACATTTCTTTCAAACAATAATCCATTATTCGTGTATTGTCTTGCGAAGACCTATCCTCACGATAGCCAACATAGAAACAGAATCGGAATTGGATGTCAAGGGGCCATTACGGCAATGGTTGCATAGTCTCTTTGGTATTCGAAGGAGATGTCGAGGCTATCACAATAACAGTGACTGCACAAATATCATTTCACTACCTGGGCCATTCCAGCCAGATTACCATTTCATGGCCTCAAATGCTGAATGCTACAATGCAGATTGTAGGTGTAAATATAGCTCTTAATCCGTATACGCATCCGGATGGAAAGGGGCGTGGTGGCCAAAATTAATGTAGGTGACATGAGGATTCAAGAGATGAGGAAGGGCACGGACTTTTGTAACCTTTGTCGTCAGCGCTCCTGTGTCTCGTTCTAAAAAAAAAAAATATGTGGCACCATTCGTCATATATAATGTTATTTGATAAATTTCCTACTGAGCTTCTTCCTTGCCAGCTCTGTCTCATTGGGATATCAAGCAGCGGCATTCCAACCATGTGGATATTCTGTTTTGCAAGTTGCCCATTTACGTTGTAGCACTGCACCATCTACCAGCCGCGTGGCCAACATCATTCACGGGGACATGGTGAACTACATAGACATCATAGCCACGGAGTCAATATAAGAATACTGTACCATTATCGAATACTGGCTTATTGTTCTACTGATAACAGATGACACACAGCAGTGAGAATCTTATGTCAGTATCAAGGAGCTAAAAGTACAAGTGCGTCCAGCTCTTCAGGCAACACCAACCAGCACTGGTGACTTTAAAGAAAGAGTGGGGTACAATCTCTTTTTCCTCCATGACTTCGTTATGCTCATTAACCCTTTCATTACCGTGCTTTGGACTTTGGACAGTGTAAAAGATCATTATTGTGTTTTCGTGACAATGGGCAATCGAAGAACACAAAGGGTTAATCAGTTTAATCAGTTTTCTTCGGACACTGCCGATGCGACGCGAGCTCTTCTCTGGCATCTCGTCACCATCATCAGACAAAAGACCAGTGCATCGACACCTGCGAGCATCTTGAAAGAGTCATCGAAGCTTCCCGATCTGTCCGCAACAAGACCTGTGAAGGATACAGCGAAGGTTATACAATGCATTAGACAAAATAAGAGACAGACAGACATAAAGAAAGCGAGTCATATAAATATGCGTAGAACATAAAGGGCATTGGAATTATATAGGGTCATTGCAGTTCACAAAAGATTGCGAACAGTAGAGCTGTAAGCAGGATGCAGTATCGAAGAAAAAAGAAAGAGAGAGGACTGGTTATGAAGGAGAATGAGCGTATTGCTAGGAAGATTCTTAAAGGGGATGGCTAGTAACTGATCAGTAGGCGTTTTCACATCAGCCCGATGTTTCGAAATAGCGCGCTATTTTCTGACTTGGGAAATTTTCCCGATAGCGAAATAGAGCGCTATTTGATAATGTGAACACAAATTAGCACGCTAATTGTATCGCTCTGATCGAGAAAATTTCTCGACTCCAACTCGGGAAATTTCTGAAATAGCGGGATAGTAGCGCGCTATTTGATAATGTGAAAACGACTCGAGAAATTAGCGCGATGAATCCCATCATGCCTAGCGTGTGTGACCCGATCGATCGAGACACACTGCACACAAATCATGAGGAATTTTTGAGAGTGCACACACATTACTGATGCTGTTTGCACATACTCAGCTGTCGAATTAGCTATTTTAAAATTTCTAACTATTCGGGCTACCAGCTCTTCGGGCTGATGTGAATAAGAAATGAAATAGCGCTCTAATTCGCAATCGCGGAAAATATTTCGAGCTTGGATTTTTATCGGGCTGATGTGAAAACGCCCCGTGAGAATCAGTGGGAATGCTGGGGGCGGATGATTGTTCCAATCCTTGTGGGTTTCATTAAGAGCATATTATTTATCTATCGTTGTGTAAAAATTATTTGCTTCAGAATGGTCTCATATTGAGAAGTACATGTAATGTGCAATTTAATGTTTCCAGGTTAGCATGCCTGTACAGTGACGGGGCGATTAAACTGCGGGTGCTGTTCGTTATTCCGAAGGTTCGCTATTCCGAATGTTTGTTATTCCGAAGGGTCGTTAATCCGAAACACGCAAATTCCCTATACCTTGAGGTTCATTAATCCGAAAATGAAAAAGGGTTCGTTAATCCGAAAATTTGTGGCGTTATTCCGAAGGTTCGTTACTCCGAAGACTGGTTAATCCGAAAATGAAATTTGGATCGGAACAATGAACCTTCGGAATAACGAATCTTAGGAATAAAGAGCCTTCGGAATAACGAACCTTCGGAATAACGAGCTGTAACCTTAAACTGCACATTGCTTGAATATGAGACCATTCTGAAGCAATTAATTTTCACACAACAATAGATATATAATGTACTCTTAAATGAATCCCACAAGGATTGGAACAATCATCCCCCAGCATTCCCACTGATTCCCACTGACCAGTTACTAGCCATCCCCTTTAATTCATAACGAACGTTGTATTCAACCCAAAGTGACGTTTATTGCAATTAGCCAACAACTTTTTTCTTACTTATGCCTCGAGGCATTAAGAAAATTTACAATTTCACTTTATTTCAGTCTTCATATGACCTCCCCTGCAATAGGGATTTTGGAAAGCGTGGAAAACTTTTCATGGGATTTTCTGTGCCAATAGACTCTGAAAGCACACAAATGGTTTAACAAAAGGTGGTCTCTTTCCCTTCATTACAAAAGATTGAACGCCTGTACCTACTGTAGTAATATACCCTGCCAATATGTCCACATTTGTTACATATTGATAATGCTAAGGGGCCTTGCCTGAAAGGTATCCGCCAAGCATGATCCCAATGCCAAGCGAAAATTCGAAAAATCCGAGAATGATGTGGAAGTGGTTGTTCGTCGCCCTCTCTTTGGCGACAAGGACAGCGAGAACGGCCCTCCCAGAGATGGATAATGCTGACAGGAACATGGCTGCGACCAGCACCGGAAATTTGCCGACGGTGACATCGACGATGATTGCCGCCGAATTCACGACGGTGAGGATGAGATATAGACGGTAAGAAGAGCACAGCTTACGACTAAGAATTCCGGCGGAAGCACGACCTATGAAATAAGCCACGGCCGCTACACATGTCAAAGAGAAAACGTTAACAGCGTTGTCACTGTGCTCGAGAGCGCGTGGAAGCATGAATGCATGCCAACCGCCATAGACAACTCCGAACGGTACGTTGGTGAGTAAGACGAGACCCAAACAGGGATTCTTGAAGAATATTAACCCCGTGAGTGAGCGGCAGATGTTTCCGAGCCAGGCACAACTGACAGATTGTGCTGTCTCCATGCTAGGCAGGACAGTGATGTTCAGCCTCTTAACTTGGTCAGAGATTTCCCCGTGTGTCGCTTCCGTTAAGGATTTGCCTCGCGCCGCGTCTTCTACAGACATGAGTGGTTCAGTGGTCATAGAGTCTGACGGTTTTACATCGGTAAGGGAATTCCTATTCTGCTGATAGATAAAAGTGTCTGATGCTCTAGAAGCTGCTGAACTAGTATTTACGTCGTAGTGTTCATTAATCACTTCACTGTCTACTGTGATAACGTCCACTGCATGAGATGATACTGACGCCAAGTCATCCGAGGTAACTGCCGACTCTTCTCCTTCATCCTCATGGTAAGACCGAGTGATGCCATCTGATCCCACACTTGTGTATCTTTCACCATCGTTACTACAGATCGATATGGACATGGCTCGATGTGGAGGCCGTATTTCCAGCTCCGCAAGACACACCCTACCATCGTGCTGCACGAAATAAACGGATGTATCACTATGGTCGCTTTTGCCACATATCTCACTATATCTGCCTGCCTTGAGGTTCTCATCATTTCTATTTTCTGAGCAGTTTGGGGGTTCGTCGCCAGTTTTACCGTAGCTTTCGGCTACACTACCAAGATTGTCCTGTGCAGTTACTCCGCCACTTGGCCGACTGGGTCTCCTTGACTTTAGCTTCACTGCTGCACCGAGGGGTATTAAGTGTGCTATCATTCCGCCAAGAATCAGTGTGGCGCCTCTCCACCCGTACTTCTCCAGGAGAACTTCAGCGATGATGGGAAAGAGCACCATGCCCACTGAATATCCGCATTTAGAGAATCCATACAGGAGATTGAAGTCCGCGGTCTCAACGACCTCATTCAAGACGAGAGAGGACGATATGGACAAAATGGAGTGTCCAAAACCTAAAGAACACAATGAAATAAACATTGTGATAATCTCATTATGTAATGTATTATGATCTAGTTGAAGTGGTCACTGAGTAAATAATGAAAAGCTCGACACTTTTCCTGGTAGCCCGTTCAGGCCACTAAAATCTATTAATCTTAAATTTTAGAGGCCCGAAAAAGACATGTAGTACCGGATAGTGACCCGAATTTGATAGCAAAAGTAACAATTCATTTTGAAACTTTGTGGCTCGACACCAATTATTAGTGGCCCCGGGACATCGGGCCAACACTGATGTCGAGTCCTGGAATGCTGGAAAGCATGCAGCACCCACTGGACCAACGGCTTTGAAGTCCACTGGCCTCCGAAAGACTTGGCAAAAAGGTGTTGTTTTTTTTTTCCAAAGTGATTGTCCACTGGCACACATGCTACAGCAAGGGAGTTCTAATTAGGGACCGCATGATTGTTAGTCAGTGCTCCTATCCATTAAAGCCACAATACTCTTCATCATGACCTCATTACGTCTTGAGCTGTTTTCCTTGTTATCATTTTTCATGTCACTTGCGGGATACATAATATGCCTTTTAATTGAGTAATTGCACTTGATGAAAAGCCAAATATTGGATTCAAAGCTTGTAGAAAGATTAGCAAACACTCCAATTACAAAACTTAACTATGCAAGAAATATGCCTTTTCATTTTTTTTTATTTCACAATTCAACATTGCGAGAACACTTCTAGAAATCGTAAAATAAATAAAGATTTCCAACTGCATAACTATCTGATTGAGAGGAAAAGACATTGTGTTCGGAAAGATTTTTTTTTTCTTTATGCAATGCACTCCCGTTATAACGAACTCGGTTATAACGAAATTCCGGCTACAACGAAATAAAAATTCAGGCCGCAACATCATCCTCCCTATGTTTTTCTATTGTTTATTTGTTCGGTTATACCGAAATTTCGATACAACGGAAAAAATATTGCCGGTCCCGAGGACTTCGTTGTAACAGGAGTCCACTGTATTTCTTTTAGAATATGTAATGTTGATATGTCATGAGAATTCGTCATTCTACTCATGTGACACCACAGATTACCTAAGAGTTCCAAGTCAGAGATGACGGCACATGAAATCAAACTTTTAAAAGGATTGTTCGATTGGCTGAGAGTTGCACTGGTCTTTCTCTATTCTCTAAAATCAAGACGTTTGGTGAAAGTTCCCCTATAAGGTAGAATTCCGGCAACTCGTTTATACATACATCATTCTCATTGCTACGAATGACTTCCGCCCCCGCCCTCATCTACCAGATTTTGTACGTACCGGCAGCTGCCAAGCAGAAGACGAAAACGGCGTGGTTTGGCGCCATGGAAGAGAAGATTACACCTGTCGCAGCCAGCGTGGCGCCACTAACGATTTGTGCCCTTGGAGTCTGTACACATAATCTTTTGTAGATGAGCGCAACCAAAGGTGCTATTATCAAAATGAAAGGTCATTAGAAATCGTCAGTGGCAGATATTTCCCTTTTTAATTGTTTTGTGTTTATGCCTGACTTGTTGTTCTTTCTACATAGAAGCGTAGGCCTATGTACGCTGAAATTATGAACTAAGAAAGCCACCTAAATTCTGAGGGAGCCTACATGTATATATAGTTATGAACAATAATTCAAAGTGAGTAATCAATTAAAAGACTGTAATATCACAATCACATTGTTCTAAAGATGTACAAAGGAACGCTAGACCAAATGCTGGGTATAAACATTATCTCAGTTGGGATTATTGACAGAATAGTGATAATGATTCACATCGTTTTTTTCTAAGTTCTAATACTCCTGAGAGCTACAAACGATATCGATTTGTTCGTATATGTTTAATCCCGATGTTCTGGTGTATAATTAACATTATTGCTAAAATGATTATCTGAATACTAGATTTATTTACTGGTGGGAAAAAAACACACCGCAGATAGGTCAAAATCATAGACCAAAAATACCACCACGCTTCCTTTGTCAAAACAAAATGTGATGACTTTTTATCAAATCGAAATTAAAAATTGGGACTAGTCGAAGTTGAAATCATGCGTATACGTTTTGGGAATGTTTTCCAAACACTTTCTGACAAACATACTATATCCGACGGTCTCATCGTGCATTTTTTTTTTATAGTGAATTAAATAGTTCTGAAAGAAAAAAAAATCAATGACCCTCTATTTTATAGGGTCTCGAGAAAGGAGTAAAAACTATCAATAAGAGAATAGTTGAGAAGACAATATTACGACATGGTATTGACTGGTAATGTGGTTTCGGTTGCTTAGCAACAGCCTTCCAATGTAAGATCTCCTCCACAATGCTTTACAGCCGTGGTTTCAGCCATTTGGCATAAAACAATGTCGAAACGCATTCAATCTTACAAACAAACAAACATATGATTGAGGTTTTGTTTTAGGGCTCACACGGGTAAATATTTCCCAATAGAGACGTGTGTTAAAATAAAAAAAAAAATGAATAAATCTGTAGAATAGCTGGAAGAAATGAGGTCTTTCATCTTCACTAACCTGAAAAAAAGTGAGATATACCCTTATATCCATCAAATTTCCAAGGGGGATTCTTTAGCTCAAACTCTGTCCAAGGGTTCCCAAAGCCAGACTACGAGTTCTTTTTACTCAAAAAATCACATAATTTCTGTACATGCACCCAATCAAATATAGTCCCTTCAAATTCCATGAGCAAAGCTTTCATACTCGAACTAAAATGCAGTTTGTAGAGGAATTCATATTCAATATCTGCAGCTATTCATTTTTTATTTTTTTTTGCCATACTGCATTTCTGGTTTTTAAATCATTTTTTCTTCATTTATTTTAGAATCTTTGGTACGATTTTGTGATGTGGTCAGGTAAATATATTTACAAGTGTTAGCCCTCTATTTCCTAGGCCTACCGGGAAAATTTATGAGCCCGCTGAACAAGCCGAGGGCAAGACCGATGTGGGAAGCTGTCGTGTTGGTACTGGCGTTGAGCTCGTCGATGAAAACGCCAAACGACTTGACCGTGCCGAGAGCAAAACACGTCTGCATAAACAGCAAGAAAACTATCGGGAAGCCGCGCTGAATCGATCTCTTCTCAGTCATTTTCGTGCTCTACCAGAAAAGAAATAAACGAAATCAAAATAACTGTATTTCATTATATATAAAAGATAGAGTTTTATCTAATATTATCATTATTATTGCTGTCCAACATACGTTCCATAGTTTTATGCGCTTGATTATAGCTTACATACAAAACCATCACCTTTAAAATTAATACCAGTTGATTTCTCTCTCACTTGGAAAACAACAACAACAACTGCGGCTTGGTAAAACGACATCGGCCTTCATAAGCGGAAAATCATTTTCCTGTGGATGAGTGACGAACTACCTCCTCTTTAGACGAAGAGGAAAAAGATATATGCAATGACAAATCATCGTGAATTTGTGTCAAACCGGTATCAAAACTTCCATTCATTATGTTAAATCGGAACTGCAGGAAAATTATTGGTAACGTTGGCGAGACTTTTTGCATGATAATTGTTATGATGGTATGGGCATTGCTGAAGACATGTCATTACAAAATTGAATCACGTGAATTTCAACGTGGTTTCGGTATTCACGATATAAAAATATAAGATGCATGAAAATTAAGGCCGAATATTTCCCTTTTCTGAGCATCTTAATGGCGGTCCGCTCTGAGTGTCACGCGCAAGATGCAATAATAGTGGCCAGATAATCTCACCGAGTGTTAAAAATGATTGGATGTTTTTAGGAAGTTAGGGGAAATTCAACATTATCATTTAAAACGTATAATCTTAATGATGATTCTTCACCTTTATCGATCTCAAAGTCTTTTTCTTTCTTGTATAGCTTAAAGATGCCTGCCTTTTTATGGTCGATTAATATCATTCTTGAATGTTAGTGCTACTGATTTTGCCAAAAGGCACCCACTTGAATACATTAGCCGAACCTAAAGTTACTGTTATGGGATCTATACTTAAATTCTCTTTACTTTAATTGCGCCAATGAAGTTGACAGCTCATCAGTACCGCACTTTGTTTTTCTTTTCTTTTCTCAAACTTCTCATCTTGTCACAAACTACTACAACAGTATCAAACGTACAGTCAAACCTGCCTTAGCGGCCACCAATAGATAGGGATTGTGTACGGCGGCTGAAAAATCTCCCCCACGTATCCCCTCCACGAGAAAACAAACAAACAAACAAACAAACAAACAAACCGAACCTGATGAAGACCCTATACGCATTATAGCCGCCACCAATTTTGTATCCCACGTATAGATTTGAACCTGTGTTTAGCGGCCATTTGTATAGGGGGCATCCCACGAGACCGACACCCACGAGTCATACGGTCCACGAGACCGACATCAATAATAGGTCCATGAGTCATACAGCCCACGAGTTATACGGCTCAGGAGTCATACAGCCCATAAGTTCGACACTACGCACAAAAGGCTCATGAGACCGACACTAAGCAAACATAGCCCACGAGACCGACACTAAGCAATAAAGGCTCATGAGACCGACACTAAGCAAAGAAAGCCCACGAGACCGACAATAGGCAAGAAAGGCCCACGAGACCGACACTAAGCTAAAAAGGCTCACGAGACCGACACTAAGCAAAGAAAGCTCACGAGACCGACAGTAGGCAAAAAAGGCCCACGAGACCGACAAGATAAACAGCGCCATCTACATGTCAATCACCTGTACAGGGTGTTCCATGAACGGAAAAATAACATACTGGCGGTTGTAATTTGTAAATTTTAATGAACGACATCAAACTCGTATTTCTACATACTTCTGGGGGGGGGGGGGCAAGTGTGTCAGGGAGCGACATTGTTATCAAGTAGAAAAATAGAATTGTATTCTTCATACCCCCCCCCCAAAAAAAAATAGAAGAATTAGTATTCTTCATCCCCCCCCAAAAAAAAAAATAAAAGAGACAAAAAACCCCACATATGATTTAAAAGGAGGGCAAGAACGATGTACGGATTAATTTTAGAGCTTTGATAATGCCATCGTGCTATTTTAATAGGCTTTCCCAGTTTTTAGCTAGAAGATGGACAGGATATAATTTTTACCTCTTCTCTTTCCCGATTCACTAGTTACTTATTCTATTTTAGATTTTCTACCCTCCTGCTTGGAAGTTTTGCAGTAAGATCTATTTGTAATTTTCTCTGTAACTGTAATGTAATGCTACTGATTAAAACGTTTTATATCGCAGGGATTCACCTCAATTTGTGGCTTGTGTTATTCTCCTCCAAACAGTACATTTTTTCGTGAAATACAATAGCTGTTTTCATGGATGCATCTAATTTTTTCCGAATCCCTAACGCTTCCTTAATAGACGATTACGTTATTTTTTATTTCTAATTAAGATTAATTCAACACCCTCGCAGGTTTACTATGGAAAGATCTGTTACACACTTTTACTGTACTTTGTTCATTTTTTTTTCACAAACAAACACCATTGCAAACACAATTAAAGATCCTGATCATTTCGGGTGGGGGGGGGGGGGGGGGGGCAACTGGTGGGGTCACACCCTGCCGGAGATGGCAACTCTTCTTTTCCATCTCTCTTCCAATGCTATTATCAGGACACCCTATACAATTTATTGGTCTATAGGTGGCGCTGTTCATCCTGTCGGTCTCGTGAGCCTTGTGTGCGTAGCGTCGGTCTCGTGGACCTTTTAAGTGTAGTGTCGGTCTCGTGGGCTTTGTTTGCTTACTGTCGGTCTCATGAGCCTTTTTTGCGTAGTGTCGGTCTCGTGAGCCGTATAACTCCTGGGCTTATTTTACTTGATGTCGAACTCGTGGGCTTTATTTACTCAGTGTCGAACTCGTGGGCTGTATAACTGGTGGGCTGTATGACTTGTGAGCTGTATGACTCGTGGGCTGTATGACTTGTGAGCTGTATAACTTGTGGGCTGTATGACTCGTGGGTGTCGGTCTCGTGACGTGCACCCTTTGTATAGACCCATGTTTCCTACGGAGTTGCAGCTCAGTTGTGTTTTCCTGCCTTGCAGCCGTGTTGGTCATGCATGTCGATCAGTTCAATGATCGTCGCCCCTTCGTTATTATCCCCAAAAAGTAAAGCATCTCTGAAAACCTTACTTGTTGCATGCACACTGCGTGTGCAAAAACGCGATCAATATTGGCATTGTTAAATTCATGAAACAACACGTGCATACTATAAACACACATTGTATACAAAGCTCTCTAGCAATGTCTAATGTGTGATTTTCTTTTTTTTTTTGGGGGGGGGGAGAGGGGGGCACGACCACAATAAAACTTTGCCTTACTAATTTGCATAGACTTTAGTAGACAGTGATAACGTATAGACGACTATAAAAAAAAAAAAAAAAATCCATGTGTTCGGCCGTGCATGCTTGTACTTATGGTGAAAGTACTTACTTGTCGACCCATACAACCATTTTTGTACATACACGACGTGTATGTAATACACGTGAGATGTTGCAAAACCTGTCTACATGATAGCGACCACCTGTCTGTAACGGTCTCCTTATTTCTTCTCCAACTGTTGGTCGCGATAATCAGTTTTGACTGTAGTTGAATAGTGAAGCGGGTGTAGAAAAATAATGCATGATAATATAATGTACTCGCAGAGTCGTGTATGACAGCTCATCAAAGAAAGAATAATGACAACACAACAACGACAGAAACACATAGTAAACTTGAGACAAGAAGTCTATCGCGAGGAGAGAACAATAGTGTTGTACGAACCATTTGCTGGTCCCCTCCTTGAAATCCAGGAATGATGCCGAGTGTAATTGTGACAGTGATGTTTGTATTCGTGTAGATATTGGCTGAATGCTCGATGCCACATTCAGGTCAACGTGACCCATCATGGACAATACAAGTGGTACTTTGTTTCAGTAGATTGCGGCTGCCCAGTGCGATTTGACTATCAAATGACTGACTATGACCATGGACCCTACCACAAAACTGTGTCGGGATAAGTGATTGTCACCTTGAATACAATAGCTGACCTAGTTTAGTGATTAGCTCGTAGATTGTGGTCAGTCCCTATATCACGCTACTTTTGCTTAGATAGGCAAAGAGCTCACTGTAAGGTTATAATTTATGTCTTACATCCTTTGCAGTAGACCTAGACTTTAACCCGGCATAAAGGACAGCCTGCAGCGTAGGCCCTACAAATCATTATAGCACTAAGACTTGGTATTTTGTAGATAGATAGTAGATTATATTATAGCTCTTCCAACGACCACGTGATTCTGGACCAGTTTATTCTGTCTCTCATGAGCACTGCTATATTCCCACGAGAGAACATTAAAACAGAAAAAAAAAACATGTCTAAGCAAATTAGGGATCTAACAATGTTATTTTCTAACATTGGTGGTGACATATGAACCCTTGTTGTTTGCCTATTTAGCACAACTCTTTTTATATGGGATTTCCTCAAACTCAGATAATGCATTCTCACAAATAGATCCCCGTACATTGAATAATACTTGGGAATTTTTTTTCCCCATTCCTCCTTCACCATTACATTTTGGATCCTATAGTGCGATCTGTGAACCTACGCCTCGTGCAACACTCTGTAAAAGTGTCAAGAAAGTCCACGGATGATTCCCCCCCCCCCCCCTTACATTTGGAAACATGTGATTGAGATGTGGGACGTCAGGATGTGCGTCCAGAAAGCATAACATTAATTGGCCATCGTACACTATACGACTTTCGGTCACACAACTGACCAACTAATTTGGATCCGAAATACACCTGTAAATCACAATGGCCTCAGAATATAAAACACGTACGCTTGATTATTTCAAGATCCAAAGTCAGTCCGTCGATACGAACGACCGATAGTCGTAAAGTGTGCGGCGGTCTTTACAGGGTGCTGAGGTATTACCAAAAAAAAAAAAAAAAAAAAAATACACAAAAGTGAAGCCATGATGTCGTCACGAGGGAGCTTTAGATTTGCGACGCGGACGTTAAGACGACGGTTGCGTTGACTATTCTTCTCTCTCCCTACGTCGTGTTGCAAAGGAACTTTTGGAGGAGACGTACGGTAGCCTGTAAAAAGTAAAATGGCGCCCTATATGCCGTTTTTTTAATTGTCATCCATGCGTCAAGTAGCTCTCTGCGTCGTGAATTTGACCGAACGCTAATATACCCTCGATCCACAGATTTATTTTTTCCTCCTCATCAGTCACTAGTCGGAAGCAAAGTTTTTTGCTTCCGGCAACCCACCGAAGTGTATCTGATCACAGTCTGATGAATCAGACTTGTGTTGGTCGACTATCAGGTCAGTGTCAGACATGTCGGGTGTGTGATCCGATGGGGCACGATCATCCGATGAAGGAAGCAAGCACAGAGCATTTTCCCACAAACAATTTTGAACCTAAAATCCTTTATGCTTAATTTTTTATTACTATACGAAACAGAATTTTTAGGGTTTTGAATGCGGCTTTTGTTCCCTCTCGAATTTTGATAGCTTTAATTCTAAAGATTTATCTACGCTATTTGTCGGTGGCATCCTGCCAATATTTCCACACAATAAGTCCTATAGCGAACGAAATTAACAAACACTATGGCCCGTATTCTGCTAAAAACTTAACCCGACTTTAAACCAATGTCTGGTTTTAAGTGAGTCTAAAGTGGGTTTAAAATGTGTTTTCCAACTGCCTTATAAAAATGACATGTCGCGGTGGTGGATCCAGAGCACCGGGCGCACCCCCTTTCATTTTTCTCTAAAAAATAAATTAAAAAACAGATAAAAAGAACATAAATTTTCGATTATAATGATGCCAGAAAATTGCGGGGTTTTGGTTTTGTTTTGCTGTTGTTGTTTCTGATCAGAACGTGGCATACCAATCTCAAAAATACATGTACTTAGTAAGATTCGGAAGACAATGCAACTTACGGTTTCTTTTGCCAATAATGTTGGGGAAAATTTCACACCGTTGAATTGTATTTGAACTGCACAAAATGCCACTCCGTTCACACGAACGAATGCCCAAGCAGTGCGCGCGAGCACACACACATGCACACACACACACACACACACACACACGCACACACACACACACATACACACACACACGTAGAAGGAACGCACGTCACAGTGATGAAGTGTTCACTCGTCACAAGCACGTGTCCGGGCAATAAAATGCCCACATCCTGCTCAATTTAGAGTTCAATGACAGTTCAAATTACACATCATACTGCAACCTTGCACTTCAATTTGCAAACAGAACACCATTCAGATCTAGATCATCACAAAATGAAAGTACACACGTACCTCTCATAATCAGCTGAAAAGGAAAATCAAGGGTCTAGAATCTAGAATCTTTTTTAACATAGTCACATAGATTTTACTGGAAAATCATTTGCAGAGGCATGTTAACCTGCAATTGCAAGTTTGAAGCCACTGTTTACCATTGGGAGCAGTGATTAAATTCGAGTTATCACATAATCTGATACATATGAATAGTTCAGTTGTATCACAAAACATCCTACCTTACAAAAAAAAAATAATAATAATAAAGCCACAAATACATGTATAAGGAGATTATCACTAATTTTCTCAATAAACCATAACTGTAGATGGTTAATTCTAGAAACAATCTTATTAAAAACGATTGTTCACATTTTGTATATTGAACAATACTTAACATTGATTATACTGATTAACACTTTTACATTGGTTGTTTCTATCCCTAACTTACACTTTTAGAACTATTTCACAACACTAAAACTGGGTCTGTTTGTTTGTTTGTTTTCATCTCCAAAAGGTAAATATAGTGGCTTTAATATCTCTTCCCAAGACACATACGCAAAAAAAAGCTACAAGAAAATGCTTACACTGGCAGACACTTACATTTTCAGGATTAAAAGTCAATCAATATCTTCTCAGTGTCAAATGATTTCGAAAGATTTGGCATCTGGCGGTCTGGGTACATCTTCGAATTCACATGACATTCTTGCCGTGTCAAAATGTCTGCTAAATTTCCACAATGCTTTATGTTCATGTTGTAAACAAAGTGCAGCCTTAGTCTATTTGTAAGTACACATCATTGATTACCTTTATTAATTTCCATGGGTTGATAAAGGTGGACAGGATGAAGATCCCTCAATGAGAGAAAAAAACAAAACTTTACTGCTGACTATATAATCACAAAGGATTACCTTAGACTATGTAGCTTCAAAAAAGAAAGAAAAAAAAAGACAAATTTTAGCACACAGCCTGACCAGACACAGTGTGAAGCACATGACACTTGTGTACAGCGACTTAACTGTGTTTAGTTAATTTAATAGGTACTGCAAATGCAGTACCATTGTCTTTGATAGTCATCAATACAGACTCATATGTACGCAAAAGTCATCAAGTTCTTGAATGAGGCCAAGTGATGTCGGCACTGTCCCTCTATCAACCTGTGAGCAGTGGGCAGTTGAATGAAGGAACGTACACATATTCATTGTAGCCATCTACTGGCAGAGGGGAACCTTGTACTGAGGACCAAGAAATCATGGCAAGTTCATTGTTATATCAGGGTTTTCACTATCTCAGGGTACAAACACAAGGAAATACAAAGTGTTGGAACGTACAAAATCACCTTGTTACGAGAGATTTCTGTTTATAGATAAACATTAACATCTTTATGATATTGATTCTGTGTATGTTTGAACTCAAACACCGAGATATTACAGCTCTCTCAACTTGATGCTATCTTATGAACTCATTTTTTTTTTTTTTTTTTTTGCAGAGCTCCTATTTGTTGATGTTTGCCTTGTGTAGTAGACCCTCTGCATGCTGCATGGATTTCTTGTCCATAGGTATGTGTTAAATTTGTGTACATTTGACTCATCAGGACAGAAATGGTTAAAACTCACCCTAGCCCTTTAATACATAAAACACATTGTTCTCAAATGCACTGGGCTATTACTGGCTGTCCTTGCACTGAATTTCTGCAACATGCAGGGACTAGGCCTTTAGTACAAATATGCTAGATTCCCACTGACAGCCATGTCAAGTTTGTGTGGCAAAAAGCTTACATTTAGAGTAACAACAAAAAGAACAGCACAAATAAGTGGGTCTGTACTCTTGAACCATGATTTGACTTGAAATGGATTTTTTCTTGGTATATATACCCAGAGTACACTCGTACTAAATTTCCTGTTTGCCACTGGATGAAACAGGGTGGATGTGTTGTTTGCACCTGTGTAACTCCTTTATAGTTTAGCTCTAAAACAACGGAGACAAAATAAATCTTATTTTCAGAACGAACGAACGAATTATTCTTCCAGCCAAGATGAAAAATACATTTGTATATTTGTTTAATCAACAGCAAACCAAAAGGTCTTTGAAAGCATCAGCCACATTTTGTTGTTGTTGTTGTTGTTGTTAACAGGTAGACTTTACTTAGGTGTAGTGCAACCAAAGACGCTTAACTAATAAGACACGAAAGTGCGCGCTAATACTGTACAAAACAAATGGACAGCGCGCAGTCCTCAAGCGTACACGCACATCACCCGAGACGCGCTGCCTTGACGCTTGATAAACAGCAGCAGCGGCTTTGGGGACAGCGCGTCTCAGGTGATGTGTGTCTTTGCCTGAGACGCGCTGTCTTTGAAGATGTTGTTGTTGTTTATCGAGCGTTTTGATTGTGAGATCATGTTGTTGCCAAATTTTTACCTCCACGAAATAATCCTTATTACTCTAAAATCTTGTTCTTCAAAATAATCCCCTTAATCGAGAAAAAGCTACGACTATAATTTTCAAATCTTTTTAAGATATTAAAAATACCACTACCTTTTGATATGAGTGATGTTCCTAGGTGTACTGAGTTTGTACTTAGCTCTATTTTGTATCGTCATGTAGGGTAGCCATTTTGTGTCCAACTTTATCGCGCACCTTCATATCTTATTATCTCTACTATCTTTGAGTGCAATCTAGAGAATACATTGATAAGCATTCTATAAGAAAAGAGGTGAAGAGATCATACAGGCGAAGTGGATATAACCTAGTGAATGGAGCTAATTTGAGTTGCCTGGGCCGGAACGGATGATGAAAGAAATACACTGGTCTGTAGGTGAATTCCTGTCTTTATCAAACCAACAACAAACAATCATATTTGTTATCAATAGTGTTTTATTCCTGACTATTTGTACACTTATACCCCCTGGTATTTCTTAACCCATTCAGGATGGGCTGATTTTGCTACAACAGCATTTCCCATAGACACTTGCCAGAGTGTACTCGGGACTCATCCTCAACAGGTTAAACAGAAATACGGCTGCTGTTTGCTCCCCTGTGTTAAACTACAATGTACAATTGCCATTTAATATCAATGCAATATCTTACTCAAGGGTAATCGCACATGCAACCGTGGCCACATGTATCTGTAACATTACGAGGATTGTAACTAAGGGTCAATTTCTTTGTGAAACAGCAAAATAAGGATACTCATGGAAAAGGGGTCTTCTCTCTCTTCTATGCCGTTTATTGCGTTTCTTGTCTGAAATAACTGATAGATTTTGCTTGGCCATCCGTTCCTTTGGTATCTTTGTATGACAAGAAGTGTGGTAGTCTTAACTATGTTTACATTGGTGGATGTCTTTAGCAAGTCCAGACCTCATTTTTTCTAGCATTCTCATCTTCTAGTGGCACATAGCACTATGGAAAGGTGTGACAAATTTTGGTCACACCCACCTCTAAATTTTCCTTTTACCCAAAAGATCATGAAAACTTTCATTCCTTCCAGTTTTACTGCTACTGCTACAGGCTTTATACTGCTGCCCAGCGACTACATGGTGAGCTTTTGCTGGGTTTTTGTTTTATCATGTCAGTACCACAAGTTACGAACTGCTACCACATCCGTGCTAGATAACAAATTAAGACACTTGTAATGCAGAGCAAGCATTCACGGTTACTGCCTTCAGAAGTTCATTCATGATTTTGAAAATCTACAAGACAGAATACACTGTGCAAACTCCTGCATTACTTGGTGAATATTTCCAGTGGAGAGGGTCATGAGGGGTAAAATTATGAATGTCATGATAAGGAAATAACATAATAATTGAATAAATCAAAAAAGAATAACCCAAAACAAAACAGCAATAAATGAATAAATCACAAATGGTGTCAATTCCTCTGTTTAAATTTTCAACTATCTGTTCAGCAGCTTGTAGTGTAGAGGGTATGCAAGCATTTACAGATACTATTACTCTTCTGCTATGTACATCCCCTTGATTTCAAAGGATCACATGTAAGAAGTTTGCATTTACTGCAATAACTAGCGATCAGGAATACACCCATGAGGTTTCCTGAAACTGCAGTTTCATAAATATAACGTTAATTAGCCACACAAACACACTGTTTGCGTTCTGCTTCACGAAATCCTATGTATTAGCTGGGGAAAGGCAGATTGTCTTCAGCGATTGTGGACTTGATTGAAGAGTTTGTTTTTGATGACTTGCGACATTAGACCATGGATGACTTCTATCGTGGTTTTGCAGCTGCACAGAAAAGAAAACAAATGGTGAATGAGAACAAATTATGTTAAGACAAATAGTTGCGTTATGAAAGACATATCAAAATATGTGTTCTTGGACAATTCTCAAACAGAACTGAATCAACAGAGACTCCACTGATACGTAGTTTGAGTTTAAAAACTAAAATATTTTCATTGATAAAAAATAGTTTCATATGTTTGATGAAGTACGAACATATCAAATATTGAAAGAAAAAAAAAAAAAACCAGCAGCCCTGATTTAGTACAGCCCTTCTTTCCAGCTTTGACTCTAAAAGCAGTCAGAAAGTTCTATTAACACTCACTGCACTTTCTTTGCTGACTGGCACAGATGTTTTAAAACTAATTCTCAATGAATACAGATGATCTAAGTCCACTTTTCCCTATTGTGTCATCATGGCCTCCTTGTTGGACTGAGGCACATTTGCTACACCTGAATGGACTTGATAACTTTACAACTATAGATGTAGGACAAGTTTTGATGGCTTATTGAATGCTGATGACAAGGCTTGGTAAGTAAAGCTAAGTACCTTGGCACAAAAAGGGTTTAACCGGTTGAAGACTAACTGATTTTGCTTTAACACATATTTCTCATAGGCACTTGCCCATGTAGACTCGGGACTAGTCTTCAGTGGGTTAAGGTACCTCAATAACTCACCTGTCTTTGGTGGCCTTCCCAAGCTTGTCCTCAGCCTTCTTCTCGTGGTCTACGGCGAGCATGAAGCTACCCCGCCCCAGCTGGCTCTCCGCATTCTCCAGCTTCTCGGATAGATCTGAAACCTGGCCGGTGGTGTAGTCTGCATTCTGGCACATTGAGGAAAGAATGGAGTAAGTAATAATGAGTTATAGTAATCAAAGTTTTGGAAGACTTCAAACTTCTCATGATACAATGTACTGCACATTTCCAATATGCACTGTAGATAATGCCACTCATTATACATCATTTCATATACAGTGTAAGATCAAAACAAATAAACAGATAGATAAACACACAAAAACAACAAACAACAGAAGAAGATATTAATAGATCTGAATAATGCTAAAACTATTTTATTTTTTTGTGCTTACTGTGAGTAAGCTTGAGGAGCTGAGTGTGTTGACCCAGTACTTGTTCCATAGTGACTCCAGGAGCTTGCGATCCAGGGCTGACTTGAAGTAGGAGACTTCCAAGGAGTAATACTGCTTGCAGTGAACCCCAAAGTCTTCAATCTTGTTGAGAGGGATGGTCTGATACTCCGAGGGACCATCATCAGGGGGCTTGTAGCCCTGTAGGGATGATTACGTACAATAGAGATTGTACAAAAACATGGTAGCAAGGGGATACAGTGGATTTGGAAGGCTAGTCCAACTCGGATACAAAAAAACAAAAAACAAAACAAAACCAGTTAGTGAAGTGTGTACAGTGGTATCACTGATCTCTATGTGAGTGCCCATACAGCTGAAGAATCTCAACCATAGTTCACCATTACCAATGAGTGTACATTGTGTACAATTCAATGCACATATTCACTGACAAGCGGCTAATGGGCATTAAAAAATGGGTTCAAGAATGTAGCCAATTGGAAGCGTTGAAATGAGTCACGTGTGCTTGTATTAATTTCTCACTAACATCCACGGCCGACGTCACAATGTTTGCACTAGCAGTGCGCACTCAATCAGTTGTTACAAGTGCGTCGCGCGCTACTATACGCGCTGTCAATCCTGTAAACAACTTCTAGTTCGGGCTGCCGGCCGGCCTTTCTTGTGTGCATAACATGTGTGGCGTACGTATACTCTTATACGTACAGTACTTATATGTGCGGGATTTCCGAGTGCGACGTGTTTGGGACAAACATCTTCGGACATCTTGATCCACAAAGGTACGTGAAAAATGTTGTTAGTTTTCGACCCATTTTATAAAACAAATGATGCACAGGATTATTTTGTGGCGTTAGTGGAGACGCAGCTCATTCTCGGTATTTACAATGTAGTGCAACATGCACTCGGCTTCGCCTCGTGCATGTTTCACAATTGTAAATACCCTCGAATGCGCTACGCCTCCACTAACGCACTCTATCCTGTGCATCATTTGTATACTACTTGTGATTTTCAAAATATAATGTACCTCAGTGGGCAGCAAATGAAGATCATTTTAATCGGACCACCCATGTTTCCCCACATCACCAGGTCTTAAAACATTATGCAAGCGTGGACACTGAAGGGAAGGTTCTTGTCTATTCATCATCATCATCCTTTTCGTGTGACATCAAAATACATACACACAGAATAACACATTGATAAACCAAGACAATTTTGAGATGACGCGGATCTGTCATTGAGGTATAAAAATGTTCACAATACAGACATTTCAGCAAATGCATTGTATTTTCTCTCAGCAGCTACTACTTCTACTACTACTACTACTACTACTACTACTATTACCACTACTACTAATACACTACTACTACTACTAACAATAATAGCATCTGTCCACACATAATGGCAATCATAATAATTATTCTAGCTTCAATACTGCAATATCAATGACACAGTCTGAATCTCTCTGTACAGTATTTATCTCTGATGCCTCACCTTTGGATATGTCCTGAATGCACCAATGTTGACTTTCCCTGCTGAAATTGTCCTCACTGGGTCAACCTTCAGGAAATCAAAAGGAACAAGAATGTTTTAATCATCTTACTGCCTAATACAAGGGAACCCTTTTTCTGTGCCAAGCACCACAAGATGCTTGTGAATAAACAGTGTCTCAAAGCAGTTATGTACCATAGTGCCTTGTTTGAATGCTAAAGCATATTATGCAGCTGTACAGTTGATTGCATTTATTTAACATTCCCCAATCAGTTTATCTGGTCCTAAAGAGATAGTTAATTAACAAATCAATAATTAGCACAGTTGTCAGTAATGCGACAATTCAGCTCAAGTTGCAATAACGGTACTTCAAAACATTATAAAACTTAAAGAGTCTTTCCAACAAACAATAACTGAACAAATATTCCATGTTCTGTACTCATTTTCAAAACTTATCCTTTTCACCCATTGAGGATGGACTAATTTTGCTACACACATAGCTTATGACAAACATTTCGCATAGACACCTGCCCGAGTATTCTCGGGACTCAACTTCAACGGGTTAAGTATGGATACAAAATATTCATCAACTCACCACAATTGCTACAAATGGTTCCTGGAACTGCTGATTGAGCATCTGAGTTCCAACATCAATCCCTGATAACCAGCAGCCATATCCAGGGTGACTGTGATACCATCCAATGGCATTTTCTAGACGACCAACCTGTAACATGTACGCAGTAAGGAAGGTTAAAAGTGTGGTATTATCTCCATTATGCTGAAAGCCAGAATTCAATCAAAATATTCTGTAAGATCCACTCCTATGATTCCCATAAACATAACACTATGTATGTTATATATCTTGATAGTGCCTTTTCTGTACAGATTCAAAGCGCCATACAATTACAATTAAATACAAGAAATCAACAATATTTACTCAACAAAAGAGAGAAAGAACATACAAAAAAACATACAATGACTTTAAACTTGCAGATCATTCAATCTATTGTCAGTTTTCAAGGCACCCAGAATATGCCTTTGATTTCATGCTTTTCAGTGTGTTGCTACTGTATCTTATACAAAATGTAGGCACGTTTAACTCATTGTCTATAAAATGTATCTCTGAATTGTTTAGCTTCAATTTCTTACATGACAGAGAGGAAAAAAGGGGGGGGGGGCTATAACCTAGTACCAAGGTAAACATGACTCACAGCATCACTTTGTATACTATGGTAGCTCATATCTTGCCTCTGAAAATATCCAAAATCACCTTCCACTTTCAATTCATACAGAAATCATTGTTTCCCAAAAAAAATATCATTTCAGATTTGATAGATTGAAATGAAAAAAAAAAGAAGAAGAAAGAAATAAGAGTCAACTGCAGTCATATTTTGTAACATCATGTACGGCAGTGGAAAATCAGAGTACAATAGCACAGTGATCATTACCTGCTTGGCGTTCTCAATGTATGCTGCCATGTACTCGTATGCTGCAGCCTGAGCGTTGACTCTTGTTTCTGTTCCCTCTACTGGCAAGGCAAAGCAGTCCATCACTATCATCGTCTCACCGTCAACCTACAAAGTTGTGGCAAGTAAAACAAATGATGGCATTTAATGTATTTAGATGTAACCTATACCTCAAAATTATTTTCTGTTCACTTTTTTTTCTTTTAGCTGTTACAAGCCTACTTTAAAGGTGCATGGTCCCGGTGTTTTAGTCAAATGCGTACGCGGGCGCACGGCGCAAGTTTCCTACAGAGACCTACGCTATCGACTCCTCTTGAGCGCTTACGCTTTGGCCCACTTCCCCGAGTCCAAAGAAGTCCGATTCACTGTAGTCAGTGGTCGGATCACAGTTCGGCTCATGATTCGGCTGAGGGGGATGACAGCTCTAGCAAACTTCTTTTGTGATGTCATAATAACAAGTACTATATGCACGCACCCTGGCATTACTACAGACTGCGCGATGCACAGAGAAGACAACGAAGGCAACGTTACTTAGCAACAGCTACGCACTTTACTCTTGATGACAGCTCAACTTCGGTAATCTTCGTATCAATGCTAACGGTGATCGGCAGTATCATCAACAGCGCCCTCTACACTACCGGGACTATATCCCTTTAACATTTCTATGATAGGTATGCTAGTTAGAAATAAACAAATGAAAGATATCATCTTTCATTAGAGTTGCTTGGTACACAAACGGTTTGTATCTAAGCTTTCATTACTCCATTGTCTTCTTACAGGATACAACAGTGTGCATGTTGCAACATCAAAGGATAGATAAAGAACAATTACCTGAATATTCTACTGTCTAATAATTCTCAAACAATCCTCTTGGTATTGACTAAGTAATGCAATTTGTACCCCAGGAGAATAAGAAAGAAAAGAAAAAAAAAGGGGGGGGGGGACAAGGTCTTGTGAAATGTGTAGCATGAATAGAAGGACAAAACTCAGAAATTAAAAAGATTTGGTACCAAAAAATACAACTGCAGTATTCAACAAAAATGAATTTATGAAAGAAGAAGTTGATGTGAGAAAGTATACTTAAAAACATAAATACAATCAAATATCAATATCTTATCTCAGTTTGTGTAAGACATCATTAAGCTGAACATAACAAACAGATTTTACTCAAGAGCATGAAGAATAGATTACTCCCTCAAGACATCTATCAGAAGAACATGACCCATTTTAAGGCTGAATGTACATTAGCCTTGCTTCCAAAACAAGCAAGTGTACTGTATCTCACCTTGCCTAGTAAAAGGCCCATGACCTCTAGTGTTCCTCCTGACCTGGCATGCATCACCATCTTGAGTAGAGCCAGAGCCGAGATCTTGATGTACTTGAAATATTGGTTGCTGCATTTTTAAATTTAAAAAAGAAGATAACAGACAATTGTTTGTACGTGCCCATATTCACAAGACCTTCAATAAATCATAAACTTGCATCTGTTATCAGCTTTGTTAGAGAATGAAGAAGTGGGGTGTAATACAACATGTCTATTTTTGTGATTTTTTTTCCCCACATCTGAACTTACAAGCATCATCATCCAGACAAAGGATGATTACCAGTTCTAATATCGACATCGATATTGAAGTCATTTCAGAAATGACTGCAAGAGAGTAAAGATCAGAGTCATACATGTAATTGTTCTATAAAGCAAAAGCCTCAGCAGATGCAATTAGGAGTGTTAGCACTATTCTGCACTTTTAAAAGAAATTAAATCAAAGTAAATGTGACCCCCTACAACAAAATGATCCTAAAGTCGGGCGAGGTCGATTATTTGAAAATTGCACGATATAATCCCCTAATCTTTCTGCTTTTGATTGATACATAACACATTTTATAAAAATAATTGGCTGCGGAGATATCGATGTTTAAAAGAGAGCATGTTGAGACATCTGGAAAATCACTGTTTCGAGAAAAGCGCCCTAAAAGTCTTCCTTTCGACGCAATCGCAATCAGCGGACACGCAAGTCAAGTTTTCACCTATGGACAATAGAAGGTAAGCCCTAGCAACCCCCGAAGAGTTCATTCAAGCACATCAGCGTCGGCGGTCTCCTCACCAACCAATCAGTGACCAGGATGTGAGAAGCGGCTGAGCATAGCGCACCTGGCCCGCAGGCACCAGTCGACTGGGCAGTGTGCGAGCTTCATGCTTCGGTTAGCAGCAAGCAGCAAACTGACCAATGAGATCACTCTGGTTGTTGTTAGGGGCGGAACCTATTTGTGGCGCTCAGTCCGAATTTTCGAACCAGTTTCTGCTTCGTTGAAACGCCAAAAAACATGGCTCAGAAAAACGCTATTTTTTTGTCTTTCCTTTGATCATTTTGCTTCAAAATTTCGACAGATGATAGAAAACATGTTAGACTCCAATAATATATCAAAATCAGAAAATCGTAAGTTTTGACCAATTTTAATGCTCTGACTTCAACTCGATTTTCACGGCTTCGACCGTGCGCGACTTTAGGACCTTTTTGTTGTAGCGGGTCACAAATAGAGATGCCCTGCCTTTACGCTTGATAAACAGCAGCAGCGGCTTCAGGGACAGCACGTCTCAGGTGATGTGTGTCTTTTGCCTGAGACCCGCTGTCTTTGAAGATGTTGTTGTTGTTTATCAAGCGTTTTGATTGTGAGATCATGTTGTTGCCAAATTTTTACCTCCACGAAATAATCCTTATTACTCTAAAATCTCGTTCCCCAAAATAATCCCCTTAATAAAAAAAAAGCTATGACTATAATTTTTAAATCTTTTTAAGATAATAAAGATACCACTACCTTGGGAAATGAATGATGTTCCTAGGTGTACTGAGTTTGTACTTAGCTCTCTTTTGTATCGTCATGTAGGGTAACCATAATGTGTCCATTTTTATTCCGCGCCTTCGTATCTTGTTATCTACTATCTTTGGTAGAAGTACAGATTTGCGGGCGCGCGCGCTCTGCAGTACTCGCGCGCTATCGATAAAGGTACGGTAACAACGGTACGGTACGGTAAAAGTTGTGCCAACGGTAAGCCCTCTCTTTCCGTGAGTATTTTCCCGGTAGTCATGTCAGCTTTGCAACGGTTTTCAAACGGTAATGCTTGAATGAAAGCAGATCGGTAAGACAATTTATACCAGTAAGGAACAGTTTTCCCCGTAGAGCATTAAGTTACTTCAAAGCGGTAGTGTAGCATACTGTACACATGAATGTATGCCATTTATACATGCATAAAATTTGCTATACGGTGTATATGAATGACTGCAGATCTGACACCGTAACAGAACGCCTGATCACATTTATTTTATATTCATATAATCATATATTCATATATTTATATATTCATATATTCATAGTATGGACCTGTTGATCATTTGTGATTATTTGTAATTATTTGTAATTATACAGTTACAGACAAGCTTGATTTCACATAGACCATGTACAAAGTACAGCCGGGCCATAGGCGGGGCCTAAGGCCGGACCCAAGGCCACGGGCCTTAGCCCAGAACCAGGGGCCCAGAGCCCAAGTGGGCCCAGGCCCGGGGGCCCGGTGGCCCGGTGGCCCAGGGGCTCACAGGGCCCAAGGCCGGGCCGAGGCCAGGAGCCTAAGTACTGGCCCAAGGCAGGGGGCCCAGCCAGGGGCCCCAGCCAGGGGCCACCAGACTGAGACCACTAAGAGTACCAAGTGTCATGACTTGCTGTGATAATGATGTGACATGCCTGTGCATACACATATTTAATATGTAAATACACTGTACAGGGCTGTGCATATTATGTAAATACACTGTACACTAACTATACACAGCCCAGTCGCTGTATAAATCGCGACAGGGCTGTACCTGAGCAGCCCACAACACAGAGCAAACACAAAGCAAATTCTACGATTGCATTTAGTTTTGATACTTGACATCATTTTTGTCACCTCAAACGCATCAAAGACAATCTTTATTAATGAGACTTCATACCGTACCTGTTTTCCTGGGGTTATTTGTGGGAATTCTGTGATCTGGGTACTATTCGCAAATCTAACAACATGTGAAAATATCAACTCCTGATCATGTAACGTGCACATTTCTGTGTTCACTGCTGTATTCCATGAACATGAATTCAACAACTACTGTTATATCCTGTAATATGAGCTGCCAGGACTAAACTAACATACGCTCTGATTCTGTATAGCAACCACTTTCAAAGCAATGTATTGATACATTGCTTTGAAAGTGATTATTTCATTTTTTATAAACATTTTGTCTCTAAATAATTGTATTTTTTAAGGAAAAAAGCTAAAAAATGGAATTTATGTAAATGTATGCAAATTAAGCAAAAGGCGTTAATTGTTTTTATTTCTAAATGTGTCCAATAATCTCATTACCCTTGAAAATATCAGTTTCAGCACTTAAATCACTTCAAATGGGTGCGCTAGCAGTTCCAAGACCTTTCTTTCTTAGAGTATAATGCCTCTGTAAAACATGGAGCTATTGACCCCCTATTCATCGGATGTGCTGAAAATGTATTTTAGGACATTTCTGGAAGATTTCGCTGTAATTCTTTCCTTATTATCATTTCCTTGTGATTATTTCATTTTCTATATACATTTTGTCTCTAAATAATTGTATTTTTTTAAGGAAAAAAGCTTAAAAAATGGAATTTATGTAAATTTATGCAAATTAAGCAAAAGGCATTAATTGTTTTTATTTCTAAATGTGTCCAATAATCTGATTACCCTTGAAAATATCAGGTTCAGCACTTAAATCACTTATCCAATTTTTTGACAAAAGTCTAGAAGTTGGCAGCCATCTTGGATTTTGGCGGCCATTTTGAGTATTTCTTACTTGTGACGTTGTGTGCTTGACACTCGAACCAAAATTGATCTATAAACAGTTACCTTTACAATGGTACCAAAAATTAAACTTTTACATCAACTTGAACTGAAAATCAAAAATAACACATGCAAGGCCCCCCCCCCCCACTAATCAATCCCAGATATTTCCACTTGCACAGGCACCATTCTATCTCTGATTTTGAACAGTTGTTCTCATCTCTTCTAACCATGCAAAGTAAGCTAACCATATTTGGTTCACAAAAAGGACATCTACCAGTAAGTAAAACCTGAGAACGAAATAACCACCATGACCTGCACAGAGCAAAACAGCTGCCATTGCCTTGTATTGTCTCGTGCTCGTGGGTCTTGGCCACGATACCCTTCCAATGCTGCCTTGGAGGCACACTAACTTCAGGCGTTCAGCAGGGACTGCACTTGGGCCGGGTTCTTACCAGGCGAATGCGTGCACACCAACAAGCGATCAACGAGTAAGCAGGTCTTGCTCTTGGTAATACCAAGTTGAGGTTCTAAATTCTATTTTTAAATACCTGGTACGGTAAATTTTCAGTGCATTCAGCAATATTTATGGCTGTAAATTTATTTTCGACTGCGCAAATTGAACTGTAATGACAGCACCGAGAAGCTGAAACAAGTCAGCTGTTGCACTATTAAACCTTTTATGATCAAAAGAATAAATAAAGTCTATCTTTTATCGTATTGTTTGGCCGGGTAATATACTCATAACATATGAGTCATACCGACATAACTGCCTTCTCAGCTCAGTTCTGCATGCCCCTGAACTCCAGGATTATCATCAGCTAGGGTAATATCCCCAGTATTCGGTCACTTAAGCTTTTTTGCAATATTTTTCAAACTAAAATAATACATACATACATCATATCTACAGCAATGTATGTGAAATATATCAAATTTCTTTAATCTCAACTTCCATTTCGTTAAATATCTCACAGAATTGCAAAATAGCGAAATATTTCACCTTGAAAATTCCCCAGTATACGGTCATCGGCTCCAGTATTCGGTCACGCGATGTGCGCGTTCAAAGTCAATGCATGTTCAAGGCAGCTGAAAAATGCGCGCGCGCGCTACCTGGTTGGCGCAAAATTGCAACGGGGACGTTGCGGCGACCGTTGGTGACCTAATAGAAATACTGGGGCCTCGGCACTTGCATTCAACCCTTGTAGGTAGCCCGACCAGACGCTGTTAATACGCTACGCGAAACAGCGTCTGACCTACGAGCAGGCACCTTCACAGTGGGGAACCACAACACAACTCCAAAACTTGTGAAAATTTTTACGTTTCTTGTAAACAATGCACACGTTACCCTACATTACTCACCTTAAGTGAATGCTTGTATTACAGAATGTTCGTAAATCCATTGAGAGCCATCACGATGAGTCCGTGGGACAAAAAAAAATGACACTTTCTGGCGGATTCCCTGACCGACGGGGTTCATCGTTGCAGAATTAAAGATGGCGCCTTGACCTCTGCAAATTATGCGCATGCGCGACCGGAAGTGCTCCAAAACTTGGGCCAAAAATCTCTGTCGCTATTTTGCAAATGCACGTATCAATATCCATATCTATTGGAAAAAATGCTCTTGATAAGTATTTACAATGTATTGGAAAAGGACGAGGAAGAAGAGAGGTGCACTTGTACGCTTGAGAACGTATTCCAGAACCTATATCGTATTGAGTACACATGTACTGCCCAACGTCGTCTGCTGCGGAGATATCTTTTGCGTACGTGCGCTGCTTGAGTGTAGCAGCACGGTCGACAGCGCGACCTTTTGAAAGGGCATTCAGATCATGCAGGGAGGTGGAAGAAAGATGTTCTTTCTTCCACCTCCCTGGATCATGTGACCTCCGGATATTGGACATGGCCTGGCGTGAAAGACGATGTACCGTTCGTGAACCGTTCACACATGCTGCATATAACCATCATTTCAGGTAAGTTATTTAATCTAAATTTCAATATTCATAGCATAGATATGAAGTCTCATTATCATTTTGTTCGTCAGATGAGTTTCAAGTGACAAAAAAATGATCTAAAGTATAAAAATTCAATCCGACCGCATGCGGTCGTTGGACCCTCTTCGTGTTTGGAGCTTCGTTGGCACAGCCCTGTCGCGCTACGTATGTACAGCGGCGACTGGGCTGTGTATAGTTACCTTGTAGGGTACATTGGGACACTGTATCGGCACGTATGGACATTTTGTTTTTCTTTTGCGTTTTTGAGGATACCATTACACTCCAAGCTTGCGATAAGCAAAAAATCCCGCAAGAGAACGGCGTATTTCTCGATTTTTAGCGTTTTGGCGACCTGTACTCTTAAAACTGGGCCTTATCCGCGCACGCTTTTGGAAAGTAGCTCCGATTCTGCACTTTTGACGGTAAAAAATTTGGGATTTTGGATGGATTTTTGGAGGGGGCTAAGGGAGTTTCCTGTTGTGAATGAGTGTGCAAGTATGGGAATTAGTGTGATTTGCATGTGTTGTGACAGTTGAACTTACTGGCTGGTGACTAGACCTAACCTTAGTTAGTGATAAGTGACCGAATACCGGTGCCTGACCGAATACTATTACTGGTGCCCTTGTAAACCCTGGCCTAACTGTTAGGCCTAATTACTAATGATAGTAATAACAAATAAAATTTCGCCAAACTGTTCAGTGCCTTGGCTTTAGTCTGTTCGTTTAGCAATGTATTTGCACTGTTGCATATAGTGTTAACGTTAGATCTTGGCTAGTAGGTTCTAGCGTTGGTGTGTAATATGCAAATGTTAATAAACAGCAAATCAACCCTGACATAGAAATGAACGAATGGGACTGTACAATTATTTCCCGATACTCACTCCTTTGTCCATGGCTTCGCCTGAAGAATTTCGTGCTGTTGTTTCTTGTCGTATTTGTATATTTCATCAACGCTTTGGACAAGTTCAATATTATTAGACATTTCCCATGTCTTCTGTGCCATCTCGCGATCCATTTTGAAGATTATTTTGAAGTTGGCCTCTGTCGAACGATACGTAAACTCTTCATCGATAGCAGTAATCGATCACCAAGAAGGGCTCATAGCGCCCCCACCCCCCCCCCCCCCCGAAAAATAACATTATGCGTATTAGCATGTCCGTCAGGTAGATTTGACTTTCTCTATCCCTCTTCCCCTCCCAACTCCCCTCCATCTTCTTTCTCTTCTATATGTAGTCCCCTCTATTCATCCATCTCTTCTGTTTTTCTGTCTCCTCTTTTGTCACATCCTTCTTTTTTTTCTCCTTCTACCAAGTCTTTTTTCTTCTTCCTCACTTCCTCTTCTCATTTTAATGCCTACAATCTATTATAAAATCATCATTATTTGAACTTCTTTTTTTTTTTTAATCCCCTAGAAGATTCTTGTAATCCAAGAGAGTACTAATGAACATGACTCAGAAGGTTTTCGCAGAGAGTGGTTTAAAGTCGCACTTCTCAACGAGTGAGCTGTGATGATGTCAGCAAAAAAAAAAAAATGAAAAAAAAATGAAATAATATAACTTAAAAAGATATTCCTATTCGATCTGGGCCTCGAAACAATTACATTTTCTTGACAGGGACAAAGTATGCCTTTTCATAGGTAAAAAAAAAAATAGGCTGAAAAGCAACAGGGTTAAGGACCAAAACATATGGGTATATGGCTATATGCCGACAGAGTCACTTGAAAGGATTTTTTGTCGCTGTTGTTGTGAGATTTGTTTTTTAAATATCTTTTTACTAGATTTCATTCAAGTAATTCAGTTATAATCATAACCAATAAAATATTGCAGTCAACCTTGCAAAAGTCGAATCTACTTGGACTGAAGAAATGGCTTCGACTTGGGAGAAGATTCAACTTATGAGGGACTATTAAAATCTACACCACATAAAGAGGACTTGAAAAATACCTTCAACTTAGATTATTTGACTTATGCGAGGTCTTCTTAAGCAAAGTTTCAAGCAATAGCTTGGAAATGTTAACTCATCTAGAATAAGAATAAACAAAAGCAAGGATACACATCTATGACACACACACACTCACACTCACACACACACTAAACTCCAATCACACGTTACCTTCTTTTTCTTTTTAAAGACACACATACACACAAAAACACCCTCTCTCTAGACCTTCCCCCTCTCTTCTTTCACTAAATCAGTTCTGCTCTGAACTTCTGGAGAAAAGAAGGAACAACAACAAAAACAGTGTGACCAACCAACCCCCCCCCTTTTTTCCCCCAATTTTTAAGTCATCTGTTTCTTTCAATCCAGTCCTTTTCATGACAATTACATGTATCAAATTATATAAATGTTAATTACACACCAAGGCATATGTCTCTCTAATTCCGATGACATGTTTATTTCCTCCCTCGCCAGGAAACAATTTTCCAAACATAAAAAAAAAAAAAATATGAAACTTAGAAAGCATTATGAAAAATTCCACAACACTAATTTTGAAATTCAGCAGAAAACTACATTCTAAGATGACAAGCCAATATCAAAGTTCTTCCCTATTATGGAAATGCAATAGATATACAAATAAACACAGTTGTAAATGTATCTCATGTTGTAAGCACAGCCATGATGGCATGCCAAGATTTATTGAATTTACTGAAATACATATTCATACACTTAGTTTTGCACCTAGGTGGACTTTATTTCTACATAGTTTTTATGCAGTCAAGGCTGTTCTGGCATTAGACAGACAATATTAAATACACTAATGTTTCTTAATACATTATCTGACAATACACGTTTCATTTGCTATCATATCTACATCATACACAAAACACAATCTTTTAATCTTATCATTCGCTTTACAGTTGAATCACACACAAGCACAAAACTTTCTTTCTAGTACACTCCTGCATAAATACTTTTCAAGGTTTTTTTGATGTACAACACAGTAGAGATTGAATGTGCATTTTCAAGAAAATGAGCATGTCACAGCTGCTGCAAGTTAGTCTAGGGAAACAATGTTGCATCTAGTTCCTCTACAGAAGAAAAGTTTTCAGTTTGTCAACAAGCCAACAGACACGGATTCTGAGCATCCGAGATGCGGAATCGAAATTTTTCGCCCCAAGTAGGTGATGAAAGCACAGACTTCATGTTTCTTGACTCCTTTGTTATGTTTTGATCCATGAATACAATGAATTATAATAAATAATGAACTGGTAATTAAGTATTTGCTTACTCTATTATGAGTACAGATGATTGTTTAATTACATATTGAGAATTGTATTTCATATGTATGCATGTACCGTATGTATGTATGTATGTATGTATGTATGTGTGTATTTATGTATGTTTGCATGTAGACATTCTTATCAGTATAACTGCCAACAGAAAGAATTTCCTAAACTGGACAACAAAATAATATCTGATCTGATCTGAAAACTTTCCCATTACCAGGATGGAATGAATGCTATGAAAATTCTTACAGGGCTACTTTGTTCATGGCACTGACAATGCAGAAACTCACCTGAATTATCAATTGCATTCCATATTGGCCTCTGTGCAACTGCTTTGTGATAAATTGGGATACTGACATTGAATACACAGTAGATACACAGAAAGGAAATCCTTTGAGGAAAGAGGATAACTGTTCAACTAACCGATATTTTATCGGTTTTTAGGTCAAGTTTTTCTTCCTTTGTGTTTGTTTTTATTTTTTTTCTCATAAAATCTGCTGCCTGTGAGGTTGCGCTGTACTTTGATTACTGTTGATATTATCTATTCAACTGATACAGTCCCTTTCCTGCTTTCAATTTAAGAGATAAACCTCAAAGGTTTGATAGTTGTCAAGCATCTGGATTTGCAGTGGAGACTCAGCTCATGTACTCTATACTGTAAAAGTGGAAATTTTCACGGTGTTGAAATTTTCGCGCATTTCGCACAACCTGGGGGGCGTTTCATGAAGGAACTTGTCGGATAAAATGTCCGACAAGTCAATTATATCCGACAAGTCAATTATATCCGACAAGTTCAGAGAAATCAGACAATCAGACTAAGGAATTTCTCAAAACTTGTCGGATATAATTGACTTGTCAGATATTATATCCGACAAGTTCCTTCATGAAATGCCCCCCTGAAGCTAGCGCGAAAATAAAAGCATGCAAATATTTTTGCTTGCCATCTGTTCCTGTAGTTGATGTCTTGATACCGCAGAATCAAAAACACGCAAAAACTCTTCTTACCCGGCTGAGCATGAAAAATTAGTCACACAAAAATATCCACTTTTACAGTATGCCATTATACTATTGAGATATGAGAAGAAATAACTATGAATGATATAAATTGAAAGTGTCATAGCGATCTGCTGATAGAACATAAACAAGCAGGGTGCAAGTCCCATCTTTCTGATTTTATGAGAAGCTTTGGTACAAGTCATAATCATATTTCAGCCATGCACTAATTCAAAACCTGTAATACACCACATATAAACTGAATGCATTGCCCATGTCAGTGTGTGAGCAAGTAATGCCGCTTGAAACATGTCATGAGCAGGTGCGGAGCACAAAAAGTACACTGAACCATCCTGAAACTCTGTGAAAACAGGATCTCCACCCACATAAAAGGGTAAGGGTTATCTTTTTGTGTACCATGTAGCCACAGTATAAACCCACAGTGTGCCACATTATTCTGAGACCACCATGCAAGAGCACTTTTGGAAAACATTGTTTTTCAAAGCCACGTAACTTTTGTGTAAAAGCAATTATGCCGGAAATATGGTACACTTTTGTACAGCAAAGTTACATAGAAAATTGAAAGCTTTGCTGTGATCTAAATTTTTTGACACAGCTGTACAGTGGCTACACAGCTTTCAATGAACTGTGGCATATTGAAATTTATAGATTGGTTTGTGTGCGATGCTGCATTGCAGCAAGCTTACCAAATTGACAAGGCGTAAACTTAGTCAGGCGGGCAAACGTAGCACATATGGAGTTATAAAGGACACTGCACTGGATGAGGCACACAACAACTAACAAGTTCATTGTGAAGTTGCTACTGTAATACACTCAATACTCGGAGGCCCGAATTCTCAAAGCTGGAATAATTATTCCGCGGAATAGTTATTCCGGGGAATAAGTTATTCCACCTTTGAGAATAGATTCCGGGGAATAAATCGCGTCATTTTACGTCACGAGGGCCTGATTTGCATAAGAGGCGTAATAAATCGGCGGAATACGCGGTCTAATAAAGTTATTCCACCTTTGAGAATTCGGGCCCACGGCTATTACATTATGTGTTGGCATTATACTTGTTGACTGGGGACATGAAAGTCTACTATTCTGCATTTGAATTACATGTACTTGCGGCTGAAAACTCCTCCAACTGTTATACTCTATAAAAACAAAATCTGTCTGTGTACCTCCATATCCAATACAGGAATCCAGCAATTAAGGGAAGCAGCACCTGGCCACTGAAAAGTCAGAATGTGTTTTGCTGCTGTTAATCTGTTGGTTTTGTTTTGTGGTTATTTGTTGTTTTTGTTTTGTTTTTGTTTTTGTTTGTTTTTGTTTTTTTTTGGGGGGGGGGAGGGGGGCGAGGGAGGTATTGCAGGAGTAGGAGGGATTTTCAATAATTCTTTTTTCATATTTTCATGCCTGCGTGAGGTCTGAGCAAAACACTGTGGTACAATTAACATTGTGGGAACATCATGGGATTACATGAGAACTTTTATGACTTCTTTGTTTTGGCGACTATGCATACCATCCCAAATCAAAGAAGGATGTGATGAGCCAGTGATACTAGTTCAATAATAAAAAAAGAAACAAGATTTGCGCTTCATATTCAAATTTACAACAAGAACAAAAAAATGAATTTTAAGTGGAATGGGAAGATATGCAAATGATGAAAATGAAAGACGCCAGTTGACGAGTACCGCACTGAAAGTGAAATAATTCCATTCTTGAAGGCCAGGGAGATACACCACCAACAGAAGCTATTTCATGTGACACTATTGTTGAATCATATTATGCATATTAGGCAGCAAAAGCTAAGGTGAAAATCAGTTTAGTCCTGCAAGTCACAAGGGCAATGCCAGTAAATCACCCAGCAATGCATCTTGCCTCATCCTTAAAATAACCTTCACTTTCTCTTGACCGGTAAGTGTGGAGAAGAAAAAGAGCTCATGTGCAGTGAATTTTGTTTCACTCTGTAATGGATCTTTGAGTGATTCTCCGTGAACCAGTTTAAAAGACTGATCTACATGCATTTTGGGGATGTGTGGTTATATATCTTTGATATAAATATAGCTCAGTGATATGGATTACATATCTTGCCATATAGTGATGTGTTGCAAAATTCTAAACAAAAGCAATGTGGAAAGTAAGATGACCCTTACAGTCAAGCAATTACTACCTTTCTTTGAAAGATGGCCATGAAATGACATGTTATAGTGATTATTCATAGACACTCAAATGCTCATAACTTTGCTCAAAACATCTCTAAACTGTGGCATATGATATATCTTCCTAGACAGTACTGGAGCATAAGATTTCCTACCCCAAAAGAGTTACTCAGTGCATTTGGAATGGTCCCTTTCGACTTCACCGATGGACCTATCATATTTGCGTATGTGAGGCATTCAAATGCACAGAATACAAAGTGACCATGTTGTTTCTTGTTGGGATACAGACATGCACTATCTGCCTTGTAATTTGGCCAGACCGCTAGCTGTTATTGTGCCGTGGGACTGTGAATAGCTGCCAAACATGGACTTGGCCGAGCCACTCGCATTTGCATTCTTCAGCCCAAACTGCTTGCGACCGTACGAATGTGACTGCCTGCTCTCATGGGCCGACACCGGCCTCTGTGCTGGGATCTATGGACAGGGAAAATGTGAGATACGGCATTAGATGTTGTGAAGATGGTAAAATACAATAACTCTTGAATGCGACACTTGTCACACAAATGCAAATATTTCATGATTTTTTTTTTTTTTTTTTTTTTGCACTGCAGGGCTGTAAAAAGCACCAGGCAAGGGCGAATAACTAAATCCTGTTTGAGCTAGTACTTAGAAGTGATACTGAAACTATTGTCCTGCAATGGCCGCTGCGAGAATATATAAACAATGAAGACCACACACAAACAAAAGTGTATTATACTTCCTGTGTTTGGCCCTGTAAGATGAATTTTGCACGTTTTCAATTTTGCAGACGATCACAGCAATTGAGTGAGCACTTCAAACAACAATCAAAAAGCAATTAAGGGCTTTGGCAGCACTTACTATCGTACAACGTAAGTGGTGTACATTACGACTCACACAGCAAATTCACTCATGCTACAGGACTAGCTAACATGAGGAAAACTTCTCACAGCAGAATGGTAACATCCTTATAATATGCCTACCTTGAAATGAAAGGTATAAAATAATCTTACACATGTATAACAAGCAAAAAATTTACACACTTTCATTTTTGGGCAAATTTTTATGTCGGAAATATATGGACATTTTCACTGTAATACTGTATACGATGAATATTTCACAAGGCTTTATTTTTGTGAATTTTGCAAGTCAGGTACTACAAATTTGTGAATCTATAAACACATAAAAATATGAACTCTCATCCCAACATCAATGTGACGTGCAAGCATACATAATCTCTGTTCAGTACTGTTCTCCACACGAATTTAACCACTCGCAAAATTGTCGGGAAGTCCCGATTTGCAAAAAATTAGACTCACTAAATATATGGCGTATACAGTATAGAGTAAAATTTTGTAGCTCTACCTCCTCCAAACAACAAATACAAACTCTCAAGTACTAAGAGAGATTTACCAGTCTTGAGCTGGAAACAGCCAGAGGGCCAGCATGACCTTTGCTATCTCTCGTAATGGTGTTGTTTCGCAGACCAGCAGAAAATGACCGTGTTCGCTGGTGGTGGCCCGAGGTTGGACGCTGCTGACCGTAATTACTCGTGTGGTAGTTGTTTTCGGCGCCATTGTACTGGAGGAGAGAAAATAGAAGTACACATAAAGTTACATTTTCATTTTTTTTTCCTGCCTTTCCTTTGTCAAGTTATCAATTCATTTGTATCCTCCTCTAAGTATCAACCCAATGTTCACACACACTGACCAACCCCTTCGAGTGCACACATCCATCAATTCACTATTGTATATTCTCATGCAAATCCATCAAAATAACCTGGCGTAACTCACAATATAACTAACATAATCATGATATTTAGTTGATATCTCTCTTTCACAAAAAACATATTCATTTCTTCCTTTTAAATGAGACAAAAAGAGACTGTATGATACTTCAAATATAAATCTGACAGCAGGCACAAGATCGACATTATAGAATGCAGTTCCCCTTGGCCATCAGTCCATCTGGGGCACGCATCTTAAGCTTTTACAATTTGATGATAGTTCAGTTGCATTGGCAAGCTCAAAACTAAATCACACGTAGTCCACAATTTTCTGGCATACTTACAGCAGCAATGTTCTCCAGGCTACGCTGTCGGGTCAGACCCTGCCGTACAGAGGCCTGACTCTTGCTCTGCCCTGTAGGAGCTGCCAGTGGCTCCTTCGTAGTGCGGCCAAAGGCAACTCCTACACACACAATGCAGAGTGGGGAAAGAAAAAAAAGAAAAAAACTAGAAATGTCGCTTTGGCGACTGGTATGCCTCCGCCATAATACATGATTTTCCCAACAGGTCTAGATAGTACATGTGGACAATGTGTGACTACATTTTCACAAAATTGGCAAAATATTGAAATAACAAATTTCTCACAAATGTGTTGAATGTTCACCTTCCTTGACCTAGGTTTAATTGGATGAATAGGAGAGCATGTATCTAGGGATTTAAGGACTTTAACTTGACTTTGACCCATTCATACATTTAGGCATTGAGTAATTTTCAAGGTACAGGTATGGAGAATTGGTGTGAATTTCTGAATTGAATAGTAAATTGTTACCATTTTCATCTGGCCCTTGACCCTAAAATTCATAAGATAATCACTTTCAGGTAGAACATGCATAATATGTACTAAGTTTCAAGATAACTTGAGCCACTTCCGAGATATGGAGGAAAAAGTTAGTTCAGCACTTTCACTTGATCTTTGACCTTTTGACCTTTGAGGCAAAAAAAAAGAAGAAAAAAAAAACTTCCCAGAGAATTTCTATTAGGTTACACATGCATACACCAAGTGCAAAAAAAAAAATATAACCCTGCTGGCATTGCATAAATATGAGGGAAATAGTAAAATTTTGAAGTGTTGCACTTGACCTTTGACCCCTGACCTTTGACCCCATGAACCCTACATTCTCTAGATACAATCAATTCCAGTCAGTACATGTATATACTATGTTGCATGAAGATACCTTGAACAATTTTCCAAGGTACGGAGAAAAAAAAGAAGTTTTAATATTTTTACTTGACCTTTTGACCTTTGACCTTTGACCTTATGACCTAAACTTTCACCAGAGAATCTTCATTGGGTAATACATGTATACACTAAGTTTTAAGAAAATATCTTCAGGCATTCAATAGATATGGTGGAAATAGTGATATTCTATGTATTTGACCCTGACCTTTTGACCTTTGACCTTTGACCTCATGACCCAAACCTTCACCAGAGAATCTTAATTGGGTAATACATGTATACACTAAGTTTCAAGAAAATATCTTCAGGCATTCAATAGATATGGTGGAAATAGTGAAATTTTATGTATTTGACCTTGACCTTTTGACCTTTGACCTTGAGCATGTGTACCCAAAAGTTGATAGGCACAACTTCACCCCCTAATACACATACATGCCAAGTTTCATTAGGATACCTCAACAGGTTTCGATAGTGACCTTGTCCACAAAATTCATTACGGACGGACGGAAGGACGGACGGACGGACGGAAGGACGGACGGACGGACGGACGGACGGACAACCCGAAAACATAATGCCTCCGGCACCACTTCGTGGCGGAGGCATAAAAATTGAGCACAACCTGGTTAATTCTAACAATTTTACGACTTACAACAACTTATTAAATCAACATTCCCACTCAATTCTAGCCTTCTCGGGCAAAAATAAAGACAAAATTTAGTTGCATGTGTCTGAAGTCTTCCTTGATCAAAAGCCCTCAAATTCTTTTTCTTTATATAAGTATAATGACACACTCATCACAGTTGAATACTTAATGAATGATTAATTCAAATGAATATGCAACAATAGTTAGAATAATTTTATACAATATATCTATGCAATGTGCATGGATTAAATAAACAAATAAACAACTATTAAAAAAAAAAGGATGAATAAATCAAAAAAGAAAAACAATACCACAAATATTATTACATATGATTCCAATAAGCACATTTCTATACTACTCTCACAAACAACAAAAATGATATTGACAATAATACCAGCAATAACAACAGTCATACCCAAAGTCAGACATGTTTGGGTTTTTTTCTTACTGAACAAATGAATTAAAAAAGGAGAAAAACTGTAACGTCTGTTTTTTTTATCTACTGCTGTCACCTGCATGCAGCAAAGGGGAGCTAACAGTCTGGTGCAACCGTTTGCTGGGAGAGTTCCCACTACCCGAGGTAAGGCCCAGCGGGGGCCTGTGCTTTCGTGCCTCAGCTGCACACGGGGGAAGGGGGAAGGAAACAAGGAACGACCAGACCACAGCACATTGATGCACGGCAAATGGATGGAATACAAGACCATGGCAGAGCAGAGACATACCCAACAAAAAACAAAAACAAAAGAAAACAAAACAAAATGGCAGAAGAGACCAGTCACTAAATTTATTCATGCATTAAAGAACAGTGGCTTTCAACTCAAATAATGCATTCTTTTTGCACAGTTTATTGAAAACAAAAATACATCTAAATGTGCAGTGAAGAAGGCAGCCGAAGCATAGAAATACTACAAAATTAAGGCCACAAGTTTATCGTCACTGGGATGACAACACATTGTATATGCAATTTTGGTGAAAATGACTTTTTTTTTTTTTTAATTAATAGTCAGATAGTCAGTTAGGTGATGTCCTGTCCAAATCCTAGCTGTCATAC